>JAVJGI010000041.1:4430008-4485642 GCA_035590275.1 Ibycter americanus
TGTGCCGCCCGCTGGAGGAGAGCCTGCGTGAGCAGGGGCTGGGTGGTCCCCAGAGCCCTTCCCACCCCACCAGTCTGTGGTTCTGTGAAATGACACCAAGTGTTTTTTAAGAACGGAGGCTTCTCTCACCATCTTTCAACAGCTGTAAGAAGTGGAGGGACTAGTAGCCTTAGCTTTCTTGTGACAGTGAGTGAAGAGAATTCCTATTAATGTGACCCAGAGTGCCAAAAGCCCTTGTTTCCCTTATCCCGGTAGGCTAGCTGTTTAGGAGACAAACACCCTTGGTTATACTATGCCAAGAAGTTGCTGCTTTTACATGGATTGGATTATGTAAACAGTTTTTCAGTGCCACAAAAGATCGTATTGTCAAAGCTTGTTTTGTGTTAATTACTGAACACACATTTAATGTTATGTGTGGAAGTAGGTCTGCGTGCTGCAAGAAGTGATTCTCCATTTACTTCAGTGATGCTGCTTCCCTTTACTTAAAGATAAACGAATTATCTTAACTTCAAGTGGGATAAGATATGTGTCAATGAATTGCTGTATCCAGTCCAAGCTGAAAATCAGTAATGATCCGTGATGGAAATGGCTAGCCAGAATCTCTAGCCCCCCTGGAGCAACGGGAAAACTGCGTTGATGCAGGATCAACCCGGAGTTGTGCACTGGGGGCTGGTGCATCAGTAGCAGGAGTTTTGGAACAAATCAATAACGGGAATGGCGATGAATTACTAGGACTAGATGGTATTCAGCCAAGACTTCTGAGGACTGTTGTAATATGAAATTGCTGAGCTAACAACTGTGGGGTGTCTATCGCTTGTATCAGTCACTGAATAATAAAAGTAGCACGTACAAGATCTTTTTTTGTTTCTAATAGGGCTCTTAAAAACTACATAGAAGTCTCACGCAACGAGACGTTGGAATCACTGTGCATAGTTCTCTGAAAACAGCTCGGTGGTGATTGAAAGATTAAATAAACGGTTAGAAATATTTAGGAAAGAAGTTGAAAATAAACCAGGAAACATCACTATTCCATCTTACTCACTGCGTGTGAGTGTTTCCTGAAGTTCTGGTCACCACACCTCAAAGGAAATTCAGTACAACTGGAAAACAGAGAGGAAAAAAAGCAGAGGAAGATCAGTGATATGAAAAGGCTTACATAGAAGGAGTTGGTAAATGAACAACATCCCACACCTGGGAAGAGAAATGACTGAGGGGGAGATGGGATGAAATCTGTAACGTTATAAAATGCTATTGCAACAGTGACGGGGGGAGGATTTACACACTGTTTCTCACAGTACTGGAAGGGGTAACATAATTTTACCCAAATCAATTAAAAAGTCCTGTAAAATCTAAACCAAATTGAGCAGAAATGTCTGAAAATAAATTTAAACTAGTTACAGTTCTGTAAAAGAAGGTCCTTGCTGTCATAGTGTCTCAGTTCACTGGTCTCTAAAAACCACCAGGATCTTACCATATCTATTTAGCATGTCAGCATTTCATGGACGGAAGTATGTTTTTTGTAGGGTTGAAGAAAATGGAGTCATAATCTTGCTAGGGACTCTGCATACAGCTTAGATTGAGCTAGAGATTTATTTAGTCAAAATAATCCAGCACAGGCTAGAATTGCTGTGGAGATAGTTTTCTAGACAACAGAATAATGATTCCATAACTGTGCTAATTATATTAGCATATCTACACTCTCAGACTTGGGTAAACACAGATACAAAGGGAGAGTCAGGGATAGGAGAGATTTGCAGTAGTTTGTTTTCACAGTGTATGTTAGATGGGACAAGGTTTTCTCTGAATGTGTTTTGTGGCCATTTGTTTTTGTACAAAACGTGTTTACAATTAATACTTGCTTCTGAGAGCATGTGCACAGGTGGGGAGAAGAGAAGTGTCTGTTGTGCCCCATCATTAAGGTTGCTTATCAAATAAATATTCATGTTCAGGAAAGCATGAAGGTTGCAGAGTTGCAGAATGAGGACCTTGCCTCGCATCTGGGTCAGGTAAAGTACAACTTGTCAGAACAGAAAGGATACTGTGGCTTCATAATTGTGTTTACCACTACTTGAAAGGTCTGATTTCTGTAAAAAGGAAAGGGGAAAGTAATTTGTTCTTCTTTCTTGCCTGAGAGGGCATCCTGCAGCCAGCCACATCGATCGCAAAGGTCCTATTAGTCTTCAACAGGACCAGAATTAATTGTTTTGTATTACCCGAGCTCCTCAAAGTCTCAGGCTAGGATCAGAGCTCCAGTGTGGCAGCCCCTGTGCTACGGGCACCAGATCTGGCATCTTTTCTGAGCTTGATCAAAACAGTGTTTCATACCAAAGTAGCCATGACTCCGAGAAGCTGGGCGATTGCATGGATATACATGAGTAAGTGGTGGTTAATGGTTGACTCTTGTTTCCCTCTCTTGGTCTTCAGCTAAAACTGAACCAAACATGCTTTGCCATATATTTGTCTTCCTCTAGTTTCTACCTATTGCACTTCTGTGTTAGCATGTTTGTATAGTATTTAGTCTGCAGTAATAGAGTTTGGCTGGGAGTGCTTGGAAGACCAGTCAGGTGGTTTATGCGTGCAGATCATTTGGTTCTCTTCCATCCTAAATTTGTGTCAGCTTCTAATGTTTATTATTTTGTTGTTTTGTAAACTCTTCTCCCCCCAAATGCATACAGTTCTAGCAACTGCTTATATCACCAAGGGAACATAAACTATTAATATTCTATTCTGTTTAAAAAAAAAAAAAAACACAGTGGGCTTAGGTTGCAGTACGATTTGAGTAGGTTTTTTACCCCTAGACTATCATGGGTGACATACGTAGAAAGAAAAAAAAAAGGTGGAGCATTAATATATGTAGAGCAGGCCAGGCGGGGTGTGCTGTTGCAGAAGGCTGTAGAAATGACCTGGAAACCAAGGTTTTTGGAATGAAATATCTACCAGCTTGATATTGAAGGAAAAGGATGAAGACCACTCCCTCTAAAATAAGATTGAAGGATAACAGGATTAAAGGGACTGACTGTCAGCCTTTCAGCAGAGTCTGAGTGCAAGAACTGTCATCACGCCATTAGTGTACAAATTCAGACTGCATCAGGTGTGCTGAGAGCTGTCATTTATGTCAACGAGTGGCAGCAGAGCCCTCAATGAAAGGACATTTTGTGAGGATATATGTACTTTATTATTTTCCTTTTGTATTGTGATACCTAGGCCCCACTTGCAAAAGGGAATGGGGAGGGAGGGGAGAAGATAGTCCCCTGATTTGTCAGATAAAAACCATATGGTTGAGGCTACAATTGAGCCATGGTTGATCACACTCCCCTCTAATGTGCAGCTGTTTTCTTTCTGATAGATAAATATGTGTTTAAATAATGCATCCTACCTAACTCTGACAATTTTTTTTTAATGTTTCCTTTGACAACTGAATGTTTCCATTAGGCCCAATAAACATCTTGGAGACTGACCCATTCCTGCTTGAAAGGCACATTAAGGCTGCATTTCCTTCGTTTCACCTTCCAAAGGAAACAGTGCAGCTGTTCATTATTTGCAGCACTTACTACAAGAGACTCATTTCCAGGAGATAATTTTTTCCCTTAGAACTTCATAAAAATGTTTTAGTTCCTGACCACAAAGACACAGTGAATAACTATTGCAGAGGAGTGCTGCGAGCTTTGATGTCGGAGCTGTTCTGCTTTAAAAGGGCACCGAAGTCTGTCAATGGCACATTCTTTTCTTCCATGGTAATAGGAAGAGAGTGCATTGCATTGTGTTATATTGTAGTAAGGTTTTGAAGCTGAACTTACTACATATCCGTAGCACAAAAAGGAAAAGGGTAACCATGTCAACCATTGTCCAGCTGGCAACCGGTACTTTGCACTACTATCATTCACCGTACCTCGTCTTACCTTGATAGCTTGTTTATAACAAGGAGATGAGGGCTCTGAGGCTCTTCCTCGAGCAGTGAGTATTGTGTTGAGGCGGTGAATAGCTGGTTATAATCGCTGTAGACGCTGGTCTTTCTGATTGCTTTTGTGTTTTGATGCAAGTCCATGTACTTTATTTCAGGGTAAAGAATAGGGAGGGGAACAACATAATTACTGGGGAACTAATGGATACTTAGGTAACCTTTGTTTATATGAGTGGAAGAACACATAGGCCAAAGAAAAGGCTGTATTTGTTATTTAAACCGAGGTGGCACCCAAAGGATGCAGTTTTTCCCAAGGACCCCATTGTTTGTGTCCCTTCTGTTAAGTATTGTGATTATTAGTGAATTGTAGCAGATGCCGTAAGCCGTACTGGGATCACAGCCCCGCTCTGCTAAGCTCTGTGTGTGACTGTAGTTAAGGAAGAGTCAATCACCAGAACACTTACAGTGCCTTACAGGAAAGTCCTATTGATTTGATTGTTGAATTTGAGTTGAATTTGATGGAGATGAAATAAAAGGCTAAATATATTGGGCTGCAGAAACAGTATGATAGTTTCACTTTCCTGAATTGGAAGATCATCTCTAATTGATTTAATGGCTCTTGATCTGCAACACTGGGGCCAGGTTTTAAGATGCTCAGACTTCTAAAGCCCCTTTTAGTGTGTCCCCCAAAGACTTTTGTCAATGTGGTCCTTACGGTTGACTGTATGGGGGCCATATAACACAACAGAGCCATGTATGTAAGTATTAAATTAGCATTAGCCCTAGCCAAAATGTCCAGTCAACAGTTCATGGATTAGGGAAATAATGCAAATATTAAATATGTGAAAGAATTATTCAGGAACTTTGTAACATCTATATCAAATATGCTGGGTGTGCAGCAAGACCGGTTCTCCTGCTGCTGGGTCCTGACAACCAGCACAGACAGCTGAGCAAACAGCTGGAGCTGCCAAGGGTCGGAGCTCATCCACGGCGTGGGTCGTACAAGTCACACCGTCATGAGCCTTCCTCTCTCAGTGAAGGCCACGGGCAAGATGCATCAGGGCAGAAAGAGACTGGAAGGAATATGCTTGCAGAAGTGAGGGAAACGGCACCAGAAAACAGTAGAAAACAATGACCAGAAACTCCATCTAAATATCTAATTAATGTAGAAAACCCATCACTTGCTTTGTTGAAGAATGGAGCAATAAGCAAGCACGGGTTGCATTAAGGCGCAATAAGTTGTTACGGTCGTTTCTAGATAGATCTGATACTAGTTCTTAAGTTGGGAGACAACTCTCAGGTGGAGTTACCTTAGAGACCAAAGATCCAGAGCCAGTTATCTGGTGTTGGACTAACAGCTTCCACTCTTGTCTCTGTTTCCTTGTCTTTTTGGTAGGAATAGTGATATTAGTCTTTGTTTGTTTATGTTTGACAATCAGAAATAATTCAGACTTGCACGATACACCCTTTGATGTAGGTATTGCCTATAATCTCTGGATTGCCTTGGGGGAGTTCTTTGACCTCTATTTATCTATAAAATGAGGGTAATGATATTTGCTCATAAGCAGCAACACAAGGCTTACCTGAATAACAGTTGCAGAGCCTTTGGATGAGAGGTGCAGCACAAGGGCAAACAACTGATGTTTGTTCTTGTCGCTACCATGATTTGACTTGCGAATGTTACAGGCTGAAAACACACTCTCTGTAAAATTTTGCGAAGACCTGATGGGTGAACACTGATGGGACTGCAGTACCCTTGCTGTGAATCACAGTTTAGTAGTACTATTATCGGGTTTACTTTGTGGAAGATACATATGGAGTAAATCTTGTATCGTGCAAGTCTGAATTATTTCTGATTGCCAAACATAAACCATTCCACTGGTATGAAGAGGCTGGGTGACCATTTGGCTCCAGAAATATGCAATATTCTCGCGAACCCGTTCTGTTAGTGATAGAAAAACACCGTTGTGTGTAGTGTTAAAGGATATGGAGGAATGGCTAGGGCTTTCTACTTTTTTTTACAGAGTTCAGATCATTGAGATGAATTGCCTTTCTTCTATTCCACATTCATCTTCATATACCTATTGCTATCACTCATTTGCCTCCATCCGCATTTTGGGACAGGCGAAAGAGCGTGTATCTTTAAACAGTGTGCTCTGTATTTTGGGAAGCCTGTCCGGTCCCCCTGGTGAGAATGAAAACATTCTCAGAGAGATTTTGATCTTATTTCCTTTCCAGAGACCCTGTGGGCAGTACACATTTGATCTGACCCCTTCTGCTGATTCGACGTTTTCACGCTGCTCACTGATGGCAGTGAAAACCTCGATGCAGAGTGTGTTCTCAAGTGTGCTCTCTGCTCATGAGAGAGAGATCTTAGTGCAATAGAAATCCAATGTCTTTTCCACAATCTCGTATCTGTTTCCTGCTGCAATTACTGTGGGGATCGCTTTTTCCAGCCTTCCTCTTTTCTGTCTCTTCACCAGAGAAGCACATAGGCTGTGGCCTGGAGTCACAACGTTACCTTTGTTGTCTTTTTAGTTTGGAGTGAAGAGCCAGGAAAGGAACGGAGGTGTCTTAACAACCCTCGGGGCGATGGCAGCCACAGTGCACTGCCAGAGATGCGTGCAGGGATCTGGTTTGCACAGTTTATCTTCAGCACCTGGCCAGTGTTTTGGGCTGCAACTCCAATTCAAGACGGGTTCTGCCAAAGAGCTGTTCTCCTTGTGTCCTGGGATGCGGTGAGCTTGCCATGCGCTGCCTCTAGAAGGAAGCCCAGCATGACCTGCTTAAGCATCCATCTTTGCAAGTGCTCAGTTCTGTGAAGGCTTTGTTGATCTTGGATTAACTGCACAAAAGTAAAGAGGGCTCTTAAAAACAGCAGTAGGCAAACCCTTTGCATGGAGGTTTGTAGCATCACCTAAAACCATGGTGTCCAAGTCAAACACACCTTTAAACTGGGAGGTTTGAATTCTGTTGTGCTGTCTTGGGACACTGGAGAGCTGAATCATTTCCCTGGCCCCAAAGGATGTGTTTACATTGATGCTTTAGTTCAGATCAAAATAGCCCTTTTGATATGGGTCTCGAGATTGTCCTCCCTTAATGTGCTTCAGTTAACATCCCAGAGCAGTCAGAGCGAAGAGAGACTGAATCCTTTTGACATGAAGCTAAACTGGATCTGCTCTGAGAGTTTGTGGGACCAAACTGGAGCTGGTTTGATGTAAATCCTCTGAAATGTCTATGTTGTGGACACTGTGTACTCAACACCAACTCCTGTGCTCTGCATATTTGCTCATACTGGGCTGTATCGCTTACAGATATATACACAGGCACAGTGGTGACATGATGAGGGAAGTCATTTAGGGATAAAAGATCTGTATTCATGTATTTAGCTTGTAGAAAAATCTGTCCCTCAATCTGTGCATCAGTTTAGAGTTCTTTTTCTTGTTTGCTATTTTCCTTTCTCCCACCCTTCATCTGTCATGCCTGTCTGGAGTACAAGCTCTTCAGGGCAAGGACTCTTACTAAACGCACGAGCGTTGGTTACCACCGTGCAGTTTCAGCTTTTGTCGGGGCCTCTAGGCACTGCAAATAAACAACAGATTTTGGATGATGAGAGGCTTATTTATCTCTCTGTATTTCTTCTCCCAGTCTGTTTCATCCTTGTGTAGTTAGGGATCAGGTCACGATATCACCTGGACCTTATGGATGAACTGGGCACTGGGCGTTTGATCCAGGTGACTGCAACTGGTACGGACGCGGCAAAGGGAAACATCCCATGCAGAAGGCTGCTAACGGTTACAGCCCCACGTTCTACCACACCAGTAATGCACCAAAATAATGCTACACTCTGGAAAAGTTGAATTACTAACCTCTTTGCCTATCTCTTGTGACATACTGGTGTTACCTTTCCCAAACAGAACAAGTTTAAAAAATACCAGAGTAGCTGGAAACCCTTTGCTTATGCTTGGCTGGTTGAGAGATTGTTCAAGCATGCTGTCTCTTGTTGACGTGAGCTGCAGATATTTCCAACAGCTGCTCCTTTGGTTTTTAAAATCTAGCTCACAGGGCAGATTTTCTTTTCCAGCAAGACTCTTTGAACCTGGTTCTTTTCATTTACACTCCATTGCTACTGCTGTGCTCAAGCACAGAAACGGTCCAAGTGGGCAACAACTCTTTCTGCTTATTAATGTTCATTGCGTCAGAATAGGTATGAGGCTGCTTTGTTTGGCTTTCCTGAAATGCCAGACTGTACAGCGCCAGTAGCTAGCAGGCACCAAAGTCCACGTACTCTACAGCCCTCTCCTGGCTAGATTCTATAGTGCTCAGCTGGAGAGGCAAGGCGCTTTATCTCTGTTTGTCTGAGTGTGTCTGAACGCTTGTTTTTCAGAGCTGCTCTCAGGCTTCCGGTCAGATTTACGCATCACGATCTGCTTGCCAGTAATTACAGCTTTGGCTCTTGCCAGCTGACAGCTGTTGGAAAGGGGAGAGTGGTGATCTTGACACAGAGCGGTCCCAAAGCTGTTCCATCCTGAACCTGTGGCAGGAGCGGCTCTCTGTCGGTACTTAGAAATGGGACAAAATTAAGACGACTTGCGGATTGCCGTCTCCACGGAGGAGAGAGAGCTTGGAGCATCTGTCCTTTCCTCTGCTTCTTAACCCTCTCAACCATGTCGTTTCCGTGCCAGTTCTCAGTGGGATGACCACTAAAGCTTAGTTTCTGGTGTTGCAGTGTTTTTTCTCTGTAGTTGCTGCACTCTCCTTGCGTTTTCTACACTGTTTCAAGGATTTGGCATGTGGTTTGTTTGGGTTGGTTTGGGGTTTTTTGATGTCATGCAGACATTCCTTTCTGCTTTAGAAGTGTCACTAAACTACTGTTGCTCAGTAATTATTTCCATTGTTTTTGCTTGCATGGAATAATTGAATTGATCAGCTTGGTTTTGTAGCAGCAAAGATTGCTAAGCCAAGAATATTTTCTATCCCATCTTTCTTCCAGTTTTCTCAAGGATTCTGAGTATCTCTTTACTGATGATTTCCCTGCATATTATAAAACTTGCCCAGAGGAATGAAAAAGTCATTTGTTTTCTGTAGAGTATTAAAAAATAATGCTATCATTGTGCAGTGCCCTTGCCTGCAATGCTGGACAGTCTTGCATTAATTTTCTGCTTGCTTGATCTCTGATATACAAAGATTCTATAGAACGTGACTGAAGCATGAACCCATGTTTGTTATTGATTTTCTAATACTGTGTACTGTGCAAGTCCCTGCCCTGCCTTTTCTGTTCTTCCTGTTTGCCATTTCAAGAGTCTGTTCAGAAAGCAGTAATGATGCTGCTGTTGCATCCCTCCTTTGCATGTCAGACGCTGGTAGATGAGCAATGGCAGAATATGCTTGCCCTGTCACAGTAAAGAGAGGCTTTAGGAATACAGTGAGTTGTAGCAATTCGTATCCAAGAGTCTCAAGGCTTTTAATGATTCTTTTAAAGCTTTTTATGAGCTTTAAAGTCCTCATATTACTGTGTAGTGTCTTGCTTTGACACAGGTGGGTGGGAGGTCCGCTACGTAGGTATATTTACTAGTAACGTATTTTCAACTAGGCAGGCTGGTAGCCTCTGAGGTTCAGGTAGATAGATTTTCCTTGGAGCTGATGGGCTGAACAGCATCACCTCCTAGCACGCCAGTTAAGGACTTGAACTTGCTCTCCCATCACAGTTTGCGTGTTCAGTGGGTTTGGCAGAGGAGCTGAGGAAAGAGCCATGTTTTTATTCCCCATCTCTTCTAAGCCAGGCTGTCTCCCAGGGTGAAGGGCATGCTCCACTCTCTCTGCTGACTTGAAGCCACTGCCTCCAAGGAGCCCTGACAGCAGGTCCTCCAGCCATCACACCCGGCAGCGTGTCACCCAAAGCTAGACACCCTCCTGCCAATTCTTCATCTTCATCCCTAAATTCTTTTCTCTCCCTCAACCTAAAACAGTCATTTCCCTCCAGCTCTGCACTACCCTACCTTAACTTATGGTGCTGCAAGATGCAGAGACTGTTCCTTAACCTTTCAGCGAAGATGGTGATTATATAAATGCTCACCCCAATATGAGTCATGTATCAGTACCTTTTGGAAACTGGGGGGGGGTTGCAGTTTCCTCTCGGCGTAGGCGCACTGCTCCCATCAGTGCTAATGGAAGTGACATACGCACATCAGGGGAAGAAGCTGTCCCTTCTGCTACTGGATTAATGTTCTTGCCAGTATGTTTGTGCCACCGTACACACTGATTCCTCTGCTAGGAGACAGTGGAGGCAATTAAAATCTTGTGATTTCTCATGAACAGAATCCTGCTGAGACATTCGGTATAATAGGAGCTCCCTCACGTGTCCGAGAAGGTCTGTAGTGCCAGCGGTTTCTTTCTTCTCTCCCACTGGAGTGAATTTATATCCCTGTTTTCTCAGAAAAAATGAATAATTCCTTGAGCTTGTGCTCAGTTTACAGTCATGATGCTTTGCTTGCTTCTGTTCTTCTAGTTTAAGATGTTCCTGATCAACAGCTCTGGATGTTGATGGTCTGGTGTAGACCATCTGATCCTCAGATCAGGTGAAGCAACGGTAGCATGAGCATCTTTTTTCTTTATTTTTTCTGCCAGTTATTCTTTTCTTTGGCACCCATTTTCTGTAAAGAAGAATCCCTTCAAATTGTCTTGAGGTGACTGAAAATTAAACAAATTATCTGCTCTGTTAGGTCAATGCCATAATGTTGAGCATTGGATTTTAAATGATGACAGAGGAGAAGGCTTCTGTCATGCTGTTGCTTGTTGGGGATTCAGGGGCTGGATACTATCTATATATTTAATATTGCCATATTAAATTGAAATAACACCAATCATAAATGTGGCTCTAAGCATTTTTTTAATCAGAAATGGGTTGAGCCCGTCATCTGAGTCCAGCCAAAACCTTTTGGCTATAGCATAACTAGATAACATAGAAGGAAAAACTTGCGTTTCTTTTATCAGTCTGATAAGGCAGCCAGTACCATTTTCTTCTAGCACAAGTGTGGTTTTAATCATAAGCTGTCATGTTGCCTTGTTTATACCTATTTAGGTCTTAAGGCCAAAATACTGTGCAATTTGAGTCACGTTTCTCCAGCTTTCGGAAGTACATTTTTGGTCTCTTGATGTACAGAATCCATGTACAACTTTAAATAGTATTTAAAAATCTTTAAAGAAGCCATCAATTTTTTGATAGCTCTTTTGCACACTATAAATTCTAGGCAAATCTAATGAAAAGGCAGTGGTTTAATATGAGACAAAGACTGACTTCGCTCATTCTCCAGTGTCTTCATTTGTCACTGTGGCAGCAACATTATCAGATGTTCATATTAAATACTGTACTTATTTATTTTGAGTAATGGATGGAGCAGGTTGCCATCTTTATGATCACTGAGTGGAAGAACAACTCTACCTTTTCCCTTATTGTCATAATTCTTCTTTGACAGTTGCAATGAGCTCTGTTTCCCAAATGCCACAGTGGACCGAGGGCCTGTGAGGATGCTTCAAGCTCTGAAATACATTGGAAGGTCCAGCTCCACAGCGTTTCAGGCCCGAAATGCTGGCAGGTTTGAAAGCTAGCTGAAGCTGGGAGTGTTGGAGGTCAAGAGAATGCTCTGTGAAAGTTATTACTGGATTGTTGACCTGTGCTTTGCTCTTTCTTCTTGATCCCTTGGAGACTTGGCTAGATGGACCTCGGACTTGTCCCGATAGGTTAAGTACAAATGATCTACGCTTTGCAGCTCTGAATGCAATGCACAGAGAGCAGAAGTTCCTGGTGAGAATATAGCTTTTTTTTTTTTAAGTTGGTAAATGAAAGGTGAGTTGCCTTAAATGGGACTACATTTTTGAAGGTATGTGTATGCAGACACCCAAAGATACGGAGTGGCACCCAAAGGGATTCTTTTGCATCTGGATAGGTAACGACTACAATGTAGTGCATCGCTTTTGAAGAACTGATCTTCTGTCCCTAAGCAATGTAAAAGCTTTCTTGAACCACCAGTCTTCTCTTCCTGTTGAATTCTATAGGAAATTATCCTAATAGCACTGAAAGCAATATTAATGGCTTTCCAATTAGAATATCTAGATAGTTTGTTTATTTTATCGGTCCTCTGCAGCAGAAAATCGAAGGTTCCTGTGAATCTCACTTTTAAGTTTTTCATCAGTGGGCCTTTTTGTCAGGAGCCAGATACTCCATAAAAAACAGATAAAGCAATTTAAAAGAAATATTTTGCCCAAGGAACAATAACAAGGCTTAGAAGACTCTCTTCTTTCTGGGAGTTTCCTTTAGGGAAACCTTTTCATTTACTGATTGAAAGATCAAATCGGCCCATAGAGGGAGCAGTGGGGTGTGCATGATTTTTCTCCTGATCTCTAGAAAAGCACACTTAGTTAAACAGTCCATCGAGAGGTTCGGTTTTAAAGGGTAAGGCGTCTGCGTGGTTGGATGGAAGGATTAGGAAGTTATCTGTAGGGAAGGAAAGGAAAGTTTGAAATCCAATTGACAGTGTCAGTGGAACTGACAGGGTGATGTTATATAGGAGTTTGAAACATGAAATACACTCTGCAAGGGTGACTGAATAAATCATAAAATTCTGCTTTTATACCCTGTATAGTTTATAGATGGTTTAAAAAGTTGTTGAATATTTTAATGCCACATAAGAAATTAATAGATACATTTTAATTAACTTTGTTTTATATGAAATCAATCAGGTTTGTAGAGTATTATATAGTCCCATATATAGGACTATATAGTAGTTGCCTATTAATATGACATACAATTCATTAGGGTGATATGCTGATAATCCCATCTAATACAATGATGTTTGTTTAATTCCTGTAGTTCTTAATTATCAGTTAACTTTTTAGGAACTATAAATAGGCCTTTAATAGGGCATGCAGAAGTAACTGATGGCTGCACTATTTTCTGCTCTGTGTCTCCTGTCTGTTGTTTCTCTGCATTTTTCAAACTAAGACTTCTCTTCTGACAGTCTGTGTCAATTTTGGGATCCCATTTTCCCAGCCAGAAATACAAGAATTGAGTAAGATTAATGACCCACCTGTCAGTTGTAGTATTTAGGCTCCAAATTTCCACTGATACCAGCTTTTTTTACTAGGATGTGGTCTGAGACCTGCCAACCACAACCCTTTATCTCCCGGTTAATTTTTGATGAAGACTTCAGTTCCGTATGTTGAAGAAGCTGTCCTGCGCCCAGCCCCTACATCCTTCAAAAGATTTCAGGCTTGGTTTTAAAGACCTTGATTTAATCCTCAGATCTGGTCGGGAGAGCAGTCCTGGCTGCTCACTGCTTGTTTGGAGTAGGGAGCTGCAGTCTGCTGAGCGCACTGTCCGGCTGGGTCCAAAGCATGTTCAGCAGCTGCAGTTCAGTGACTGGCAGGACGCTGCAGTAGCCACAATTCCAGCTGGACTGATGGGATCCAGGTCTAAAAGGATGCAGGATGCTCATAAGATGGGGTTGTAGGACTGTTACGGTGGACATAAGCATAAGACAAGGGGGAAAAGACTGCAGGGAAGTGAATCAAAGGAGATGTGCTTTATTTAGAAGGCAAGCTTACTTTGTACGACACTTTGACTTGAGAACATAGATGCAGTTTGTGTGTGTGTACAAGCGTGCAAGAGATCATGAACTGACAATGCTAGACATCCCTGGGGAACGCCAACCCTCTGTGGATGTTTAGCACTTTTTCTTGGAGAAAACTGGTAGGTACAGAGTTGGCAGTTCTTGTCATGATACTAATGATTTCAGGGCAGTGGGATCATGTACCGGGGGACCTTTACCTAGAGACTTGAGGCTCCCTTCTTGTCTTTCTCGTCTCCTGGGGGAGCTGCATAAATCATTAATCTGATCTGGTAGGAAATAAATAGAGGAGGCAAAGAAGTGTTTTTTGTCTGGAGTGGGAAGAAATTGGAATGTGAAACTGCAGGGTATGGATTGTGGGAATTGCACTTACAATTCAAGCTACCAGAAGACTCTTGCTCAATGTTTCATGCCTAATGTAGGCATACCAACCTCAGGCAAAGTTCCCAGTGGGATCTATAACTCTTGGAAAACCTGGGCTAATTAAAGAATTCAAAGACCTTCACATAAACATCAAGTTGACAGTTTTCCTGAAATGCTCACATGTCACACAGGCAACCTCAGTAAAAGCAGTGCTCATAAAAACCTCATACCACCTCATACCAGAGCTCCCAGACATCTGAGTTCTGAATTTTTTAAATAAATTAGATATATTTTTTTCCCTCAATATGAGAATTACCTTAGGAAAGGTGAATTTCAGAACAAAAGGCCTGTTTTAAAAAACAGCCAGGCACTTTTGTGTCTTTTCCAATAGGAGACAGAAGAAAACCTGTTCCTATTTCAGAACTAACTTCAGTGTCTGCATTTGTCCCTTTTAATGGGTTTAATAGGGAAGTGTCTGTGCATTTTCCTGACTAGGAATGTTTTTCTGAGCCGACTCCAAAGGGATGTTCCAGGGTTATTAACTGTGATTTTTCAGCAGCATGAAATCCACTGAAATTGTTTATACCAGCTATATCTGCCTAATGGGCCTAATCAATCTATCTCTAAGGTGAAGCTGTGTGCCTCACTAATCGTAAAGCTATGATAGTATATCTTGCTTATTTTTACTCTAAATTATGATAGGGTTTAAAATGAACTCTGAATTTGATTTATCAACAGCTATGATGCTAATTCAGCAATGAAGTCATGGTGTTCTGAGACTAAATATTAGCACTAATGAGAAAACATAGCTTCCATATTCTGTAACTCTGAGTTTCCACTACATATGGACAACTTCTAAAGTTGCGTGTAATTTAATCATGTAATCATTAACTAGGCAAGTACTTACACATAAATCAGTTTACCTGGATTAGGAGTACCAGCAAATGTGAAACCAGATAGTGTTCAACTGCCTGAGAATGCTCAGGCTTCATTTTTGGTTTTTAGGAGAACGCATCTGTTGCAAGATAGCAGTGATTGTCCTATCGCATTTCCCATCGGGATGAATGGAGCATGTCTGTAGTTTTACAAACAGAGTGTTCTCTCTCTTTGAAAACAGAAGCACAGGACTGAAGACACATGAACTGCAGTGTCTAAACGGGGAATGTGTAAAGCCAAGGTACCCAGGCTGAGATAGCTGAAACAGCCTGCTTCTCCCGAAGTACATCACTTCTATTGCCGGGCTCCAGGTTTTAGGTTCTTGCCAAAGCAGTTACTTGTCTGAGAATCCTGTGACAGTTTGTGCCCTTAATACCATTCCCCTTTCAGGGAAAAAAAATAAAGTGTGCTCCATCCCACCGTGGACTTCCCCCCAGAAACTCTGCGGGATTGTCAGTCAGTCCTTCTATTATATTTCTGTCTGCTTGTTGAGAATTTGGGTGGAGACACTGAGACATCCATGGCCATTCACGTTTCTCAGGAAAGAGTTTCCTTCTCTGCAGGCTAAAGATTGGTGGGAGATCTTTCTTCAAAATTGAGCATAAAGAAAAACACTCTTCATATTTCCAACATGAAATAAAACTGTTCTGAAAACCAGTGTTTCCAAAATTTGATTTAACAGTTTACCAGGACATTATTTCAACCTGGAACTGGCAGTGATTAGATCTTGGAGAACTGCAAGTGATTCTGAGTGAGACAGAGAGTTAATCTCCGTCTGATCCCCAGCTAGCCTTCACTGCACTGTTTGCTGCTGTGAGCGCAGAAGGAAACACTGGAGCAGGAGTTGCAGTCCGTATAAACTTGGCGTTCTCTTAAACTCTCTTGGCATTACTTGATAGAGAGGTGTCATACCTCAGAGCTCGTATCAGGGCTGAATTTCAGGTTGTCTGAAGCATCCTGTTAGGAGGCAGTGCAAAAACATCGAGAGCGTATGCGAGTGTTTAACATAGCATGAGAGGTGGTAGAGAGAGAAAAGTCTTTTAGAAATAAGGTCATCTGATATTCATTTAGGCACTAATCCAGTATTCTTTAAAGCTCACTAATTCTGTGGCTGTATGGTAAGGTAGCATCCTCAATAATGTACTTTCCAAGTTCCATAATAAGGATTTTTATTGATGTTTTGCTAAAAATCTAGGGTTTAATGGCTGCACCTATGAGAAGCAGAAGTCCAAGCTGAATTCTTATAACTAGAAATTTTAAATAGAACTTTCTTGTGTAATAATCATCAGAAATGTATAGAATAAGGTAGCTAGTTTACCGTCCAGTATTTCTGACATAAGTAGGTAAAGCTGCTGATAAAAACCTGAGCATTTAACTGAACATAACTGCTGAATGTCAAAAGAAAAGTGGACAGGGAACATTGAGAAATACTTTTTTAGTGCAGGTCAGAATTTCGCTGAATTTCAGGTAAACTCAAGTTAGTCCAGCTTGTTTGAAGGGAGTTGTTACGCTGTGGTGAGGCTGCTGAGCTATTGCTCTCTCCAATGTCAATTCAGCTGGGAAAAGGAAGATTTGCATTCTTAAATTTCCACTGCTAAATCTTTTGTCTTCCTTCTGTAGCCAGGGATTTATGTAAATTTTGCTTGTAATGGAACCTTTGTTTGAAGTGTGTGGCTGCTAAGATGCAATGTTTATTAAATTTGGAGGGAAGATCTGCAGAGGTGTGGGCTTCAGAAGTCAACACTAGCTAATTAACCCAGCCCATTAGCCCAAAACCCGCAGCAGACCCTTACAGTGCTCATAAGGCGGTACGCTCGTTGCGTTATGTAGTCAAGGCTTTCTTCAGAGCAGAGGATTCATTTGTTGACTTGATTAACTATTTGCAACGCTGGTTAGCCAGTATGGTCACTTAATGTAAGGCATTAGAGCAGAAGACACCTGTACTTGGCGCCATACATGGGCTAAACCCAAAACGTCCATCGCACGTGCATCAGTGACTGTGGGCTTCCTTCTCTTGTTGATTTACGGTTTTCCTACTGCAGAAAGTTGTAAACCTCCAAGTCAGGATGTGGCAGTGTCGCTTTTAGAAATGAACACAGAAATTATTCAGAAAATGCTGTGAACAGGCACGTGCATCATCTGCTGTTAAACGTCTTGGCGTTCGGTGTCCCACCCCTGAGCTCCTTGCGCTGCACCGCACCGTGCTGTCGCGGAGAGTAACCGTGAGTGAGCACACGAAGCCAAGAACTGAATCAGATGTTATGACAGATTACATGAAAGAAAAGAGTTTTGATTTGTATCTGTTGCGTTTCCATGTGAGCAACTCTTCATCTTCATTTACAATTGAACTTCTTCCAAAACTAAATGTAAGGAATTTTGTGGCGCAAATGGCTGTGGTTCGTGGCACAGAGGAGACAGTGAAGGACACCCTGGTGGAGGATCCCAGTTCTGTTCTTGGCTCTGCCTTTGATTTGCTGGCAGGTAAATTCTCAGCCTTACTCGCACTTCCTAGCTGGTGAAAAATGTGTCTTCCGTGGAAAAGGCCTTGAGCTAGAAATGACAGAATCCTAGAGGCTGTATTTGTTTGCTGAGGTATTTAGTGACCTGTTTGGATTTTTTTCACTCGACTCATCTGCTTTTTTGTCTTGTGGAAGCCATAGCAGCTGAAAAGCCCCAGCTTAGGTTACAGTCATGTTGTCTTAGTCCCTGCACAAACAGCCCTTGCCTCAAAGAGCTCTAGTCTCCAAGGGCAAGCAGGGACAGGACTTAATCTTCTCATTTTCCAGCTCATAAAATGACTTGTCCAAGGTCACATCTCTCAGTATCTCAGGCATTAGTTCCATAGCAATAATGAAACAGAAAAAGAAGTTACTTCAGAACATGGAGCAAAAAGACTTCTAAAATTAGTTTTCAACAACTTGGATGTTCTTAAGTATGTTTTGTTGATCCCTGAATGAGAAAAAATACAACGGTATCAGCTTTGTTCAGAATGAGCAATGTCACCGGTATTTTCCATCCTCTTACTTGCATCAGAGTGAGCGGTGGTACAGTTGTGCCCCCATTTCTGCAGGCAAGGCTGCGTCCTGAAAAAGCTTCTGTGGGCTCGCATTTCGTGTGCAGTTGCTTCGCGGTTAATAAAAACTGATCCCGCGTGTCTTTCTGACAATGCAACGTTATTTTTCAGGGAAGGAAAGGACACTCAGGTCTGTGGGGACAGTCCTCTGGAGGCTTTCCATCTGATCGGGAAGGTTCTGTCTTGGAATTGTTCAGGTGGTTGTTACCTTGATTCTAGAGGCATCACAAGAGCTAACTTGGAGGGGGGAGGGCTGGTGGCATTTCTTCAGTCAGTCTGTACTGAAGGTACCTCAAGGATAATTCTTCCTACAATCATTTGACATGATTATTTTTATTTTTTTTTTAATTCCCACAGTGGGATCTAGCAACCAAAAGAGGGAGAGGAGGAGTAGCAGGAGGGCCAGGACTGAATACAATACAGGGAGGTACAAATCCATTGCTGAGCTTCATTATCCTAGAAATTCTTTCTACGAATTAACCTGTAACTCCTTAATCTCTGGGGTTGCCCAATATACCTGTTTTATTTTATTTTTCACACTGATAAAAAATATCCACCTTCCCTCCACACACATGGCACAGCGACCCTTACTAATATGATTTCAGACATAGGCAGACCTGACTTTTAAGTGAAAACAAGCGAGAGATTCTATGGAACTACAGAGAAACAGTTGAAAAGGAAGCGTGTTTATGTACCGTTTAGGGATGTTGTTGAGTTCCCGATCCTTTTGACTCCTATTTGGAGAAGGGGAGAAAACAAGCAGACAGTGCAGCACGCAGGACTCGGGTGGTTAATGTACTGTGTGTTATTGCTGTAAAGCCGGGACCTCAATCTCTCAACTCTCCAGAACACAAACAGTCCTTGGCTTTTATAGAATCATAAAGAGCTGCCTTAAAGGCTGGGGAAAAATTCAAGCCCTGATAGGAATTGGCGTAGATATTACTGTATCCAAGGGGAGTTACGGTTTCTTGCAGTGTGGCTGAATTTGATCCACAAGTGAACGCAGTTGTCCCATCAAATTCTACCAAGCAGCTTGTCTTCTGCAGTCTTGCCATTCAACCGTCACGTAAAATGACGTTTTCAGCTGAATTCCATCTAGCGGAAGAGTTGGAATCTCTCCAGCATTCAAGCAGAGGAGCAGGGGGAGGAATCTAGCTGCTGAGGAGATCCAAATGCAAGAGGAACTCTAACCCTGCAAAACTTGTAATTAGTCTTAATGCCTTTGCTTTTTTGATACCTTTTTTGGATGAAATGTGCCATGCAATGGAAATTTGTGATAAATTTGTGATAAATAAAGCTCTGTAGTCTTCACTGAAGGTTCAGCATGGAAAATAAAAAGGCATTTGTTACAAGATTGAATTATGTGTAGGATATCTCCGGCTATAATGAGCTCAGGTTTTCTAGCAGTGTTGAATAAACTCTTGCCTGTATCTCCTGCAGTGTGTGGGGTTTTTCTCCCTAAGAGCATATTTCTTTCTACTTGATCAGCTCATCTCTTGCAGATGATAAAATTATCTGCAAGGATTTGTATCTGATGTTGTGCCATAAATCATATTTAGTTGTAGGATTAACATTTGCAAGCATAGAACATTTATGGGGAAAAAAAAAAGAAGGTGGGGGACTGGCAGTTGCTGAGTATTTACATGAAGAAGAGAGATGGGATTCAGGATAAACCTTGCAGACTTTTCAAATGCAGGACCGTTTTTACAAGGTGTGGATTCAGGATAAACCTTGCAGACTTTTCAAATGCAGGACCGTTTTTACAAGGTGTAGATCTGCCCAGGTCCAGCGAGCATCAGCTGAGCTGCTTTGATAGCGTTTCTCTTGGTGAGATTGCAAGATAAAGAACCCAGGAAATCGTGACCTTGGGCAAGCAACTTTTTCATAGGAGAAATAAACAGGTGTTCCAGCTGTGCTGAAAGGCTACGCGTGCTGGCAGCCAGGTTTTTCCAGGCCTTTGACATGCTCGGGCTGGTCTGAGTTCCGTAGAAATGCTCAGCCCCTTTGGAAGCACTGGAAGAAGGGCCAGTTTTTAAAAGATTTGTATTACCAGCAGCTTCCAGTTTACCCTTCATAGCTGGATTGTCCGAAAGAGGTCAGAATTCAGCGCGCAAGAGCACTGTGAAAACCTCCCCGCAGATATAGCCACCGACACGGGGGGCAGCCCCCTCTGGTCTGGCTCGGGCGCGCTGCAAGGGGGCAGAATGAGTCCGTGATTAGGTGGGCTTCCATCCACAAGCGGGGACCCGCTGACACGACTGTAAGCAGTCCTGTTCGGGAGGGATCTGCACGTGCTGCGGGCAGCCTGGCAGCCCCAAAGGTTTATCTTGCCACGAGAGCTGCGGGTGTGCTGAGCACCCCGTGGGTTGGAGGCTGCGTTGCGATAGATGCTGTACAAATGCACGAGGAAGCGCGTTATTTACACGTTTCTCTTTTTTGGTCTCTCTTTCTCTGGTGCAGGTTCCTCACCACATGAAGACTTTACCCTATTACAGTTACGACCAGCCGGTGATCGGATACTGCCAAGCTCATAAGCCTCTCCATGTAAATAAGGGGTACGATACCATGTCCCGGGAGCAGGCTGAGACAACCAACCTGGAACTCAGTCGAGACCACAGCTTCATAGCTACAATCGCGCGTTCGGCTGCTCCAGCCATTTACATTGAGAGAATACCAAACTAACGATGGAGACGACTGCTTCGGGGGGCGGAGTGGGGAGTTCTTTTGAGGGACCTTTCATCTCAGAAGAGACCAGGGCAAGAAACTAAAATCTACCATTCCAGTTACAAATGTTCCAACACAGACAAAGGGAAGGGGATAAAGCAAACTCCGCAGACTGTGGAAGTGCTCTCTTGCAGTACACACTGAGAACTTCGGGATTTTCTTTGCTTTAAACTTTCAAACAAATTCCTCAATGTAAATATTAAAAGAGAGATTGTCAAGTTCTTATTAAAAAAAAAATAGATTTCACTCTAGCTACATAAAGGGATGGATTAAGAGTTTTGTTTGTATATTTGATTTTTCTACATTGCACGGTTCCAGGGAAGGAGAACCACAGGTAAAAATAAAAAGGGTGGGGAGGGCCGGGGTTTGGGTGGGGTGGGTCAGCCATGTTTCCTTATTAAGTGTTTATTACTCTTCAGAGATTTGTTTAATATTTTTGTTCTTTTTAAACAAACAGAAGATAGATATATATTTTCTTTTTTCTTTTGGGGGTTTGGTTTTTGGTTTTTTTTTTTAGTGGTCAAGCGCTAATATTTCAAACTTCAGACATGGGCATTAAAGCTTATGTTGAACCAAAAGGACATTGGCAATTGATGCAGCAGAAACAAAGAAACTTGGGTGCATGTACATTTAAGACACAGGCTGTACACTATGGAGGGTGCTTTTGATTTTTACTATCTTCATTGTGCTTCATTGTTGACACTATAATTACTTTTTGGGCTCTAAAAAAAGGGGAAAACATGCGGCGGAGTAACGACTCTCATACTTACAGTCCAGCAGTGCTTGTTAAGCAAAATTAATGGACGTTTGGGAACCAAAATGGAAGTGATGTGCTTGAAATGGATCAGAAGGAAAATCTTTTAAAGCAAGAGTATTCGGTGAAACTCACTGGCTGACACAATTTCTAAAACACAGGAGAATGTGTAACATTGTTTTTTGTTTTTTTAATTAATTATTATGATCAGTTAGTTTTTGTGTAGTTTTTATCAATAAAATGACAACAAAAAAAGTGGTGGAAAAAAATAAACATACTATTTTGTGGTTGGGACACCACAGCCAAGCTACTGTTTGAATGATTTCTGTGGATGTGTGACACGGTGACTCAGTGGACTAAGGGAACACTGCTTTGTCCTGTTCCACCTCTGTCTCGCCTCTTAGAAGGAGCTCAAGGAATTGTTTTGAGGTTTAATAAACCCGAGTCTGCAGAAGCTCCGTGTATTTGGCCTGTCTAAGAAAAGGTTAAGAGGGGATTGATCAGAACACCCATGTGGGCCTGGGGGAGGGGAGGAGGGGGAGAAGCAGCCTTCATTTTTTTTACTAAAGGTGGGGTTTTAGTTTCTTCTGTCAGAAGGCAGGCTTTTCAGAAACAAACCCTTAGCTGAAGCTGAACCAATTCACATTAGAACGTAAAGGTATACGTTGTTAACTGGAGGGTGAATAGTACAACAACGGGGTTTAGAACATAATGAATTTCATGATTGTTTCAAGTGTTTATATTGGGTGTTTTTATGAGAAATACACTTGGCCATAAGGTAAGGGCTTAATGAATTTCTGGAAGTGCTGAGTCTTTTGTTGTGTATACGGTATTACATTGTTTCATGTGTTTCTCACTTGAAAAACTTACATATTTTTCTCTGAAAGGAGGAGTATCTGTGGATGCACACATTCTGTGCGCTAGGCAGCTTGCAGGGAAACGTGGACGTACAAAGTCAACTTGATGCATCAAAGGTAACGTATTTAGAATTAAGTGTTAGACAGGAAATGGAAAGAAAATGGAGTGAATGGCTAGGCAATGAGTTTACAGCCAGCTCTATTAGACATCTTGATATCTGTCAGCTTTAGCAGCGCTGCAGACGGAGGGAGAAGGCTGCTTGAAACACTAGCTTCCTTCAGATTGAATTTAAAACATTGACCCACAGACTATTGAGCTGAAAATGGAAGAACTCCCATTGATTCCTGTGGGCTCCGGATCAGCAGTAGAATACATTTCAAAAAGCATCAAAAGTGTAATGGGATTCCCATGCTCCTAAAAGATGAGAATGATAATGTTTTTATTCTAAGGTTCATTGAAGACAGTTGTATAATTCTGGTTCCGTTTTTAACAGGGCAGTTATATATCTGCCAACCTGATCATAGCAAAACCAGAGAAGGAAATGTCAGGCAGGAACCCCTACTGTCTTTTTATATGTTTTTTCCTTAAGCCCCCAGCTGTTGGGGTCATGTGAATATTGGAGAATAGCTGTTTATTTTGTAATTCCCTTTATAATCTTCATCAACACAACTTCCCCCCCCGCCCCCCGCTCTGGGAAAAGCAACTTTGAAAGGGAAGGTAAAATTAAACAAACTCCCTTTTCTCATTTCCTGATTTCAAAATAACTGAATTTTAGCACTGGTTTGGGGGATGTTTGGAACGGGCGTTAAACCGATTACAGGTTTTCTTTGCAATTATTGGGTATTGTGCTGTTCAAGGAGAACAAAATACACTGCTGTGTGCACAGCCTCCTGGATGAATTCATGCTTTTCTGCCTGAAATGTTGCTGGCTTTCTGCTGTTTGTGCACTGATGCCAGTTTGGGCAAGAACCCTATAACTTTTCTTTGTGTTCTTGACAATTAAGGAGGTAATGTTCCAAGAACGCTTTGAAGGCGTGAAGTTGTACCTTACTTAAGTGCTAAAGGTCATGAAGAGCTAAATATTTATGTCATGGATTGCTTTGGATCAAAGCAGAAGTCAGTGCAGCACGTACTGAGCTACCTGAGCTAATGTTAGTTGGTTGTGGTGCTCAAACTGAAAGAGCTCTATCCGAGCCTACCTGGGACTCTAGAGGTAACAGGGATTGAAACTTAAACCACCATGGCTGCAATTAAAGCCAAACAAATCTGATAAAAAACTTGCTCTTCAACTGCAATGCAAAAACCCAAGACTGTAATGCATTCATCTCTAGTCTTTTGTTACGAGTTTCATATTTGTTTTTTGTTTTTAAAGCATCAGTTCCTGGAATCATGTGATTATATTGTAACTTCAGCTTAAAAACATGTCCGAACTCTTCTTAGGGAAGGTCTTTCCACTCCTCTTTGTACAGTTCTTGTGAGGGAAGCAACTGCTTTGGAAGGGAGGATGGAGCAACTCACCAGGTGTCCAGGTAAGACCCAAGAAATACAAACTTTCTGCAGTGTCCCTAATGATTCCTCTCCTAGCAAACAGCAAATAGAGCATTACTGAAGAGGACTCATTCCTGAGTGCTGGCTCGTGGTGGCATCTTTATGGTCGTAGCACATTGTTTGAGCACCACTTTGCTCCCAGAGAAGTCTGCTGTCTTGCTGCGAGAGCTCGCGGGTGTGCAGCATCCAGACAAGCAAGAAAAAAAAAACAGGCTGACCTTCAGACCAAAGCTGTTGAACTTTGTGCTGTGCAAAAGACAACAACTGATGCGACCAAATAACAGGTTCTGGAAGACTTTGGGAAAAATTGACTGCTGCCTGTCTCACTAGCTAGTAATTGTCTTGCAAATGTCAGCAGGGCACTGAAATTATACTGTCCTGATAATGCTGTGGGTAGGATCTGCAACCAAGGAAAAAGAGCCTGTAAAAGCCGGCTGCTGCTCAGAATTATTTCCAAGGCTGGCAATATTTTGCTCTGAGATTTAGAAATCTTTTGGAATAAGCTGCCCTTTTCCGTAATGAATTGGAAGTCTTCTGAAGATTGATAAACACAATTTTATCTCCACTCCCTATTGGAAAAAGTCCCTGGAGGAATTTGGCACATTGTACATGGGAAATCTTGTGCTTTTACAGATATTTTTAAGCTGCATGAAGATTTAAGGGTCTAACATACTATGTATTGAAGGTTATTAATTTTTAGGTGGCTCTTGCCACTGGGCTCCTTTAAATGTCACTAGTCACTTTTTTTAAAACCTATATAAAGGAAAGGGGGTTTAACGATAAGGCTGTGAGTCCATCAAGCTGGAAATTTGCCTTAAATTAAGAAAAAGCAATGATCTGTCTGATATTATTGCCCATGAACAAGCATTGGAATGCCTTCCTCATAACGTTAAGAGCAATAATGAAGGCTCTGACAGATTTTGTTGAGTTTGGGCTTGTTAGAGGACAAGAATTAAAACTTCTCCTTGCTCTGCAGAAGAGAGGAAAGACATATTTCGGGGACACGCAGCATGTGTTCCCCAGTGCCCTGCGGGAGCAGAGAATCTTCCTGATCACCACCGAGTCCTGCTTATCCCTGGAATGATGAGTTTTGAGTATCATTGTTCCAGCAAGTGTCGTTATCAGTGGCAAATCAGAATAAACCAGCCCTTTCCTTAAAAACGTAGCCAACCTAACTCCGTTCTGGTAAAAAGAGTTAAACAGAAAGCCTTAAGTAGATGGGTCAAATGCAGAGTAAGGAAACCCAAACCTGCAGCAGTTTTGGGTCCTAAGTGGAGTAGCAGTACCAAATACTCGTTCATCTGTTTCTGGTGCGGTTCTTTCACCAGTACTTAATGCCCATTATTTGCTTTGATGCCCTGGTGGCTGGCATTTTAATAATATGGAGGCAGGTTAAAGTAAATTGGTCTACAGAGGAGAATTATATCAGTCATTACTGGAGTCAAGGGATACATTACACCTTTGCCATTACTATGCTAAGTCATATTCTAGTACGGCAAAAATAAAACTACATTTGAGGCAGGCAGATCACAGGGTTCTCTCCTACAAAGTCGCTGCCAAGCAGCCCTCCAGTGCTAACTCAGCACTTCTGAGGTCCTCAGTGAACCGCAGAGATGGATGTGAACATTATCACCTGGCATCGAAGACATGATGAGCTTCAGTGGCTTTAAGGTACATCACCCTAGGCAATTATTTAGGTGACTTTAAAAGTCAAGCGTGCAATACATATATCTATAATGTCTTGTTTATTTTTGTTCTATGGTTGAGCTACAGGTAAGACAAGTTTTCTAAATAGCTACAGATAAGCTGCTAAATGCATTCATCCTTTTTTTTTTTTTTTTTTTTTTTTTTGTAATTTTTGTAGTTCTTGCCCTCTAGGAAGTATCCAAAATTTGGCAGAAAAAGGAAGAGAATCATTCCAAACTCAGTAGCAGCTGAAACACTGTGCATCTGCAAGGCAGCCTTGAGTAACTCAGGAGTTACTGCCTCTCACGGAGGCAAGATGCAGATGATCAGCTGCCATCTGGCCAGGTAGTAGATCTTATTCCTGTTGCATTCCTATGGACATGGACACGATGGAGAAAATGAGTGGCCTTGGTGGTGGTGAAGCGATGGCCTTTAAGACAGCTGATTGCATTAGTGACCGCAGGAGCTCCCGGAGGGACCTGCTGCCTCAGCTGTGTGGAGTCCAGGTGTTTCTGACTCTGCTGCTGCTTTACTATACCACCTTGGGAATACCACTTTACTTTTTTAATTCCTTCCCAGCTGTTAGCATGTCTCAGTTCAATTGTGAGCTTTTTGGGATGGAGCCTGCATCTTATACCCAGCATTTTGCACCAGTGCTGCCTTGGTCTCAGTGGTAACTTTTGGTGCAAGTGAAACAGAAATAATGAAGTCAAAGAAGCCCTTCGTGTCTCCCCCCTCCCCCGCCCCCTTCTCTGTCACCCCCCAGTGATACTTTGCATATTAAAAAGGCAAGTAAAATCAATTTGATAATGCAAGAACTATGGTAGCTCGTGACTTTCAATCAGTGCTTTGGACTCCCCAGTGATCTGAAGCACTCTTACTTGCTAAAAGTGTATTCTCAGAACAGCAGGAACGGGGGGGTCTTGATAGGCTGATGAAGAAGGAAAAAGCATTTTCCTCCAAAGTCCTCATGGGATTTAGAGTTGGAAAAGAGAGGAGGCTAGCATATACGGTGATGTTAGTGTTTTGCTGAAAAACAAACGCGTGTCCCAACAATTCAGGGCAAAATTTATCTTAAGTCGCTGTCTTGTGACTTGCTTGTTTACTCAGGCTGAATTTTCAGGGAAAGATTGAATTTAACTGCATTTGGACATTTCATTCATTAAAAGCAAGAGGGCTGGCCAAATGAAATTGTAGAATAGTAGGAAAACATGGGTTGGAAAGGTCCTCTGGAGGTCATCTAGATCAGCTTCCTGCTGAGCACAGAGTTCACTTCATAATGAAATGGAGTTGCTCACAGCCTGCCTTTTCTGGCTGCCGGCTGTGGATCGCAGGTTGGGTGAGCTTTGCTGGCCTGCCTGGGGCAGGAGGTTAGACAGCCTGAGCACAGTAGCACTTTCTGGAATTAAAACCTTGGGATCTGTGATTTCCCCTAGATACATGCGTACCTACAGGATGCACGTAGGATCTTTTTGAGGTTATGGTAGACACGAAGAAATTTTGACTGCTTTAGGCATATTTCTCTTGTATTCTCTAGAGCTGGACAAGTTGGAGCACTGGGCATTTAAGAGATGTAATAAGAAAATCAGACCTTGTTGTAAAAAGACCTTGTAATAAGAATTAGACCTTGTTTGAGTTAATATTTGTGTTTACCCCACACATGACCCCAGTCCTGGATCCAGGGTCCATAGTCCCAGCTGCTGTAGAGAATGTAAGAAAAAAAGTAATCCTTGCCTGAAGAACATTTTATCTGAGAATCATTCAAGGGAAAGCAGATGGATGCAGGCGTACAAAAGAGCACGTGAACAGAGTATTGGCTGTAAGAAGTGTTGGAAATAGAAATGTTTGGTACTTAGTAGTTAGTTAAAAAGAAAGCGCCATCCCCGAAGCACTCTCAGTGACGTCAAGGAGCTTTTTTTCTCCTAAACTCAGGTGGCGGAGCCTATAGATGGTGTGTGTTTATGGGGAACTCCTCCGAGGCTTCAAGAAAGGCAGAGCAGGAAGAACAAACACGCTTGGCTGATAATAAGAACAGAGGTGTAGGAGAGACTAGCACCCATGAATAATCAGAGACAAGGCTTGTATTTCATACACCCCAAGCGTGGGGCCAGATTCCTTTTTAAATTCCTCGTATTGGGCAAAGGAATGAACGTTTCTATAAACTGCAGTTGATGGTACGCAGGTTGTCATTTATAAACAGCCTACTCAAACATTGCAGTATTTGCAATGTATTTATATCATATTATGTAAGATAAATTGTTGGCAAACATTCATAAAGTATTTATTGGACATGCCACTGTTTGTTCAGTGATTTATAAATCAATGCTATAAAGTGTAAAGTGGTGACAGACTTTCAGATAAATTCTTTGCAAAATATTTGCTGTGCATCAATAATTCTGATGTTAATTAGTTTTCAGTTTATCCGCAAGTGCTTTGGGGATGATTTATAGTTCACTTTCTCACTATCCCAAGTCACAAAGGGCTTGCGGTCTGGCTCGGGGTATGTGCTAGACCTGCTGGTTGGTCGCGTTTGTAGTTCAGAACTAGAATCTGTCCCTGTTTGGTGCATCTTCATTGCAAACCCATTGCAGCAGGGCCCGGGAGGCAACAGCAAATGGAAGCAGCTAGAGGTGCTGAGGAAGGCAGGCTAACCCTGAGCCTTCAGCAGCAGTGAGCTGCTTTAGCAGCCTGCTTGCAGCAGTGAGCAATCCGGCCTCTGCCATGAGCTTTCTCCGTGCTTCCAGCTGAACGTGCCACGTTCTCCACCTTCACATTTGAGGCAATGTCTTCCTCTTTGTATCATCCCTTGGTTGTCAGCCGTTCTGTTTCCATTAAATACTTAGAAACTTTGTTGAAGTGATGCATTTCGCATTGTTTGGCTGATGTTTGAGACCTAAAAGGTTTCAAAGGTTTCTGGTGCTTTTCACTCGGGGCGGGGGGAAGAAAAAACCAAAATCCACAAACCAAAAATTGTAACAGGAGCTGAGATTCTCACTTTACTGCAAGATCCTAATAGCCAAGATGACTTCTCTGTCCCCTCCTTTGCTCTCCCTGCAAAGCATTTAATGACTCAAAAGAGTTGGAAAAACTTAGGGTGAAACCCTCAAGGTTAAAATAACAGAGGTGCTAAGCCTTCTGAACAACACGGGGGGGTGTTAAGCCTGTCCTGTGCTCTCTAGAGCACCCAAGAAGCCTTAGAAAGCGTTCTGTAGAAACAGTGAGTTATTAATATGTGCCTGAGAGAAAGTCGACGGTTACTTGTTGCCTTAGCAAAAGGTTTTCACATTGATTAATGAAACCCCCAAATGTGCAGCAGCTGGAAGGTAGGACACGGCTGAGGGGAGGGCTAGCTTAGCTTGAGTGGTTGATTCCCTTCACCTGAAGGTCATCACATGCTCCTTGCTCTGCCTGGGGGGCTTTGCTTGCCACCTTCTCCTTGAGTTGCTGTGTGGGGCTCTGTAACAGCAGATGAACAGCCATGAACTTCCTTCCGGACGCTTAGAGGTACCTAAGGTACGTAACTCTTAAAAGACACCAAAATATGAAGGCTTTAGTCTTTAAAGAACTGAAATTGCACCTGTTGAGATGCAAATGCATGGTAGTTTATCTATGCAAATGAGTTTTGAAGTAGTGCTTGAAATTCATTCTGGTCAGCATGTAGTCATCTTTTTGCTTAAACTCATTGAGATTGAAAACGTAGTCGGTTTTAGAACTGTAGAAATTAGAATAACTTGTACTAATAGAGTGTTTGTATAGTACGCATCCCTATCTACTCATGTGCTTGTTTACACAGATAAAACAGCCTTCTTTTGTGGTATAAGGAGTTATTCTTAAATAAGTGTGGAGTTAGCTTTTGGTGATGGACGTCCTCGCTGAGGTGGTAGAAACGTTTAGACCTGTGTTAATGTCCTAGTGAAGATGGATAAAGAGCAGTTAATATGTTTTATTCCATCAACAAGAGGATAGTGAGAGTACATCGCTGCATACCTAGACACTCCAGTATCTTTTGCTTGATGGCAGTTAATTGGTATGTTTTATTCACATTTGATGAAGTTTTTGGTGAATAATTACAGCCCACTGAAATGGCTCTGAGTAAAGACCCGCTAATTGCACTCCCTTGGGAAATTTCAGGCAGGATTTGTGTAGCTTTGTTTTGCTCTCACTTTCCTTTTGAAAATAGACTTCTGGGGAACAGCTCTGTAGAGGTAAAACTGTGTTTGAGCTAAACGGGGCTATCTAAATGCATTACGGCTTATTGTGCTTGCACTTCCTTGCACTAAGAACAATCTTTAGACAACTGAATGAAGCAGGGATAGCAACATGCGACAGTCATGTGATTGGTGTGCATTATCAGGCTCCTGCTGCCAAGAACCATCAAAAGAAAATGTGGAGTGATAGCGCTGAATAGTACACCAGCAAATGTCAGGTATTTCAGGCAAGGAAAATTGGTTTGGAATCTGGATGCACTACCAGGTGAAGCTTCAGGAAGCACTGCAGGGAACCATCCCTTCCTTGTGAGCATCCCTGACCCTCTCCTGAGGTCTAAGATTATTAGTATGATACATTTTAGGCTTATCGATTGAAAGGGAGTGAATTTGTCTTGTCTGGTACCTGTTGACAGGTGTTCCGTGGCACACCTGGCTTTCCTCTCGTGTTATGTCTTGTACCTTTTAGATGATAAGCTTATCTGGCCAAGGCCTTGCTGGTTTAGCACATATTTTTGGTGGGGCACCATGCTGTCAGACTTTGATAAATAATGTGACAGGCGGTTAAGATGCGTCAATAGAGATGGAGATGAACTAGTAGAAGTCTGTGCGGTGGCGCCTGAAAGTTTGGAGTTAAATTAACTGATGTACGTGATGGAGAGGGATGCTTGTTAAAGCTGAGCAGAATGTAGTATCTGTGAACTTCTCGTTAAGGTTTCAGCGGTGCAGTTCTAGAGACCTGCTTTCAGATCTGCTACGCACAGTAAATTTCTGCCTGTATTCACGCTGGCGAGCTTAATAAAGACATGAAAATACACGCACAGACCTGCACTTGGCAACCAGATGCGGTGCGCATCAGCTTATTGCATCTGCTACGGAGAGGGAAGCCGAGCGAGGGTGAGCAGCAACAGTCCGGATCCCTAGAAGAAATCCCTGACTGGCTCTGTGTTGAGAGGGCTTTTACGCAGGTTGTGTTTTGGGAGCAAAGTCGGAGGAGGGATGTGAGATTCCACCCCAGCAGGAACCTTATGTGGTGCTTCTGCTCCTCCTTCCTATACAGAGTTGATTTGAGGTAGCAGGCAAAGCAGAGCGTGCTGTGCTGGGCAGAAACAGGCCTGGGGGTATGTGGAGGTGTGTCTGTTTAAATGCAAAGTCATGTTTTTGAACCGTTATTTTACTTGCCAGGTAAGTTCCTGCTGGGGAGATCAGCAGGTGTTTCATATTAGCCTTCCACAGGTGCGTGTGATTCCCCAGGTAACAAGGCAGTGAGCAAATGAGTCTTGAAACTGAATCCTTATCAGTGGTTACCGGTGGCAAAAATACACTTTTTTTAATAGTTGTGGTGGACTACGTATTGTGACAAGGTAGAGGCAGCTGTGATCAGTGCTATTAGGTATGTTGTTTCATCTTATCTTCCCCCTTTTTCTTCTATAGACTGAACCCATCAAGTATGTAAGCACTTTTTCCTCTGAGTTCTGCCTTTTCAGCGCTCCGTGCCTTGGTTTCCCTTCTGTGACTGCCTGCCTGGATGAAACCACCGTGGAAAGCATCCATGGAAAACATCAAAAGCTTTTACCTCTCGTTTGCATTAACCGAGCACGCAGAATTTTAGCATGTTTTCAGCACTGGTCTCAAACTGCGTGTAGGAAAGCCTTTAAGAAATGCTGGTTGGTAATACCATTGGGCAGAGATTGTCTTTAAATTCAAATACTTTGTGATTTAATATACCGAGCCTGCTGTTCAGGGGCTCCCCAGCGTCATGGAGTGCGTGAGCAGTTTGAGCGAGGCCGGGATGTCGCAGGGAACCCCCAGGAGAGCTTGCGAGCTCCCCACCCCAGCTCTCTGATCTATATTTGTCTTATCTCTTGTGAATCTCGACTGTATAATGATTTGGTGTTTGGCTGGGAGGGTAGGGAAGACTGGCACGCTGGCTATGAATATTTATGTTGAAATATTAGTGGTTGGTTTAGTGTAAATAACAACAGCGCAGTTGAATTCTTCCCAACAAAAACATCTATATCCCTGTCAAGATATGTAAATATTGTAAAAGCCTTTAGACTGCATAGGGTAGGCTGACTACTTATCTGTGAAGATTATTTGATACTTGTTTATACCAAACTTTCTTCGTGTATTCTCTGAAGTAATTGATTCTTTTGGCTGTAGCAGGAGCGATGTTGCGAAATTAAAAAGGCTGCTGGCCTCGTGTGCAAGTGTTTGAACTTGCAAGTGATGACATTTTGGAAATGAGAACAAATCCATTTTGAATGAGGAAAAGAAAAAGTAGTGAATTTTTTTGTACAGAGAAGCGGAGCACAATGAATGTCAGTTTTTAAAAACCAGAAAGAGCACCCCATCCGTTTAGAGAAATATTTGGGTTTTGCTTTTGTATAGATTAGACTGCAATGTTTTAGGCTTCATACATGGAATTGAGGTTTTCAGTAGAGGTTTCAACCTTCTAAAAGGCATCAATATTTCAAAAGCACAAGAAAGTTGGTTTACAGACTGTTCGGTTGTATTAAATAATGTATATATACTTGTGAAGAAAACAAAAAATCAATAGCTATTGCATATTTAGCTCTGAAAGAATCCTAAGGAAATGTCAACAGTTCTTTTCTGTGCTGTTTCTGCTCATCAAATGGCTTGGGCTCTCCTTTGAAATGATTTTTCAATATTGGCTTTTACTTTGTGGTAAACTTCATGCTGAACGTTCTTGGAGAAGCCTAAATTTTCATCCTCAGTAATGAGTTTACAGAGACCTGTAAACATTTCTCAGCAAAGTGGCAACGAGGTGACGGGCAGTGAAATGTTTGCCCTCTGAATGCAACAGGGAGCTGAAATGCCGACCGTTCCCTTACATTGTCCTGATTTGAACTAGGAATGCTGCTTTCCGATAAATGTGTGTGCCAGAGCCTGGTTCCACATGGTCCCCTGATGCTTAGGACGAACTTACGGGTGGGTGTGCTAATACAGTATTTCTTCTACTCGGGTTCTTATTTCTGTTGCAGAACGAAAGTGCTCCTTTCTCGTTTGACTTCTCTGTTCTTACTTGTAGTCCACTTTAGAACTTACGTAGACCCGTACCGTGGGGGTGTTTAGTGTGTGTGGACAGTGAAGGCGGGGAGCGTGTGCAGCTTGTGATTCTCTGCTTCATGCCAGACTATCCAAAGGTGGCCAAAAGATTAAGTAATAGGTTTAAATGGGTTTAAAAATTCACCTTTGTACAAACCTACGTTGGTTTGGTTAGGCAACTGCTAAGATTTTAGGGTGCGGTGTGGTGTATGGTGACATGACTATTTCTTTTTCTGATACCAGGTTACAGTGTTTACAGCTGCTTTTGCATCTAAAAAACTAGCAATTATTTCAGAAAGAATGACTAACATCGAGTATATTATTCAATTATCTATTCAATTCAATAATATTGTTAATGATCCTCTGACGTTTGGGATTTTAAGAGCATCTGCAACATTTCACACTGATCCACAATGGATGTTCTTTTTTTTTTTTTTTTTCAAATAAAACCAGTTTATAAATGAGCAAGGGTTACCACTTGTGACTGTCTATAATCTACATTAAAGTATGTCTATATGCTTAGAAGTTTTATGTGGAAGCTATCGAACTCCAGATTGCAGCGCAGGTGCTGGTCCTGAATAGTCCAAGTGCTCTTGGTGGAACTAGTTGGAGTAAGTTATAAGTCAGGAGCTACTTTTGGTGAGCAAGGGCATCCTGATCTCCCTGCGGGAGGGAGTAGATATGGCATCCCTAAAAGTAACATCTCCGGGGGCTCTTCTGCAACAACGTTGGTACTTTAATTCCCTCTGGCGTCAGTGTGATTAACACAGACCTACGAGTTTCAAAAGCCGTATCTTGCTTGAATGAGACCCACAGTGGGAGTACACGGGTAAGTAGAGGCAGGGCAGCTAGTGGCCCGTGTGTTTGGGCGTAGCATGGCAACTTCGTGGTGGCAGTATTCATTTGCTTCGTGGTTTGTTGCCTCAAGGTACCTGTTTGTGTGGCCAGGTGGTAAATCTGGCTGTAAACAGCTCGGATGGCAAAACGGGAATGGGAAGGAGCAGCTGCTCTTGGAAGGAAAGCAGGAAAGAGCAGCAGCATAACTGGGAATCGTGAGCGCTGCCGGTGAATCTTCAGCTTTAGTATCGATACCCACCTGCCTTGTGAATTTGAACAAGAAATGATGAACGATGGGGAGTTCCAGCTCCTTTGCTACCCAATAACCCCTAATATCACTGTATGAAAAATGAAGTTGACGTAAACTGGTAGTTTCCAAATGATTTATTAAGTATCTAGTCTAATGACTGAGTTAGAGCTTTGTAAATATTTGCAGATAGGGATGTGGAATTAGCTTGTGTAATGCATGCAAGCGATGTAATTTTCAATTTACTTATCAATGTAAACATTAATTTAAACCTGATGCTAGCGCTAGTTTACATAACTTTCTGGGAAAGCAATGACATTTATACTTTGCCTGCATCTTCAAAGTGGGGTCTGGGCGCAGGTATCCAAATCGGAGTTGGAAACTTGAGATGGTCTGGCCGGCTCTGCAGAATCCCGCTGGCCCGTGTGATCCTGGATGGGGGAATAACGCATCAGTACGTTGCTTGACGGCAGAGGGATCGAGGCAGCGTGGCCTATCGGATAGTGCTTTAAACACGAGCTGGGGGAACCTGGATGCTCTTTGTACTCTGCTCTAAGCCATGTGGGCTAACAGTTTCTTCTCCCCTGTGCTTTATCTGTGCTGTGAGGAGTTTACAATCCAACCACGCAAGAAAGGCAAGGACTTCTTCTGGTTTGCACGTATAGCACCTTACATAATTCACCGCAGCATTGCTTGGAGTCTTTAGGCGTTACTGTCATACAAATAATATTAACCATTTTATTTTAATGCTTTGTTTTGCTATGCAGAACTCCGTTCTTTCAGAAATACTAAATCAGGTTCCTGTATCCCAGTGGAAAAAATTTGACATGTTATTCCAAGTGGTTGTTTTTTTCTTGTATAGCATCTGCTTTTTCTTGGAGAACAGAAAGAAATCTTTCACAAAGCAAATCTTTTTGTCGCTTTTCTTTTTCTCCATTATTGTTTAGCAGATCACAATCTTATACATAATGTATATGTGACTGAAATATTCAAGGTAGTTAACATTTACCATTGTTGCCAAGGGATGTAATTCTCTTCCAAAGATACAACTTTAATATAAAAGAGTAATAGCTGATATTACAGTGTTCAGATACAAAAACTGATAATGGAGCCCTGTTGATATTTAATATCAGCTGGATTCAATGAATTTTACATTACGATACTTTTTGAAGGTTGGATTTGTGGTTCTGTGATGAATAGCTAGAATAATTACAGCCCTATAAAATATAGTACCTGAGAACTGTATGTCATGAAAATACACCTCTGATAGACTTGCTTTTCAATGTTAATAAAAGTGAAGAAATACGACTTAAATTTAACTTAACCTGGCAGAGAAGTTCAGTTTATCCAGAAGTTATTAATGCAGAAGAACAGAAGGGTTGGTGGGGTTTTTTTCGGATTGCTGCTTAAATCAACATTCCTTCTTTGTATCTCAGTTAATATTCTCCCAGGGAAGAGAAAAAATTGCTCCCATCAAAATATGTTATCACTTGGGTACCACAGTGTGAAGTCTTTCTGATTGGGCCTGACGGGGAGAGGGGAATTATCTCATGTCTTGCTCTACAGCGTAGACACCACTGCACCATTTCTCATCCTATTCCTTGCTAAGTTCCCCATAGCTTTTGTTTTATGAAAGTAACTGGCATACTGGTGTTACGCTGAATCTCAGCCCTGATTAAATTTTACTCCACGTGAGTGCATCAAAATCTGCGGAAAGCATTCCTCCGCACCCTCGCCGTGGGGGTGGACTTAATGGTGTTTGCGCAGCAGCCAGGTGTGAGATGAAGGCTGTAGTGTACTGCTGGTGGGGACAGTCGTAGGCTTGGGCAAAAAGAAAGCCAGAGGAAGGAGAATAACCTTCTTTTTCAAGGTTTTTGCAGTTAACGTGAGAGGTGAAAGCCTCTAGCGATCCCACGTGAGAAGGCAGGAGAGCAGCAAGCCATCCTTCTGCCTGGAACAGAAGGGAGAGCCGGGGGAAGAAAGCTGGTCTCAGGGGACCAGCTGCTGCAATAAGGCACTTGAGAAAGTAAGCAGGCATCAGAGTTAAACATCTGTGCAGAGTTAAACATCTGTGCAGGGGGAAAGGAACTGGCAGCGAACCAAGATCGAGGCACCACTCTAGGATAAACAACTGTTCCTTTTTGTGCCCCCTTTTATGTCCGTTTCTCAGTGCGAGTGAAGCAGCAGGGGCAGCGGTGAAGAAGGGTTGCGAGCGAGCTGAGCATCAGGTGGTAGAACTTGCTGGCGAAAGAAATGTTTCTGAGAGCAACAGGACTGCGGCAGAAGATTGCTTGCAGGCTGCCAGCCGGTGTGGTAGCGAAGGCTGAAGTTCTTGCCACAGGCTTTGCAGCAGGTTTCTGAAAACATTCTGGAAATGTGCTCTGCAACGTGCTTTTCTGCTTGTCTAATCTAAGAAATCTATTTCTTTTCATGACCGTGTACTTTTTCCCCCTTCCCAACAGCTGTGGATGTTTCCCCTTTGCTATTTCATTCAAGCTGCAAGAGGTCATTTGTGCCCATCTTCAGGTGTGAGACTGTTCCTTGATCTTTAAATCCTTTCCCTCAACTTGATGATTATCAAGGTGTATGAGAGAGGTTCTCAGCATGGTTTTGGGAGCAGAGCAGTGGATTGCTGCCTGCTGCTGTTTGATCAGCAAGTCTTAGCCTATTTCCCCAAAGTATTTGGAACCAAACGTACTAAACCATTGATGTGTAACCGAGAAAGGGCCCAGCACCCTCTAAAACTGCTTCTAGTGAGACCTTCAGGTATGATGTCCCCTAGTGCACAGTTCGCTGTGTAACCTCAGTGCTGTGAGTCTTCCCTGCTGAGCTGGTTTCCATCCAGGATATATGAAATACCTCACGTTTCTTCGGAGCAGAGAGGAATCTGTTGGTTGCCCCAGTGGTGTTGCCTGTCGGGCAGGTCTGTTTGAAAGGCTGCACGTGCCTCTCCCCCACCCAGTTCCTACTTTGCTTCCCACTGGCACACAGTGTTCTCATTGTAAGGCGATTAACGTGTCCAAGTGCTTATTTATTCGGGCATATTGTCCACCAGGCCCTTGCAAGATCAGCGTGGGGCGACCAGGCAGGATTTTTTTGTTTTCTTTACCTACTCAGGTTTGGTTTTTACATGGAGGGGCTGGTTTCATCCTTTATTTGTGTTTCCTGTGTTTGACAGAGAGGCAGGAGGGAAAACCTTTTTTGTCGTTCTCCTGTTCTCACACTTCTCCAGGGGAGATGTCGGGTGTGCAGCGCGCTGGTGTCAGAGCCTCTGTGGAATAGATGCTGTAGGAAACACGCTGCGGAGTGGAGCTGGGTGCTCCTGCTGGAGGAGGGAAGCTGTGCTTGTCACAGATCACTGGAATGGCAGTTTGATGCCTCCTGGTGGGTTGTCGCAGTGACTTCTGTCATTTGCTCTCGCTGAATGAGTCAAACAGAAATGGAGAGACCCGAGTTGTTGTAGAGCATCTGTAGCCTGCCCTGGCTTGCTGCGTCAGCTGCTCCATGGTTAGCCGGTGGCTTCCCTTCCCCTCCCAGGGCACTGGTGGATTTTGAATTCACATTCCATAAATCCACAGGCTGAGAAGCAGGACACAGGATATTTGTCACAGAAAAGTGAGCCACGCTTCTTGCAACAATATTATCCCAACGAAAAAGCCTAAATCATTTTTCAAAACTCATTGCGGCACTCGGGAGCTTCACCTGAGAGCTACAGATACTGGAACTCCTGCTGCATTTTACAAATTGAAGGTGGCTTCTAAGCCACCTAGGTGGGCTTGGAAAGTATTGTTCTTTGTTCTTTTTTATTATTATTTATTTATTTTATTAAAGTCTGTAACTGTGTCTGCAGGTACAGATGGTCGTTTACCAGGAGGCGAAGGGTCATGTGCTTTGTCCAGCTGGTACTCGCTGCAAGATGTGCACTGAAGTTGCGTGATGTGGTGGCAGGTACACAAACACGTCCGCTTCCCAGTCAGAAGGAATTCAGCGAATCATCCATCTGTGATAAGAGCAGTGGATAAACCCCTCCCTCACAATACCAGCAATTTTTCCAATTGGGAAAACCAGACACCATTTCTGGTTTTGCTTTAGCCATGTTTTTTCTGAGCTTTTGTGACGTCCCTGGGCAGCACTGACGCTGTTGTCAAATGCTTTAATCAGAGAGGCAGTGCTTCTCTTTTCTGTCTCCTGTAGAAGTTTTGAAGATTCTTCAGCACATCTTTAGAGAGAAAACCTTGAGGTTTTCTCCCATCACTAATTGTATGGGCAAGAAGGGAATAACAAATTAGCTGTTTCAGATTTGTCAATTTTAAAATGCTATTAAGCTGCTCCAGTTTAATTTTGGTTAAGAGCAGTTTCATTATTAATGCAGAGAGGAAGTCATCTCTAATGACCCTTGGGACATGCCAAAGTGCTTTAAGATCAGTTTGGGTAGTCAGAGATGTGTGAGTAATAAAGCGTCTGCTCTGTGAAGGGTCTTTGCCCACCTTTGGCAAGGAAAACTGGCAAGATGGTCTCTGCCACGTTGCTTGCTGATCGCTCCCAACCTGGTGCCTCCTTGAAGAGCCCCCTCCATTTCTTAATCTCTCCTATTGCTTCCCTGGCTGATTTTTTTTTTTTTTTTTTTTTCTTTCCCAGCACGGAAACCTCAAAAGTTAAGGCACCACAAGATGCAATATGACATAATCGATGCAGTAACTTTTCAAGCTTGCCAAGGCTTTGATTTTTTTTTTTTTCCTGAGTGTCTTGCTATCTGTCAGCATGTGCTAATTGAGCCTACATACCCATATGGCATCTGCTCTCTGGAGGAAAGTGTTTCAATAGTCCTGTAGAGTACAGCAAATAGTGGTTGATGTGTAGGGAAGCATTTGCCTGTGAATATTGTATTCTGGTAAAACAAACTTGGATTACTGTCCACAAAGCGTACACCTGAGTCCAAGCCAGAGCCTGAGTCAGAGCCTCTGGTGTCGTTGCTGTATTGCAGAAGAGTCTCAGGCCGTGGTGCTGGGTGGATTGTGTTAGGTATCGCACAGAGGTAGAAATATTGAAGATTTCAGTTCTCAGGAGGGTGAGACAGATGACAGTGGGTGATTGCTAACAAGCACGAACGTGTGGCCCGTGGAAATGAGGCAGCAGCTCTGTTAGACATGAGGAATGGTGGTGGTACTTCAGCTGTTGCCCCAGAGCGATGGGAATGCTCCTCGAGTGGCTTCATAACAAATGCATCTGCTTCACTTGACTTAAGAAGTAGACTGGGATTTCACATTCATAACCCCTCTGTGTGCCGCTCTGTGTGCACCACTCGCATTTCGCTGAAATCCTTGGAATAGGGTGCAGGTGCTTTCTGGGCCCCGTGCTGGCTGGCTGCAAAGGGGTGAATTTCACCCTTTGAATTAATTAAGCATCTGTCACTGTGGGGAAGGTAGGTGCTCTCAAATTCACAGATGGATAAACAGAAGGAGAATGGGTTGCCTGAAGCTACGCACTGAGAGGAAGCATTAAAAAAAAAAAAAAAAGTCATGTCTTTTGCTTTCTGAAGGAAACAAGACGTACGCGAGCAGGTTAGGTGTGCCTGGGTGGAACCAGAGTGCTTTGAACCTGGTGACCAGTTTCAGTCAGATACAAGAGGTCCTACAAATCTGGGAATGCGGTTGACATGTGCCTCGTGACGAGCATGGAGCTGGCGATGCTGCCGCAGCCAAAGGTTCGGGATCGGCGGGGCTGACACGAGGGTGTCCCACGTGTCCTGGAAGCTGCGAGCGCCACGATGAGCGCTTGCTCCCTCTCCAGTGCCCAGGAATGCAAGTGAAGCGTCTAAAGGCAGGAAACCACGCTTCGATCGGAGCCCTGTTTCTGGGAGGCAGACGGCTGGAAATTGGGATTGGATTGCTGTGCCACTTACAGTCCGTGACGTTGCATAAATCATACTGTAGTTACGGGGCTTTCCCTGTACCTGTCTTGCTTTGCAACCCTAGTTTACTTACTTGAAATCAATAAGGCGAGGGAGAAGAGTTTCTCCCGCCGGCCTGAGGGCTCGATTCAGGTCTGAGTGAAGGTGCTGGAAGCCATCCCCTTGCCGTGTCATTCCCCGCTCTCCCTGCGCAACTGTGTCAAGAGGGAAAAATGAGTGTCTGTTATTTGAAAAAGCAAAACCATGAGGTGTCCGTTCACAAATATGAGAGGAAAGGGCTGACAGGGATAGCAGCTGCTCCATTTTGGCTAGTAATATCCATGATTATCAATATTTAGCAGTTCATATCCCAACATCCAGGTACCCTTCAAGGGGAGGGGGGAGAGGTGTGGGTTGTTGGTTTGGGGGTTGTTTTTTTTCTTCCTGCCAGGTCTGTTGCTGACTTGTTTTTACATCACTGGATGCCGTATGGAAGAGTATGGAACATCAGTTATTTCTTGTGTGTCTAGAGAAGCATTTGTGTGTCCAGGGTCATCACACTGACTTTTGAGGAATCTCTATGACATAACCATATAGATTGGACTCTTAAAATCAATGGGTTACTCTAAAAAGGAGAGTTCAGACTGGGCCTAGGTCTTTACTTGTTCCTTATACTGTATTGCATATTTACTTGGTGCTTATTGAGTGATACACAGAAATTATATGGATGTGCCAAAGGCAACATGTTCGTATAAGAATTGCTGCACTTCCAGTGATTCCAGCTGCACCTTCAGTCCTTCAGGTCCGTTTTGCTGAAGAAATGGCACTTGCTAAAGTTTGTGTAACGATGTGTGTATGTTTGATGCTGTAATTTGAAAGACTAAGGATTATTGCTGGCTTGCGTTGCCCGAAAAGCTCAGGCTTTTTGTTGGCTAAGCACAACGGAGAGCTGTGTGTGAGCAGCAGCGTGCAGGAACCGCTGTGTTTGCTGCGATCCAACATCTGTCTGATCTTTGATGTTGACCAGGGCCAACGCATAAACCTGCAACAGGCGGGTGAAATGAAATAATCCATCCCACGCAACAGAACTCTCTGTAACCAGCCTGAGAATAGCTTAACCCCTGAAGGCTAAGGCTTAATAATGTTATTCTGTAATAACTTCAGATCTACTCAAAATCCATTTAGTTCTCCCATGTCCCATTATATTTTTTGCCTGGTCAATTTGTGTAAGGGCGAGGTCTGCACTTGTAGGTATTGTTCAGAATTAATGTTCGTGCCCGTCAGTTTTCAGTGTGTCTCGGCTGTCACTGAGTGGACTGCTGTGGTTTTTAGGTGAGGCTTCCTACAGAAGTTGTGGGTTTACTGTAATAAAACATGTTGTGAAGTATTTGTATCGCTTGCTGCAAAAATTGAGACCAAAAAAACCCCAGCTAATGAAAAGTATCTGCACATACGTATGTAAAATACAGTTTAATAAAATGCACCCACTGCTCTGTGGAATAGATTGTCATCTGAAAATCTGTCGATCCTCGAGTTGGGGTAGTGAAGTCCTCTGACATAAACGCTGATCTCCCTCTGTGGCTTTGAGGGAGGGTGGAAATAATCTGGCCATGTGTACGTTTGTATGGTTAGGGCCACGCGTTCATATCAAGAGTCTTTGTTTCCCTCCGGAGCTCGGTCCTAAAAGGCCGTTGATGCTTGTGCTGGCTCAGCAGAGGGGCTTTAGGGCAGCGCTGTCCTTTCAGCTTCATCGAGAATATCAGTGCCGAGACGTGCGAGGTCCTCGGTTCAGCCCCTGCTCTGCCTCCTAGGACCAGGTACTTGTTGCTGTGCTGCGGTGGCTGAGGCTGCGTTGCGGAGTTGGAGGCTGTCGATCTACCTGCTGCTCTTTCCTTGTCCTGCCGCACCCTGTGATGTGTAACACGCTGCAGCTGCGTTTTCGATTTACTGGGGTGAGCTGCAGCTGTGACAGGACCTGGCTCTGTAGCCTTTTGAAAAAGGAGGCTTGTGTAGAAAAAAAAAAGGGGGGGTGGGGGTGGGTGCACATCTTTTACTGAAGCCAGTGGGGATTTTGTTTAATGATTATTATTCACAGAAGCACTAGGAGCAATCGCTGCTTGCTCCTGCAAAGTTGCCGACTCCTCTTCAGCCTTCTATAACATTCCGACTTTCCTCTCCCCCCTCACTCATCTGAATAGCAGAGGAGTTTGCCATTGGCTCCTTCCCCAGACTGTTTTCTCATGCAGATATGCAGTCTCTCTTGCATCTGACTTGTGTGCCCTTGATGAGGTTTAATCTATATGAATTCCCCCCCCGTCCCCCCCGCCAAAGTCAGTCTGGATTGAATAGCCTTTCCTGACTCCTCGCCTTAGCCTTTCTGCGTGCTTTGTAGTCAGCAAAGCCTCACGTACCCCCCAGAAAGGACCGTGGGGTTAATTGAGTTAGCAGAGACCTGTGTTTTGTCTGCGGGGGATGAGATATGCAGTGTGCTGCATGATTGTTTCCCAGTCGTGTGATAAGTAGCCTTGTTTAAAGTTGTCAATTAACTCATTCTGTGGGGCAAACTTGAACAGACTTGGGGGCGGGAGCGATTTTCCGTGGGAAGAGAGTGACCTGAGAGCTGGTGCTGATTTGAAGTGATGCTTCCAGCTGGTGGTGACTGAGGGAAACCCCCCAGGGCAAAGCAGGCATTGCTCTTCACATCGGTGACTTGCCGCTGCTTGATACTGAGCTAAGTTTCCTCTCTGCAATTTGGCGCTTTAAGCATCCTGGCATCTTACCTAGTTCACGTGGCAGCATTGCGTTTTTCAGGCGCTGCTGGCTCTAACTGGGGTAAATCTCCCAGGGAGGAGCGATGCGTCAAGGTGAGCCGTGGGTTATGGAACTGAGAGCTGTGTAAACCGACATTACGAACTTTGTGTTCAGACGTAGGAGAATCTCTGCTCCTGTAAGGGCTGCACACACGGGAGCTGCTGTTGGAGTCGAAGTGGTGATTCACTGGAGCTGACGTTTGCTGCTGTGGGCTCGTTGTGTGTATCCTACAGCGCAAAACAGGGGCTGAACGCTGCTTCTCTCTGCTCTAGCGTTTAGCCGCACCTAACAGGGCATATCCAGATGTGCAACAGCCACGCTTGACGGGATATAGGCAGCTGAAGTGCAGAGATGGTAGGAAAAATAAATAAGTAAGCCCAAGCCCTAGAAACTTTGCTTTGCTCTCGGAAGTTTATTTAGGAAGGAAAAAGACTGTGACCAGATGTGTGTGGGTGCAGGGAGAAGATGCTGTAGGTTTGCAGAACTGATGGCAAATAGAGAGTGGGCCTAATCACATTAGAGTAACTTGGATGCCTCTGTGCACAAGTGGGTGTTTGCTTGCGGATAAAGCTTTGGAAATACCCTGGGACTTGGGATAGGAGCATCCCAAGTGCCTTCAACGTGTTGCGGAAAGTTCAGCGGTGTCTGATGTGCTTTGGCTAGGGCACGTCTTCCTTATGCAAGAGGCTGAATGACACTTGGATCGAAGCTTAGATGTTTGCCTGCCGCTCTGTGTGGGTGTAACTTGGTAGACAGCGATCCTCAGGTGGGGAAGGGGGAGCAAGCGCCTGGGGTAGAGTGAATGTGTTGAACTCGGGTACTAATGTGGAACAGTGGCCTCAGCCTGGCTATAAATTACCACCTTGCAAAGCAATTTCAGTTTTTCCTGTGTTCTCACTTGTGATATATTTGCTGGGAACTGTAGGTGTTTCGCCTATGATTCCTTTTGCTGTTCTTTGAGTCTTTTCCAGGGTTTAGAGAAAGTATTTGTCTGTCTTCTGTGCACATGTACACTGCACGTCTCAGACCCAGGGAGGTAGTTTTCTTAGGAAAATCTGCTGGTTGCAGTGTATTTGTCTTTCAGAAACAAAGCTTTTTGGGGAAGCGTATTGTTTATGCCTTGGAAAGTTTTCTTGACCAAATTTACAGCCCGATGCAGGAGGCAGGCTCGCTGCAGAACAGCAGGTGGTAGTTAGAGTATTCCCCTGGACTAGGGAAGAGCTGGATACCCAGCTCCTCCTCGCTCGCTCCTCGCATCCCGGAGATGCGTTTTAAGTACCAAGCTGTCAGATCAGGCACCGAGTTATTCTGATGAAGCTTGTCCTGTATTTTATATGGGTAGGTTTACAAAGGCAGGTCCCACAGCTTTAGGAACAGGACGTTCCCTTAGCGCGGCAGTGATTCAGCTTTGCCTTCTTGCACCATACCACATAGAAAAGAATTTGAACTTAAATCTCCTATCATGTCAGGTGGCTTCTCTAGCCACTGAGGAGCTGCATCCTCTGGGTTGGGTGGGTGGTTTGTTGGTTTTTTTAAACCCTTTCATGAGGTCTTGTTTTGTTCTGCTGTGCTACGAAAACAAGTTGCAAACCATGACTTTTTTTTCATGGAATGTAACTTGTTTTTTTTCCAGCCAGCCCACAGGGAAGACGTTCAGCACCCTGAAGAGTCGAACTGCCATCCTCACTGCCAGAAAGGCAGGCTATCAGTTTAAGTGACAGCTTTGTTTTGCATTTTAGCATCTCTCCAAGGATGACTGACTATCCTAGGGAGAAAGTGTCACCTGATTTGAAGCCTCCCCGTGCATGGATGCAGGTAGGCACGAGATGATATCTGAGCTAGCTGTGAAGACATATCCTTTGCAGGGAAAATGCTTGTTCTCAGCTGTAATCAGACATGCTGTTTTCCTTTGCTGATGAGGTTCCTTCAACTATATTAAATAGCAGGGCACTTTATTTTTCTAGGGTCTTGCTATTTATTTTATTTTAGCACGCTTCCCAGTGTTACGGAGTGACTGCCTATGCAGTTGGACTGGAAGATCTTGGAAGGGAAATAGGAACAATAAAAGAGTCGTGGACAGGCCAGGAGAAACAGCCGTTTCATGCAGCTTTTCTGATGCTGTTGATACTGGGTTGGCACGTCTCATCACAGCTTTAGAGAAGCCTCCTGTAGTCCCACTAGTCATGTGCCATCACTAATGGCCCTGAAAAACTTCTGTGTTGAATAATAGGGACACCAGAAAATGGCTCAGATTGTTGCTGTGGAGTTTGCCCTTGCACGCATGTCCCTTGGCTGATTTGGGACTGTCATACCCCAGTGTACTGTGAAGATGTTACAGTTCCCGGCCATCCACGCTGTCTTCAGATGCTGGCTGGCTTTAATATGCTGGGCTGAACAGTGGTGGTTGAGGAACTGATTCAGGAGGAGAGGAGATGGCCCTGCTCTTCAGAGCTGAAGACTTTAATCCATGCCACGTGGTGAGGGCAGTGGTACTGTTTTAAGCTAGTAAACTGGAAGTTGATTATAGTGTCAGCTGGAGCATATTTTCTGCCTGTTGATGTTGTATCTTGGCAATTTGGTGAATGCAAAGGAGTAAAGCAAGGCTCTACTCTTCACTGCTCTTTCTGCTATCTAGTGGGTGGCGTAAGTGCTGTGTGGGTATTTAGAAACGCTGCTGAACTGGTACAGTCTGGTGCTAAGGGAGAGGTGCAAGGCAAGGGAGCGTTGGGCACAGAGTACACGGGATCGCTCTCTGCTGAGGGATGTTTCTCAGCCAGTTTGTTTCTGGTTTTGACAACAAGATTTGTTTCTGGCTCTGAGCAGTACACTTGAGCAAGCAGCTCTAGCTGGATAAAGCTTTTTGCGTCTTGCTTAGTATCTTTCTCCAAATGCTCTTTGTAGCCTTTGGGTGATGTGTCACTGATGTACAGGCTCTTTCTGAAGGCTGGTGGAAATGGCCGGAGAGATGGAACCAGTAGAACTGATGTGCTGATGCAGCAACAACCCTTGCTCCAACAGCTCCTTACGGTATTTATTAAAAAAAACCAAAAAAATTAAAAATTCAACTTTCATACCAGGAGTCTGACCCAGTTGCTACTTGAAACCAGTAGATTATCTTGCTGAGTGTCACGGAGGTTGGGTTAGGCTCCAAGTACATAGGTTCTGCTTAGGAACCGCGGGCTTGTAGGTAGAACAGAAGGAGCTGGGGAACCAGAGCTTTTAAGGCGTATCAGTACATAAATGCAAGCATTAATAACACTCTATGGTTTGAAGTTTGGTGTGTGGTTTTTTTTTTTTCCTAAAGGTCACTGGGTTTGAAAACAAAAACCCTTAAGAAATCAGACAGGATCTTTGTTTGGTAATGTGCTGTTAGCTTGAATCCCCGGCAGGAGTAACAGGGCACGGAGACGCTGGAGCCTGCAAAGAGAAGCCTGCCAGGCAGAGGCATGCAAACATTTGAATACATTCAAGAAACTGTGGACAAAGCAAACGCCTGCATTCACCGCAAAATCTTGCAGTGAGAGGTACCAGTAAAGAATTCTAATTGACAAAATAGCAGTGTTTGGTTTGCAATAGCAAAAGGAAATAAAAAACAAACAAACAAGGGGCTTGTCACGTTCACCTGCAGCGCACAAGAGGTGAGGACCCCCTGTTGTGGAGTCTTGTGAAGGAGGAGGTAGATCTAATGACTCAGCTCACCACGCTCCTGGAGCTCGGAATGGCTGATGCCAGTAGAAGCAGATGGTTTTATGCTTAATTGTGGTTCAAATTAAGCACTTGTGTCCGTGATTCAGGGTAAGAGTAGGATGGGCTTCAGAATTAGGCTCTCAAGAAATCAGAGAGGAACTGGGAGCAAACAATTCCCCTTTCCTTCTCGGATTCACATCACCATCTTGATCTACCTATGTGCCTTCCAGCTGCTGTGACAGGTTTATTTGACAGAAAGTCTCCTTCAAATCCCAAAGCACAGAAAAGCAACGTGTGAGGCAGCAACAGATGCCTGGATGTTCGTAGCGTCTGCTGAAGGCAGGGCAGGGAAGAGGAGTTGGGTAGAGCATGTGTGATGTGGGTGCTCCCAAGATTAACACGCCCTGTTGAGCATATGGAGAACTTGAATAGCTTTTCTTTAGCGCTTAGTAAGCAGAGTTCAGATTTGTCCAGATAAATGTGATGATTCTCCATGCTAAACCAGAAGGTTTTTTTCATTTTGGTGGTGGTTTGTTTCTACCAGGCTAACAGGTCTTGATGGAAGAACAGTGAGCAGGTTTGAACTTGGCTTTCAATGGTAGGAAGAAAAAAACGGAACTTAAATGCTTGGCTGCTTGGTTTTGTGTTTTCTGGGGGAAGGGTGGGAATCTGTTTCGAAACTACATAGGAAGTCTCAAAGTAAAGATGCCAGATCTATAAAATATTTTGATTTCTAGGACTCATTTGAGACCTAGAGGTTCATAAATCCAGCACCTGGTGCCCAATTCTCCTTTGAGCTTGACTGGAAACTCTGCTTAAGGAGTGGCAAATATTTTCTCAATACATTTTGGGAGGAAACCTGAGAAATATTTATTTTTCTGCATTATTCAATATATTTTTGCAAGTATTTGCCTGTCTATACATTTGGCATTAGAAAGTCCTCTGTATAATCCAAGCAGTGTAGATGAAAACTTCTGAAATAAGAGGCTGTGCGCAAATTGATTAGCTTGGTCTCCAAAATCCCGTCTGAAGTCAGTAAGATATCAATCAGCAGTAGAACTGTATGAGTGAAAAGATAAACACACGCTTTGTTTTGCCAGTAGTTTCAGAAGAGGCACACAGTTGCTTTGATTCAAAAGGTTTCTTTTATTTTCACATAGATCAAATTATTTTTAAATTTCTTAGTGCTCTTTTTTTACATCTGTAATAAAAATATTTGAATAATTAAAATTGAAATGTATAATTTCAACATGTCAAAATAAAACATTTTACCATCCTCTTTCTTTGAACCTCCTCACCCCCAACCCATTAGAGAAATCAAATTACAGGAATCAATGTCACTTTCACCGCTGATAGCTGTTTTTTCAGTCCCCAGTTGGCTACCCAAAAGGTTTGAAGGTAAATTTTGCTGAAGTACTTCATGGATAAGATGCCATGATCCTTGAAAAACAATTATTTTTTTTGTAATGAGGGAAAATAATCCTTCTCCTAGAGAGCGCAGTAGGAGGCGTACACGCCGTTCCCACCTAAGCCAAGTTGTGACTTGTGCCGGTGCTCAAGGGAGAGCTCACCTCCATGCACGCTGCCGACATCTGAGGGCTGCCCTGCGCCGGGCTCTGAATCACCCGTCTAACTCACCTCCTGCTAATTGGCACTCTTATTAGCATTCTGGACAGCAGAGAAATGGATGTGTCGCAGGGAGCTGCCCTCGGGACAGGCGCCTGCATCGCCTCCCGCGTGAGCGCAGAGGACCGGCTCTGCCGAGCCGTGGTCCTGCGGCTGTCAGTCTGGGATGCAGCGGCAGCACCGGCTTCGCTAATGCGAAAAGACAGCGCTCGCTGAAAGCCAATGCTCTGGAATGGCACCAGCTAAAAGTCAATTTTAGTTTTCCAGTGGAACTAACAAAAAGGCTCCCTGGCTTCCCAGAAATGCACAGAGCATTAGTTGGAAACCTTCTCTGCTTTTTCTTGACTCCCCTGCCCTGACTTTAAAAAAAAAAAAGTTGAAAACGTTTGAAAATGTTTCCCTTTTGTTCTATTTCTGGATGAAGTACGTGGAGGGGAGGGCTCTGCAGGAGAATCAGCGGTACGTGTCGCACCAAGCTTTGCACTGATGCCTTCGAGCAGCATCCTGAGAAGCTGCAGAGCGTGGGGTCTGAGCTGCCGAGGTGTGCCGGTCTGTGCTGGGGGGCTGCCCGCCGGGGGTCCCTGCAGCGGGCAGTGCTGCTGGCGGCGATGCCGCTCCCCGGGACCTTCGGAGGGGTTTTGCAAGCTCCCGTGAAGCCACTACCAGCAAGGGCTTGTTGTAAGCCCTTTCTTTCTGCCTGTGCTGTGCCCTGAGAGGTTAAGGGACTTTTCCACAGGCATGGGGTGGCAGTGGAAGGAGTTCCAGGTGTGTCTGTGTGATTCCCATGTTCCGTGCTGCATGTTTCTAGAACAAACTCCTCCCGTATTCTACAGACGTGTCACCCTACCTCCTGCAGACCCTGATAGCGTGCCGGGGGGGACGGGGTTTCCACAAGAGATGGAAATTAGACCTGGGGTTTGAAATGTCTTCCTGAGCTGAGAGTGCCATATGAGATCCCACACCTGCTGTGACCAGAGTTTTTTGTCTTGATCCAATAGGAGATCCATTTCACGTGGCAGCCCAGATCTCTGTACCCAGTGCTGGTAAAGGATGCCTTTGTGATGGATTAATTTTACGTCGACAGAGAAATAGGCTTCTGCTGACATGGCGATGGCAACACGCTGCTTATTTCCTTCTTTACTTAAACACTTGGGACGCTGCTTTTTTTTTTCCTTTTTTTTCTTTCAGACTTCTGCCATTTATTTGCAGAAAGCTTATGCTCCAGCCAGCGCGCTCTGGGTTGCTTCATGCTGCGTTCTTTAGAGGTAATGCGTGCCCACAGAAAGTATCGTATGTGCTCAAACAATATTGGTGATGTTGTCAAGTTCACTCCTGTCATCTAGCTGCCTCCACCTACAGGAACGCTTCATTAAGCAGGCAGAAGCGATCTATTAATACACAGTGTGGAAAATTGGTGCTTGTTAACATATCATCTAAATTTAACTCCGAGAGCCATGTTCATCTTTGGGATGTAAGTTGGTTGACGTCAGTGGTCTCCTATAAATCAGGCATCGATTCTGCTGGTTTCAGGCCCGATTTAGGTTTATACAAATTCAAAGTACTTTTGAGTATCTGTGTGTGTAACGGATTAAATTAAATCACAGGTGATGCGCTCTTCTGTTGGCCTGTGGGTTGTCCGCTCCTATAAATAGTGGAGGGGGGTACCACGGTTTGTGTTGGGATGCCCTGCCGAGGCCGTTCATGTCGGGAGGCCGTGTGCTCCGTAATTATTGATGTCTTCCATTTGAGAATGACCATCTACTCTCTTTCTTCTATTTTGAATTGGAGTCCTCTTGCAAACCGCTCTGACTCTTATAGAGCTGCATATTTCAATGGAATGACGTTTTCCAGCAACAAAAACTGTTCCCTGCCCATTGACTGGCTGTTCGTGTTGCACGTCTTTGATCTTGGTCCGTGGAAGGGTAGAGACCTCAGGGCTGTGTCAAGCCATCGGGCAAGCAGATAGGAGATGTTGATCACATTTCATTTCCATGTGGTCGGTTATCTATGCTTTTTCTACAGGATTAAAATGTGCATACCAGCACATTTTACCATACATACATAACATACCAGTTATGTTCCTCTTCTCTATGTATCTATGTTGCCAGTAGTTGTAAGTGGCTGCAGTCAGTGGGCTACGTGTGTTCCTAACTGGGGGTCAGTAGAATTCTAAAGCAGCGTTTGATGTTCAGGACTTGATTTGCCAAATCGCTCTGCATGTTGCTTGCGCTTTGCATTTTGTCCGTGAACAACGTTGTCAAAAGCATTTGGTGTCAACGTGCGGAGCAGTGCTGAAAGTCTGGACTTTTATCTGTTCTTACACGGGTTGTGGTTACACGTTTTTGGAAACAACTATTAGAGAAAATATGTTCTCCATATTCCAGCTGCCTTAAAACTCCTGCTGCCTTAAGAGGATGAACATGTTTTTCATTTCCTGAGAGCTTAGTGAGGCTGTTCTTGTTTTGGTTTTGACGTAGCAGTAGAAGGCTCTTTGTGGTACCACTGATTCTTTCTTCTCCAAAGAGGTTATTTTTGGTCTTTTCTTTCCCAAACTCGCAAATTAGTACAGGGCTAACAGGATGCTGCTGACACTTCATCATTTCTTTTTCTTCAAAGTATACATTAAAGGTGATGGGAGCTATAGCAGCCTTTGAAACTTAGTTCCATTGGAGAGGAACCACTGAATTTGGAAGTTACTGAGCAACTTCAGGTAAAGCTAAGAAACACTGTAAATAATTTATCCCCATTCCCTACCCTCTGGCCGAGGATCTATTCATTTTAATATTGTTTTATGATGACGCAGAGCTAAGGAGTACAAAAATAAAGAAGGAATACACTTTTAGCACACTTTGGGATTTTCTGTGTAGCTGAATATATTCTGATTTTCTGTATTGCTGAATATATTCTGAAGTTGCGTGTTATGGTTAAGGCTGTGCTCAGCCATAGGGATCCTTGGACCTGAGCTGAGCCTGGAGAACCGACTGCATGACAGAAACGCTCAGTGTGAGACGTGCCCCCTCTCTGGGGACTCTCTGTAATGGTGGGCATGCAAGGAGGAGCAAGAGAAGACCCAAAAATAGAGAGCAGGAGCAGGGCTGCCCAACAGACTGCAAGTAAATATAAAAAAGATAAGGGACTCCTGGTTTCTATGCTTGGCTGCTATGGTTTGAGCTGTGGTTCATGGGTGGTGATGGTGCTATTTTTTTTTTTTTTTCCTTTCCTAGTTGTTTGCAACCTAGGAGAGCAGAGCAAGCGAGATACCTCCATCGACTGTTTTCCTGGGCGCTCTCCTACGCTCGGACTTGCTGTGCCTCTTCTCCCTGTCTGTCGCTTCCCAGAGCCCCGGCTCTTTGCTTTTCGCAACCTGTGGTCCGTCTCCGCTGTGAGGTTGCGTCTCTTCCACCGTGCACCTGTCACGGAGGCAGCGAGCCCTCGCTTCTGCCGCGCTGACAGATCAGGCTCTCCACAGGCTCCCAACTCGCCTTCCCTTCTTCTCATCCCGGGGGTGAAAAGCTTTAACGTGAGAGGGAGGGAGCCGGATGACCTTTACATGGTGGTTACGATGGCGAGCAGAATCTGTCTGTTTAAATTTGTGTATTAAGTGTATTGTGCTTTCTCTAACAGCCTGCAAGTTTTCTACAAGCATGTTAAAAAAAAAAACAAAACAAACCAAACAACAAACCCCCAGACCCCAAACGACTTGGCAATTGCCGCAGGGTTTTAGCACAGATTTTTAGATGCCTTTAAAACCACCTCAACACTCAGCTTTATTAGTTGCGTTGTACGTGGGATTTGTAGACTGGGGGGTTACCTTTAGGTTGCTTTTATTTAAAGACCATAGCTCTCATGAAAGAGCCTTTGACAAAGCGGAATCTTTACCTGTCCCTGCGCTTTATAGATACGCAGTGTAATATACTGTCGGTGTGGGGTAACACTTTCAAAACCATCTCTAAGTTTCTTAAGTGTTGGAAGTTTTATCGTATGTAAGGGGAATCCAGACTGTTTTGAATACTTGATCCATGTATTCTCCTTCTATACAGCGTGTAGTTGCATCTGTGTAGCGAGAAGCTGCCTCCTGAGGTGGGAGCTACCCAACTCATAGCAGCAGGGTGGTCAGGGCTCTTAGAGGTCCAGCTCGAGTAGTGGTCGTGAGAAATTTTGATTTAGCCTGATATGAAAGCCTGCTCTGTTCTGTGTTGAATCCTAGCTCGTGCTTAAACATCCTCGGACCAGGCAGTTGTGTAAATACAGCCAAACATCACATATGTGGTGGCAGTTAGACGTGAGTAAATCGAGTTCTGTGATTGTTGAACCTTCTGGAAGTTGAATTGTGACAAAGCCGTGTCACCTGCTCTGCTGCCTCTGGGGATGCCGTGGTTCACCCACGTGATGCAGTAATTTTGGGTTTGGCTGTAGTCATCTCCTACCGCAGCTGGAAGTGTTGCACCTGGCCCATTGCTGTTGGCAACTGTTAGAAGCTGGTTAATCCTTAATCGCTGCTCATCTCAAAATCCTTATCATTTAATTCAGCCTAATAAGGTTTGTCTGGTTTAGACAGTGGAGGATCTGCTGATATGTAAGTCTGTATTCCTTGTCGTGCTTTTTGCGTCCTTTACCAAACCCTTGGTGTTCTTGAGGCTTGTCATTGATATGGGGACATGCATACCCAGCTCTGGTACGGCCAGTCTGAGCATCTCCCTCGTGACCTTTGAATTGAGCACTTTGTAATGCAAGGAGAAGTTAAAAATAAAGCTGTGGCATGGCTACTGCTGCAGATGGTTTCACTCTTGGACAGTGCTAGAAGCGAACGGGTTTTTATCCCCTCCTGTGCTAGTCATGGAGAGAACTTCTGTTAGAGCATGGCCAACAAGGGTAGCAGCAGATGGGTTGACTGTAACTCCTGTTCATGAATGAACCTTTCTCCTGCCTCCCCGCTTTCGCTATCACTGGCCATGGGGAGAGAAGCAAATGCCTCACTGTGGCCAAGATTGAAGTTAAACCTGCGAGTAGGATCTTTGTGGTGTAATCTGTATGCTGGTACAGATTTATTTTTTGCCTCCCCCGTTGCCTACTTACTCCCCTCCTACTCGAATCTAACATTTTAAAATCCATCTCTGTCATGCTGCTGATCTCAGCGTAGTGTTGCAAAGGCAAGCGGTTTTCCATGCTAGAAACCAGTGCCTGGGGCTGTAATCCCTGCCGTGCCAGCCTGGGCTCCTTGTCCCTTCCAGAACAGGAGCTCTTGATCCTTCTCATTCAGAGTCTCACCGAAGCTTGCGAGAACCAAGTGTCTGTGACCATTAACATTCAGCAGAGATGCTGAAGTGACATGAAAAGAATACAGTGACCTCTTGCCTTCCACAAAACCCTGAAAAGAGGGGATTCTTTCAGGGGCAGTCAAACCAGTCCCAACATGGAACAGCTCTGGCTTGCTGGAGGAGATGAATTCATCTTGATGTTCGAGCCCTTTAGCAGTGGTCCTCTCGTGGTGTAACCTGTGCGGAATTTGCAGTCTATAAACGTGGCGCTCCCGTGACCTGATTTCCATAAATGCTGTCCATTTGCAATGCAGCCGGAGTTTAACAGAGGCGTGGGACAGCCTGTGCCTCAAAAGGCCACGTTCAGGCAATGTAAATTCTGTCTGATCTGCCCAAGCAACCAGCTTCAGGCTTTGGCAAAGCCTGGAGAAACACCTCGGTGCTTCAGGAGGGCACCAAGCAGAGAGCTGCCGAGTGCAGGCTAATGGGAAAATAAGTTTCTGCACTTGGCTTTTAGTGATATTTTTTTACAAAAAATTTTTTTAAGGTGCCTGAACTAATAGCATGCAAGTATAAGGATAGGGAAGGTGAAGGAATAAGTTGATTTTAGAGCTGGGGGGCAACGTTCATGCAATTACTGCTGTGGATTTCAAATCTCATTTGGCTCTGTGGACGATTAGCGTGCTTTTTGCCATGTCCCCACACGCAGCATCCTCAGATCTCTTTACAAGATTTTTGTCTTTATATTTTTTTGTGCAAAGCTCTGTTGTAGGAGGTCATATTTACGGGTTATGCTAACTTTTAGTCCAAACTTTCGCTAACAGTATGACAAGGGTTTGCCTTCTGGTTGTGGAGTGCTAATGCGATCGCAGGTAGTTTCAGCGGACCTCGTACTAAAAAGTCACTGCGACCCCTGGACTATGTATAGCCAGTTTTATCCTGTAATATTTCTTTCCCCCATGCATCTTTGTGAGCACTAATTTCTATCTTGGGGAGGTTAGGGGTTTTTTTTTCTTGGACCTTTTTCTTAACCTTCTGACCTGCCTGACAAACCTGGGTGCTGTGCGGCTGTTAAAGCCACAATAAATGAAACGGAGCCGAGGTCCAGCACAACTGAGCTTTTCCTTCTGTTACAACAGCGTGTTCAAAGCTACCCAAGACAGAAGATGTGACTGTGGGACTTGGATGAAAAGGCTTGGCGAGGGGCCTTGAAGAGGCCACTACAGAGAGAACCTAAAAGTCAGCGTTGTGAAAGGCTCAGAAGCCAGCGCTTCAGAGAGCGAGTGCACGGCACGCCCATCGGTAGACTTGGGATGGCTTTGTACTCATGGATAAACTGTGGCAAGCCACAACAAGGAGAACCTGGCTGACCTTGGGAGCCTTGGAGGGCAGGAGATGCAAGCGGCGGGTACAATAATGAGACTTTACCCTATTGTCAGATCCTTCCCATCAGCAGCAGGCGGCATGTGCTCTCGGGGCCCTTGGCTAAGGATCAGGTAGTGACAGAGCAAAGGTTGGCGAGACTGTCGTAACTTTGTAGGACTTCTTTTTTTTTTTTTTTTGCCCCTTATCCAAAGTTGTACAGTGAGCTCAAAGCTTTTTGATGCCCTAGAGGCCGAGCGTTGGATCTGATGCATCGGCAGCAACTTGCCGCCGAACTAGTTGAAACACTCGGACAGCTTGTCTTTAACCCAACAAAACGTCGATTTTTTACTTAAGCCTGCACCAGAATGGAACTGGAGATTAAAAATGAGACCAGCAGGCTCCTTTAGCCAAATTAACGTAGAACTAGTAAGTTACAGGGCAGCGGTGTTAATATAAAGCTTAATTATCTTGTAGGTGTTGCCTGCCGCTGTGCGCTCCAGCAGCATCCTCTCCAGAAAGAGACCATAGCAGTGCCTGAACGAGAGCAAAGGAGCGAGAGAGGAGATGTTTACCTCATAGGACAGGTTCACCTTGACTTGGTTTTGCTTTGTGGGTTTAGGTGGAAACACAGCTGTTAAGCATTAATTTTATATTTAGTGTTTGTGCACTCCATTTGTTTGTGCAGCCAGTTGCGATTTAGCTCAGGTTTTACTTCTGGCTGATGTGCTCCTTGAAGCTCCAGTCTGACCTTTAGAATTTTTATGAGGTTGTCATGTCCCAGCGCTACAGCAACAACCGGAGGAGGAACGGGCCTTTGGAGGAAACGCTGAGATCAGTCCCGAGCACTTGACCAGGGCGTTGACAAAGGACAGTGTCAGCAGAAGGTAATATTTTACAAAAACACTTTTTACGACCTCCGTAACGGTCATTACGTTTTGTGACAGAATTGCTGCTTAAAATGACTTTTTAAGCCTGAGAGCCAGCATACCTCGACGGTGATGTCTCCTGGATATTAATAGACTCAGTGAACTCTTAAATGAGTAAGGCTGATGATCCCGGTTGGTGCTTTACACTCCTCCTGGGTGTAAGGTGCTGTCCTAGTTATGGTGGCTGGGACCAGATTATCACTGCATAGGTGTAACTGGAACTGTGTATTCTATACCCTCTCTG
>JAVJGI010000041.1:4485742-4534454 GCA_035590275.1 Ibycter americanus
AATTGTAGTTCTGACTTCTAAACTCTTTTTGAGTCGAGTTCATTTCTCCTGCCGGTTTACTTTTAAACCAGCACAGGTGCTTGGGAGCATGGATTCACACCTGGTTTCTCTTGACTTACAGGAGTGAGGGGGTCTCAGTTCCAGTCTCATTTTTATCTTTAACGGTTGATATCGTGCCCTTTGCAGGATGGCAAAGGAATGACTACAGACCAGCAGTGGACCTAAGTGTAGGGAAGCATTTGTAGCTTAAAAAAAAATCTCACGTGGGAATTAATGTTGGTCAAAATCTCACGGACTCCAGCCCAAGAGTTTGGTTCATGGGAACGGGTGTGTAAGGTAATTTGTTCTTCTTGGGTGTCTTATGGAAAGAATGGGTTAGGAGCCCATAAGATAAAAAGCAGTGAAAAACAATTTGTGTTCAGTTTCTTTAAAATTCCTCTATGTTGTCAGGAGCCTGGTCAGCCGGTGACGATCAGCAGTAAACTTGTAAGGGGATATTTAAAAGGCTAGTTTCAGTTTACCTAGGGTATTACTCTTTCTTTACACTGCAGACTTTCGAGAGGTGTCTGTCTTTCAGGGGTGGATTACATCACGTGTAGCTGCGGGCATATCATCTGGTCTATAAAACAGTGGATGCGCTTGGTACGTTGTTATGCAAAACGTTGAGGGGTTTGTGGAAGGGAAAAGCTCCTGAGTTGCTGGGCAAAACTCTGCTTTTAGTAAAACCAGTGCTTGGTTAAAGTTCTGGTTTAACAAAGTAAATGAAATCGCCCTGAATTTACATTGATGTAACAGTGCAGATTGGTCCGTTAAGGATACGGTGCTTAGGGAAAAATGACATCGGCGCAGTTTCATGGTAGCGCTGGTGGAAACTAAGTCTGAACTGGAGCGACTCAAATGAAGCCCACAGGTAGGAGTGATGATTTACCACTTACTTCTCTTTCAAACTTAAGAGCATCTGCAGGGTATCCTGCAGCAGTCTTTTAAAATTCATCAGCAGGTTTTAAAAAAAAAAAAAGGAAGTTTTGGGTTTGTTTTTTTCCCCCCCAGCATGTTATCCAGTGGTGGAACTCATTGCCACTGGCTGTTTTGGAGGACAACATTTCAAATGAGTCCAGAGAGAAAATAAGGTGTCCTTACAAAAGAACAGCCTCTAGGAACCAGTAAACAAAGATGATACTGTAAATTCTTCTGGCTTGGAAAATCCCCAAGTTGCTGTTTCCGTGGAAATTGGAAGAGTATATGAAAAGAAGGGATTGTGAGCTCTCTGTGTTTCCTACACGCGTTTACTGAGCATCTGCCAAGATCAGAGAAGTGACCTGGGGATCTCTAGACCTTCACCCTGGCCCACGACAGCCGTTCTGTTTTGCTGCCGTCAGCGAGGCTAAGTAGACATTTTTAGTGAAAAATGGAAGACTCAGACTGAGCAAAATCCCTGTTTAGGTAGTGCTATATGTTTTTCATGCAAGGGGAAAGGTGCAAGGAAATACATATATATATGTATATGTAAAAAATTTTAATATTTTTTTTTGTACACATTATCTGAAGGAAACTACTTGTTTGTGTTGGAGTAAATGTTTAATTTGGACTGGGTGAAATGCTGTAGCATCTTGGAGCTGAAATGTTCTCGTTTGGGGAATGGAGGTGACTGATCTTTACTCTTTTTCTCCAAAACTTTCAGTCAAGCCCCCTTTTTTTTTTTTATATATATATCCTTGAGCTTTCAGTGAGCTGGGAAGGGGATAAGAGGGTATGTGGGGCTTTTTGTTCTTTCCCTTTTCTCTTTTCTTTTGGAGAAGGCACAGTGACTGATACCTTTCCAAATGACAGTCCTCCCTCAGTCTTGACGCTGTAGCTCCCTCAATCTCCATATGGCAGCAGGATCAGCAGATGAGCGTCACTGTAACACAGCTTCATAGAAACAGGAGCTGAAGTAGAGATTTGATTTATTCTTGTGGCAAGGACTGATCTCCCCAGATCCGAAGTTCCTAGCGTTACTCCCTCGTACAGCCATTAGCTTTTTGCTGTTGCTGAACAAACTTATTTATTTTTATACATAACAATATTGATGGTAACAGAGAACCCGTGTCCTTGGAAGATAAAAATTTTGCTGTTTGCTCTGTGCGTTGTAGCTTCTCCTGGTGGTATCGTTCTGTGCCCCTCTCGGCTCGTGCGGTTGAATAACCTTTTAAGCTGACAAGTAGGTTCTGGAAGTACAAAATCATGGCTTTCGTAATGACTTTCATGCATCCTAATTAGAAATGGAAGCGATACGCCTGTGTCAGAGTGGCTTTTCTGCAAAAGGTTTACATTAAAAATCAAGGTATTTCATTGTGACAATTTCTTGCTCTTTCTGTCCCTAATGTTCTCTGAACGGTGAGATTAAAGCATTGGGATCATCAGAATTGTCTCCATTTATTCAGCCTCTACGAGGACTGACTTAATAACTCTCACGTAGCCAACTTGGATAACATGATAAATATCTGCTTTACTGAACTACTGTTATTTCAGACCATTTATTTTCATTAACCCATCACTCACTTTTATGTTTTGCCTCCTACCAATGTTGCCCTGGAAATGAATTCCCATTTTTTTAGGTTGCTTGCAGCTATTGAAATCATCAGCAAAACTACTGTTCCACCAGGTAGTACGGGATGGGCTCCTCTTGGCACCCTTTTGCTTTTCTCTATTGCATCCCTCTTCATTACTGCATCCCCACACGGCTTTTTAGTTCACTTGTAAACAATGAAAATGGAAAAAACTGTGAATTACAGAGTATCCTCCTCTCCCAGGGAAGCTTCTCAGCACTATGGAGGATGGGACCAAGGTCTTGTCTTGGACACTGATGTGATTCCGATTTCTATAGTCTGAGCAATCCCCAAAATATCACGTGTAACTACGAAAGCGTTGCTACTGTTGTCAACCTTCTAATCTTTATCTCAGTTTACTCTGGTCCCTGCTATTTTGATTTTATGCAAGGACATAACGAAAAGAAATCTGCACCTGAGAATTCCCGTGTTTTATGCCAGTCTTGCTGTCCTTAGCATTACTTTTTTTTTCCCCTTGGGTGTTTGGGGGTTTTTTTTGCTGCTGGAATCCGTTGACTGTTGGAGGCAGTCTGAGGTCTTTTTGCGACTGGGGAAGGCACCGCTCCGAGTTAAAGAATCAAAAGTAGAGAAATGTATAAAAACGCTTTGTTATCATTTTGAAAATTCTGCGACCTTAAAAATGAGAGAGGAAGGAAAGTTAAATACAGCGTTTGTGCATTTGCTGAAAAGGACAACAGTTTTTACCCAGATTTTACCAGAATTGACAGGTTTCCCGGAACAATTCCATGAAATGACATTTTTCTAGAGCAAAAGATAATTCAAAAGTGTTCTGATGAGCTCCGAGGAGGAGTAATCTCTAAGCACTCTGCATGTATTAACCCATTAGTTCTGTGGCACACGTGTACTGTCAGATGCCACATTCTGTGGCGTGGTGAGCCTCCGCAGGTTAGGAAAAGCTCGTATCCAGATCGTAAACTCTCTGCAGCGAAATAGAGAGACAGGAATGCCCAAGAGGTGGGGGCAGGAGCTCAAAAAGCAGCAAAACAGAGAAAGAGCCCGAGATGTGGGGATTTTGAGCTCAAACAGCAAGTTGTCAGTGGTATGACATGATTTTGCAGTCTTGTGAGCTGGGGTGATGGAAGGAGGACTTACTTGGGAATTTCTTTTTATCTTTTATGGTCCTCATAAAGAAATCGTATCCTTGGCTGGTGTAAATATGTTGTGGCTTTATTGATTTCAGTAGAGCAACTCCACGTTGTTCTACCTGAGGTGTGGTCGACCTGTTCCTATTTCTGAAACTTGTAGCTAATTATTCATTGGCATAGTTGAACAAGCAATTCTGTCTAAATTTAAAGAATTACTGTCTGTCTGAGGGACATGTGAATGTTTCAGCAGGTGGAGTCTGATGGGAAGCAGATCCCTGCCAGTAGGCTCAACTGAATCGGGTGGTTGAAACATCTATTGCATGGGATAGAACCAGCTTGTGAGGTCTGAGCATCCTTCTGAGCGTTCCGTTTCCTAGTTCAGTACAGCAATCTGTTCAAAACAAGCTAATTTTAGCTCTTTGATGATGGAAGCGAGCCATTTTGTTCAGTTCAATTCAAAATTTTACACTTGGGTTGTGTAGAAGTTTGGGATTGACCTGTCAAACATTTCACGGGATGGAAAATACACAAATTGGTAAGATGCTTTTGGGGGTGTCTGCTTGGCCTTTGTTTAATGGGAACTGGGTGGACTTCCACAGCATTGTTTGTTTTTGTTTTAAAACACAATGGAACAGAAGGATTGGCTTTAAAGAAGTACAGAATTGTTTGCACCAGCTGGGGTATTTGACAGCAATGGGAATAACTGGGTGACTCGATGGGAATGGCCATATCATTCCTGAAAGGACCATTTTTTTATTATTTCCCCTCCTCCCCGTCATGAGCTGTAGATGGAGTGAGTAGATTAACCTCACTAAGCTGGAGCTGGTGTCTGGGAATACAGTACCTCTCACAACAATGCAGGGGATGTTGTGCATGCTAAATGATTTATTTGAATTTGATGTAAATGGAAAAAAAAGAGATCAATTTATTATGAAAAGATTGGAACGCTCATGAAGCAGCTGTGTGGTCCGAAGTGGAGTGTGCCTGCTGGGCGGGTATTTCTGCTGATGGTGGCAAGGATGGTGGGAGATGGATGGGGGGGGTCCAGGTGTAGGCATTACACGAGGGTGCGGTGCCATCACCTGCATCCCGCTTCAGGGGGCGACTCCTGACACTGGGAGCTCTTTGCCGACCTCCTTAGAGGTGTGAACAGTCCGGCGGCTGAAGAGACCGCACAGTCTGGGATCCCAGGTCTTGCATTTCAGTAGATAGGTGTTCCTAACCAGTAGCAATTTAAAAAAGGGGGGGGAAAAAGCCCCCCCAAATACACATACCTTTTTTCTTCCTCCCCTGCCTACGTGCATCCATTTGCATTCCTACCGTTGCAAAAGCTGACACACATTTCAGTTGCCATGGAGGGGTCATCGAGTCAAAACACATTCGGCATCTGTTCCCTTCTCAGATAAATAGCAGCGGGCTGGAAATAAAAAATGTAAAGGAGGGGGAAACAGTTTGATTTGTATCAAATTGATGGAGCTTGTACCTCTTAGAGGAATTCCACTGATACGTAATGGAAACCTTTTGTGCGTGAGAGTCAGAAGTCTCTTCTGACGTGTTGATGCAAGAAACACTATGAAAAGTAAGCAAAAAATTTTAGGATTTATTGGAATTTTGAGCACTGTTTTTTTTCTGAGCATGCGTCTTTAATGTCTATTTCCATGTTGTGTTTTTCCCCTCCAGCAGCTTCCCTAATGGATTTTGCAGGTGGATCTGGAAACCGCAACGTGACCTGAGCTAGATTGCTTGGAAGCTGTTGGGTACTTCCAAATTCTTCTGTGATCGTTGGGACGTGAAGATGCTTAGCAGTTATGAAAGGCAAGGGATTGCATTGCTAGGGAATGGTGTTGAATCCAGGTTTAAGAACTCTTCTTCAGTGTGGTGGCTAATTAGGTTCCCTGAAGATGACTTCAAGTGGTAGGTGACCCAGTAAAGGTCGAATCAATTGAGTCATGAATAAACCGGCTGATAAATTCTTGGAGAGGTACACTGCTCTTCGTAAGATCAAACTTGTTACCCTGAAGGCAATTGAAAAAATCGAAAATAAATTGCAAATAGAGAAATCGACACTGGCAAAATAAGGCTTTCGTTTTCATCCATGGAACAGGTTCTGTAGGAATGTCATTTACTCTCGATCGGTGAAAGTCTATATGATATTGATGGTTTATGAAACGTTGTACTGCAGGCTGGTATAACCTGAATGGAGGAATGGCTAATTGCTCTCATTTGCATCCTGTGGTTACTCCATAATTCTTTACGGACTGAAAAAAAAAAAAAAAAAAAAAAAAAAAAAAAGAGGTTTGTCAATTGTTTAGGATCAAATATCCTTAAAAATACCAAAAGGTGGTGCGTAAAGAAACTTCTCATGAATTATGACCTGAAACATTTCTATACCTTACTCCCCAGCTTAAAATCAATCAGGAACTGAAATGCTACCGTGTGGTTCAGCTTGCAGTACGGAGGAAGTCCAATATATTGGTTTGCAGCAGGCTTCGCGGTAAGCTCAGTTTACAGCGCCTTAAAAAGGATCCCTGTTTCGAGGACGGGCATAGAGTATTACGTTGAAAACTGGGTATAATTAAAGCATTTCAGATGGTGGGCTCGAGCAGGGAAGCACCCAACGTCATCTCTTTCTGGCACCTTCAGAAAAGTTCGCCTGAAACTGGAAAGTTAAGTGAATTTTTAGGCGAACACTTAATTAATGGGTTCTCTCTGGTTGGTGTCCCATTTTGGTACGTTGAGCATTAACCTCTATGGAGTCTGGATCCACGTTGCTTATAGTCAAAGTCCCGCAGCATTGGTTCTCTTTCAAGAAAGCCTTCTTTTAGGTGTGGGGGCTGGCATTCAGCAACTTCCCCAGTCCTTAGGCAAAGCTGAGTCTTTCCTTGCATATTTTGTACTCCGTTCATTTGTTGCTTGTCAGGATTCTTGGGGAAATTGACTTTTGCACTGCAGTGTCGCCGGTTCGTTTGAATCCTGACTTTTCAGCTTTATTATGCTTCAGGGGAGAAAAGCAGGATGGATGCAGGCGACAGACTGGATGTGTGTGGATGCAGACGACTGGATGTGTATGGATGCAGACGACAGACTGGATGTATTTGGCTCTTCAGGAGGTGCTGCTGGGTGTGACGGTCAGCATCCATCTGTGATGGTAGGTCAGGTGTCTGTTTTCAGAAGTGGTTTTGTTAGTGAATACCCTTTGTGGTCAAGATTGGGATGAGTTGTTGCCTTTTCTGAAGCCTGACCCTACTGTCACTTGCAATGGAAACCAAACCCAAATGACTCTGCAGGTGCAGCAGCAGATTTTTAACCAGGGGATTTGGCGTCTTGCAGGTCACACACAGATGTCAGGGGGTTGTTACGGCTTTTGTCATTTTTCGAAGCGGAGGGGTGAGGTGCAAGGAGCCTTGGTGAAGCCTTCAGCATTTAACAGTTGTTGGAGAATGCAGGGTCAAAAATTGCTGAGAACCGCTGATTTGGATTAAAAGCGATGGATGAAAAAGTTTGTCTTTGGCTTAACCTGCTGCCTGTCTGGGCCGACAGAAGTAACGCCTGATGGACGTGTTTCTGGAGCCTGCCTTCGAGCCCTCTGCGCGAGCTCTTGGGCTGGTGCAGCCCAATTTCCAGGAACGCCTGGGAATGCCTGCCTTGCCCAGGGCTCGTCAGGATCTGGCGCTTGTTGTTCATCACCCTCTGTTCTGTCAAGACAAAGGAGGCTCCTTCAGCTCTTCTGCGTTTCAAGCCAGGTCTCCTTTCCCTCCCTTTCTTTCCTTGCCCTGTTTTTCGCTGCTCCTGAGCTACGGCTCTTGTTCACCTTTATTAGGAGCTGGCTCTGAGCGGTGCTGGGACCAGCCAGGGCAGAGCGCTGGAAGGAGGGACTGGGAATCATCTAGAAACTGAAAGAAAAAGCTGCAGTCTGTTCTGGCGATTTGCATGAAGCTCTTATTTTCCATCATGTTAGAGAAAGACCTGTTTCTTCTTTGGCCAGCCAGCCGCTGTAAAAATAGTAGTGAGGGAATCCCACTGATTCCACCTAAACCTTCGGTATTCATTTGTCGGGGTGTGCTGTGATGCTCTTCCTAATAGTGGCTGAACCCAGAAGAAGATACAGCATTTAATCTTTGCTAAAAGCGGCAATATTCGCTGAGAATTCTCTTCCCCTCTGTGGTGTGCATTAAACTACATTAGATCAAAACTTCTTTTAAATGTTTGGTACAGCAGAGATAGCTGTTTTCCCTTTCATCCTGGCTGAGGCTTTTGTTATTCTAGGCACCGTCTAAATCTGTTCCTGCCCTTAGGTGCTTAATTTAATTTTTTTCTTTTTGTGGTAAATACGCAAACAGTGTTCTACCCGCATTAGAAGTGGAAAATGAAGTAGCGGCAGACAAAATCTGTCACATGTCGAGCCAACAGCCGTGGCACCTGTCCTTTAAGCACAATGACAGAGCAGTGTTCTGGAGAGAGAAGAACCGGGGAGGAGGGAGGAGGTCACGTCAAGGTTTTCTCTTCTGGGTATTTATCAAAGGAGATTTGAAATTTGGAGGTGTAGTTCGGTCAGTGCTGTTTTCTGTGCAGACATCTACTAAATGGGTTGTTGTATTCTATCAGGAAAACACATTGCTGTTGTTGTCCAAATGATTCTCAACAATCAATATTATCTTTTCTGGGGGGGAATAATAATAACATTTTGTGAATGTCTGGAGTCAAAGTGATTTTCAGCGCTTATCTACACTTTGTTTTCTCTCATCCTGAAGTAAATCCATTCGCTCTTTACTAGTGTACCAAATTGATCCATAAACATTTCATTACCAGTAAACATGTTGCTGCTTCCATCAAGTATTTTATTTCTATGATGTTAATTGCATCCAAAGCCGAACATGGGGATGGCAGATAATGAAACCAAAGCTGCTATTAACAGACAAAAATTGGAAACTGTATTTTCTTGCTAGTTTTTTGTTTTTTTTTTTTTTTGTAAGTAGTTTTTCTGCATATCATAGCAGTCTGCTGTGTCGCTTTGCAGCCCTACAAATCTTGTATAATTTTTGCTGCTAAACAGCACAGGTCAGCCATGGGAGGGAGGAGTGCGTCTATCCAGAGGAGCTTAGTTTTATGGATTTCCCTCTGGCAGACAAGGAAGAGGAGCTTTGATCTCCCACCTCTTTAAGCATGTGCCCTTACTACAAAGGTTTGTATAAAGAGGAGCAATCACTGCCACTTCTGCCCTATCTTCAAAAGAAAAGTATGTCCACTGTGATATTGGAAGGAGAGAGCGTGTCTCCGTCGATACATGGTGGGTTCGCTGTAGGAACTCCCAGGCAGGTAGACGCTGCCTTATTTCAACGTGAACGTCCCCCTCAGAGCTGCAGCTCAAAGCCTGCAGAGTTGGAAACCTGCTCCATGCGGGAGCTAAGCAGGGCTGCAGGGTCACGGCTGCGATCTAGGGACCCGTCTTGGTTCTAAATGTCCTGGAGTGACATAACGGAGGTGCCACGTTAAGGTAGGAAGGAAGGAGCAGCCCCCCAGCACCTAAAGGGGCTGCAGGAAAGCTGGAGAGGGGCTTTGTCCAAGGGCATGGGGTGACAGGACAAGGGGGAATGGCTTTAAGCGGAAAGAGGGCAGGCTTAGATGAGATATTAGGAAGAAATTCTGTGCTGTGAGGGTGGGAGGCGCTGGCACAGGCTGCCCAGAGCAGCTGTGGGTGCCCCATCCCTGGCAGTGCCCAAGGCCAGGCTGGATGGGGCTGGGACCAACCTGGGCTGGTGGAAGGTGTCCCTGCCCACGGCATGGGGGTGGCACTGGGTGGTCTTGAAGGTCCCTTCCAACCCAAACCGTTCTGTGACTCTGTGATGATAATGCTCAGCCTGCCTTTGAGCTCCACTCCTCTCCTTTGAGGCGCAACAGTTGGCGTTAACCTCTGCGTCGAGGTCCGAGCGCTGCCAGAGGAGGCGGCGCTGGGTGATGGAGCGGGTACCTGGCTTTGGACGGCGTGGCAGAGGACTGTGAATAAGGTCCTTCGTGGCGTGGGGGCGCCGGGTCTGGGCTGGAGCTTGCAGTGCCGCCATCTGATGCGATTTGTGAGGAACCGGGTTTGCTGACGGCTTTGTAGAGTAGAACCAGGGCTCTGCATGGATGGGGAATAGCTAGGGAGCTGTGGAAGTACCGAGCTTTGAGACATAAATGAATAACTACCCTTAGAAAACAAGCTTTCTTTTTTCTTTTCTTTTTTTTAAGGATGGAGAGGGGGCGGGTGTTGCATTCAGCTGGAGTAAATTGTGATAAATTACCCTGGAAGTAACTACTGTATTAGGCATGACATTATTATTAAGCACATGTTTGGATCAGCAAATTCCCCCTTCTCTTCGAGAGGTAAAGGACATCGTATGTTCGTTTTAGCTGCATTTTCTGTGTGCTTATCATTAATGTTCTGCTCCCTTTTATTGTAGGTACTTGGCATTGTCCACATAAGAAATAGGAATTTGCATTATAGAACAGCAATGTCTGTTTTGATTAAGGACAACACTTTCCCCTGCTATCCTGTTTCCCATGAATATTTAAATTAATTAAGCCCAGCAAAGATTTTATTTCAGCGTAATGACTTATAAATGTGACTTCTTATGTCTGTGGAAATGAGTGAAATGCAACAGACACAGCTCTTAATACACCTAATTACTGAATTGATGCATTCCAAGAAGATGGGGCAGCAGGCTTTTCTCTTCAGATGTTACATCTCTGAGCTTGTGGTCATTGCTTGTAGCTGCGTGCCTGTCTCCCATCCGCCTCACTATTAGATTTAATATTTAAGAGTCTGCTTTGATATTAAAAACTCTGATTTTAGAAAGAACAGCCCTAAGGGAGGGATGTGATCTGTGACAAAAGGTGGTTGACAAACTTGATGCATCATTACTGTAATCCTGAGACTAGCCAGGGTTGGTTTTGAGGTGCTAAGCATCACCTTGGTTAGCTGAATCTGGGTGGGGAAGAGGTCAGAGATGTTCTAGAGATATTCTTATATTTCAGTAATTTGTGGCAGAGCGGTTGCAGGTAACAGTATCAGCAGAGAAATTCTGGATTGTAGCAAATAGGTGGAATTGCATAGGCTTTTTTTTTGGGGGGGGGGGGGGGGTGGCCGGTAATTAAACATCTAGATTGACCTTCAACACTGACTAAGCATCAGAATTAGAGCGAGAGCCTGATTTGGGAAATTGTTGGATGGGCTTGAAAAACCAGTCTCTTAAGGCTTCTGTGTTGGGGCACTTAAAAAAAATAAATAAATAAACATAGACATAATCATTGAAGGTCTTACTCCCACTTTCTTAGGCACGTCTGAACCTCAGACATCCATAAGTCAGAGAAGCTGGTATTACTGGCTGGTAATGCGGATTAAATACAGAGTCTGTATTTATACTAGCGGTCACAGTGGTATTGAAAGAACTGTATATAAATTCACTGCTCTCAGGAGTAATGAAGTGATGCCATTAGGGACTGGGCAATCTTTGTGCTAGATACTGCAAATAGTCTTATATCTGTATATCTAGACTTACCTGGCCCAGAGGGTTCACGTGTGTCCCGGACACCGTGCAAAAACGGTGGTGGTGGCGGGTGTGAATCCTCAGGAGCTAAAGGCAGGCAAGTGCGGAGAGGAGGAACTTGTGAGTAGTGCTGTGTGTCCCTTTGCCTGCTTTTCAGTCGCTCCGTACAAATCCCTGCTGATGTTCTTCCCAGGGAAGACCTAAGTTACACCTGCTGGTGGCTGCTGTGCTGGGAAAGCAAGTGGGAAGATGGCACGTACCGCTTGTTCCTCGGCTGCTGTTTGATTTAGAAGCTGGAAGGGTTTGTCTTTGGAAAGATGGTTTGAAAAAGAACGGCTTGGAAGGATAAAAGTGTGTGTCATTTTGTGGGAAGCTTGTGTCGCTGCGGAGCGGGGAATTCGGGGGAATGCCTTTGAGTCTTCCCTTTCCTGCAGAAGCTGGGGCAAGGTTGCCTGTTCAGAAGAGCGCACCAGCAGCGGAGACTTCAGCAACAAAAACTCCTTCTGCGCTTGGGCAACGCTCAGATTTGGTGAATGAGGCGGGGGAACGAACCTGTCGTGCTCCGAATTGCTGAGTGTTCCCAGGTTGTAGTAAAATTTGACTTCCCCCTCCCCACCCCACCCCCCATCCTTATCCTTTCAAGTGTTGGGGGGAGCAGATCCAGATTCTGTCTGAAGCAGATCAGCCTTGACTCAATTGAAATCCAGCTAAGAGTGCTAAATTGACATGTAAGTAGGTGAGTCAAGTGCTAACAGTCTCTTTCACAACAAGCTGTAGATGCGTTGTGATTCTAATTTATTTCTTTATAACTCTCCTAATGGAATAAAATGTACAAGAGGGATATAAATACTTGGATGACTAACAAGAAGGCGATGGGATATAGTTTTAAGTGAAGTCTGCATCCCCAGAGGTAAATGACAATTGAAATTAAAGAAGCTGATTAGAAGGATGTTCTCACCTGATGGAAGGTGGTCTCCAAGGGACCACGCTGAAGGAAATCGAGAGCAGTGCTCAGCCTCCGAGCTCCTCGCAGATGTTGATTCTCTCCCCGTTTCTGCTACCGAGTCCACTGTGTGCTTTTGGGAACATTAATTATTTCTTTTTCTACCCCCCAGCGCAGTGAACTCTGTTCCTATGGACACCGAGAATTCCCTCCCCACTTAATGTCTTCGGAGATGCTCTTTCAGGTGGTTCCCAGGCACAGCCCTCGGGGCTGATTCCCAGGGACCGACGGGCACCCGGAGCACGGAGCGAAAAGGAAACTTTGTGTTACCTGCCACCCGCTCTCTGAAAAGTCCTGTTCCGTAACGAAGCGAGCAATTCGAAGCCTCAGAATTTGCCTTGACCCCAAGCAGAATAACCAGACAGGCTTCACACGAGCGCTGCCTTTTGCCGGGGTGAAGGGTCCAACGGACCTTTGGGCTTCACCGATGTGTGTAAAAATAACGGAAGACCTAAGTATCGTTTTCAGAAATGATGACAAAACATAGATAACCCCCCAAAATTGTTCTTTGGGTAAAGTAGATTTTTATTTCTTTGTGCATGGATGGCTTAGGAAATACGTCTTCCAAAGCATTTTCAGTATAAAAATTAGAACTTGATATTTTGCCTATAAAAAAATCTTTTCAAGAGGCTGACTTTTTACCCAGCTGCAGGTTCTTAAAAATTCTTTATGGTCTTTGAAAGTCATATGTGCAAAATCCTGTCAGGTGTCACAGTGAATAGCTGAAATACCTCCTCCCACCCCCCCCACCCCCCTTTTTTTTTTAATAAGGTATCTTTCTTTTTTTGGCTTAAAGGTATGAGGAAGATGAAAAACTGAAATATTATAAGCCTTTGTATGGAGAACTGTCTAATGAGGCAGCTTTATCTACAGCATTGAGCAGATTGGTCTGCAAATATATGTAGAAAAAGCCTAAAATATGTCATTATTGCTAATCTGGTGTATTTGACCTAGCCAATCTTACAAGGACCGAGACCGATTGATGTATCAAGTTGTCTAGCCCTAACTTTGTCTGCTGTGCTGCTATGGTGATGATCTCTGAGCTGGTGAGTTCAATTAACTTATTGAAGTTGTATTCTAGAAGTTCAGCAGAAAATGGTTTTAAGCTCCTATAGATTTTGTGCTAATCTTACAGGAGTGCCTCAGATTATAATGAAATAAATGAAGGCTCTAAGAATCATCTTCATAGTTTAAATTCATTTTACTGCCGGTGGGGAATACCACGTCAGAGACTTTATAGGCTTTCTCTTAAGGTGATCTTGATGTGGTTTTAATTGCATTTTGTAATATGTTTTCTATAATGGTGGAGGAAAGGTGAGCGAATGAGACTTGGCTGTCGGTGCGATTTATGCAGAGGGGGTGACTGTGGTTTGGGGTCCTGTTAGTTTAAACAATAAAGGGGATGATAGGAGGGACACTAAAAAAAAAACTAATAAATGTGAGATGGGTTAGAGGGAGCAGGGATTTACGTTCCTAAGTATGTTCCGCTTCAGTGTGCCATTTTAAGCATCCGTAAGGTACCACTGAGTTTGCAGACAGCGAGTTACGCCTATAAACCCCTTTGCCCTTTCGTTGCAGCAGGAGTGGGGCTGCTGGGGGCTGTCATTCCCCTGCCCTGCCCAAGGGGTGACAGGCTGGACGTCGGGCCACCGGGGCTCCGCTCGAGGCGCTTCCCTGGGCCGGGCTCTGCAAGCCCTGCAGTCTCTGTGCTCATTTCCACGCCTCGGCTCCTGCGGCTGAGCAACTGCGACTTAGCTCGAGCTACGTGCAGGTGTAAGGATGGCCCTGTCCTGGCTTCACAGTCTGATACACCGTTAGCCTGTGCGGTTCTGCTGCCTGCAGGAACGAGCGTTACACGTGCGACTGCCTGTAGGTGTGTAAAAGCACGTGTGAAAACCCGGCTGGTTTCACCTGAAGTCGGGCGATGTGAAAAGCATCTGTGGGAAATCATCTTGAGGGGGGAATTGGAGAAAAATTGGGTCCTAGTAGAAGTGTAGTATTACAGAAAGCTTTTTAGCCCTTTAACGCAACAGCATCCCTTACAGGAGAGAGATGCTGTGGCCGAGGCTTCGCTGAAGCTGCCCACGCCGGTGCAGGAACCTTGGTTCTCCTCTTCGTACCTGCACAGCAGGGGCCGGCTGCGGCATCTCCTTCGCTGGCCATGGTCAGGTCCATCACGGTGACATTTGCTCTTCCCTCCGCCCAGCTGCAGCGTTACGGCCAGGGCTGGGGCGCTGCTGCGGCTGAGACGCGAGAAGGTCTTTCCTCCTCCGCCCTGCAGCCGTACTGGGCTGGAAGGTGGCAAGAAATGGTTGTGGGAATTAGTATTTAAAAGCAAGTCCAAAAGCTATTGGAGTGGGAATTTGTTTTTTTGTTCAGCTGAAGTCAACTGAAGTTAAATCAGGTCTTAGTATGGGAGCTTTTTATTTCTACCTAGTTGTATGCTCAGAGATCTTCTGTCTGAATGACATTTCCTTGCCTTTTCATTATGAAATGTGATTTCTGTGTCTGGCTCTTGGTACTCTCAATGTGAATAATTTTTTTTCCTGTTGTTTGGAGGACGCAGCAATACAGGGGAAATGCGTTCTTTGGGGTCGACAGGAAGCAAGTTACTTTGCCACGTTTCTGTAGTTCTGCTCACAGACTCGTGTGGCGAAGGTAGAGGCTGTCAGAGTTGCCTTAATAGCTTTTAAAGTAGTTATATCTGAGTCCCTCTCTCTTTGCTCCCCAGCTAGGAGCTATTTGCTCCATGCTGGAGAAAATGCACATTCCCTAGAGCAAGGCAGTGTGCAAACTCATCAGCTTGGCTATTTAGATTATTACCTTCTTACAGGAATTCTTTACAAGAAGCTTGTGTATTATCAGAAGCTCTTGTTCTGTTAGTTAGCACTGTCAAAGGAGAGTGGATGGGCATAATTACCAAGTAGTTCTGGGCTGGTGAAGTGGATAATGAAAAGTGCTACTGACATAGTCTTTGCATGCCATTAACAACAATGCAGATAATGATTCAACATCCAGAGTTTCACCTGTGCTGCTGGTGGCAGCTCTTTTGTTTTGCCGTCTTGCCCCAGGTGGACACCATCCCCCTTTCCCCACAGCAAAAATACCCTCCATCCTGTCCCAGCATCGTCCTGGAGTGCCGTACTCTCAAGGGAGGGGTCACCACCTGGAATTGGTTCCTTGGAGGCTGAAGAAGGGGGGCTGTGATTTGGAAGGTCTTGTTTATTGGGGGGAGGGGGGGGGGTTATATGCAACAATTCTGGGTGGGTTTGTCAGCCCGGTAGATGCCCACTCCTGGTGTGACTTGGCTAAACCCTTATCCTGAGATGATATCCTGGAGCGGCGGTATTTGCCGTAGTTTACTAAGTGTCGTATGCCAGTGCCCCAGGTATTTTAAAGCAAATTGCATTCATCTAAGGGTAAAGGCTATTTCTCAGCCACTTCATAAAGTTCTTAACAGCCTGCACCCACTGCACTTACCGGGGAAGGTATGACACGCTCGATACCTGCTTTCAATTTTGCCTGTTAACGGAAAGAAAATGAAAGGGTTTATTTCAGAAGCAAGCTAGTCACTGCTTTATGTAGGAAAACCATTTATTTTTTAATGATGCTAAAAATTTCCAGCTTATGTAGTAGCCAGTGGATGACTTGCACTCTTGGAACATTAAAAATTGAACGAGTACTTGGAAGTTATTTGGTCCAGAGTTAATGACACCTTTGCTGTTGACTTCTGCAGAAATGGGTGCAATCGTGTAGGCAATAAAAAAGTCACAAACTCCAGTAAGAAATCAAGGGTTGCCTCAGAATTGCCTTTCGGTAGGACAAGATCTTCTCTCATGTTAATCAACTTAATTTACACCGAGAACTTGATTTATAGACTAGGTGAGACTTTTTTTTCCCTATACCTTTAAAAACTCCACAGAATTCTTCATTAAATCCACTTCAAATCCAGTTCAAAACACTTAAAAATGCATGATTAATTTCTCTCCGGTTCTGTAGGGCTTTTACTGAATTGTTCATCCTTGACTAGGGTGTCCTGGGAGACTTGTGACAGAATTACTCAGAAAATTTCATATTCAGGGAGATTTTATGCTGCATATCTTCTTGCTATGAAACACTGCTCAGAGAATGATCATAAGGAGGGAAATTGCACAGGGAGTGTTACACTGCAAACATCTTTTTGCTGCTAATGTGATTAAATGCATTTTGTAATAGCTGATGGAGATCCATTGCAATCTAGCAAATTCTACAAATTAGCAAGGATATGGATTAGGATGACCAAAAAATTAAAATCCAGAATATTGCCTTGTAAAACAGCCATTGTTTCATCTGCTGTAGCTTAGCTGTCGCCATTGAAGCTGCACATAGAGGAGGCTGTAGCCTGATCCTTCTTCCCCTGAAATAAGCGTTGCTTTTGGTGACTTAATTGCACGGGCAATCTGTTTAGCTTAGTGAGCAGGTATCTGCCTCGTAATTCCTTTTGTTTCGGTGTTTAGTGGTTGCAAGCGCTGAGCAGGTTGCTGCTGCGGTCCCGTGTGGGCACGCCAAGGACTCGCCGGAGGAGACGCCGCCTGGTCCCCAGCACGCGGTGCTGGCAGCGCTTTGGCAAGGCAGAGGGGTTTGCTTCACCAAAAGGGGCTCCCACCACGGGGTCAGCAGAATCACAGCCGAGTTGGAGCCTTTCCTCGTTCACGTGGTGAAAGCTGTGCTTAACGAAGACTGAAATAAACCAAACCGACCCCAGAAGATAAGTTTGTGAACCTTTGTGAAGACAAAATGCGTTCTCTTTCTTCCCCAGTCGCTAAATCTTACTGGTGTCCATCTCTGCGGAGCTGCATCCGATGTTCTGCCTGAAGAACAGATCTCTCTCCCAGCAGGTTGCTGATGCTTGTTCTGGCCCTGCCAGTCCTCTCCTTATTTTCAGCCCAAGGCAAAGAGAGATGAAGCATTTTCGGTAGGGCCAGGTTCTTACAGCTCTTTTGCCTTTTTTTTTTTTTTATAAATCCCAAGCTTGGCGTGTCAGTCACGTGAACACACCCAGTACACACCAGTTTGGCGTAAATCCACTTTATAGACTGGTAGTATGAAAGAATGTATCGGGGATGTGGTAATCAGCTGATATTTAATAAAATAGCTTATTTTATTTCTGGCACATCTCCCACACAGTTTCTTCATAGTGTTTACCTACGAGTCTCTTGGGTAGGAGGAAGGGGGTGATGCTGAGGAGGTCTCCCAGCAGAGGAGGGAGGTACACGGGTCATTCAGTTGGGCGCTGCATGCCAAATTTTGGCAGCCAGTCTTCTTTGAGAACAGAGGACGTTGGGTTTTTTTCCTCCTCTCTAATGAGAAAGCAATATATAATATTATGCATAATGACAAAGGCCAAATAAGTATCTGCAGTCAAGTCTAATAAGATTGAAGACTGCAGCAAGAGCGAGCTGTTGTATATGGAGTTCACGTCCATAGCCAAGTACCACAGCATCTATAAAAGATTATGTTTGGTTCATGCAGAACAGTTTGACGCCGTGTTATTGAATTTTTATACAGAAAACACTTCGGTCAGGTTTGAATTCCCCAAGGAGGCCTGCAACTTGGTGTTATGATGGTGCAGCTGTTCAGAACAGAAAAATCTGCAGAAGGAAAAGCAACGCTGCTTCTGCCTTCCCTGCTTCCCTGGCCTCTCCCCGCTCGCGCTATCTGTCGCACGTATCGCAGAGATCTTGGGTTTAGTAAACACCTCTGGGTCTTTATCAGCGCTGAGAGATTTATTGGCCTGCCGTGTAACTCTTACTGCATATTCTCTTTCATAACATCTGAGGCTGCCATGCCATGCTCTGTTCAAAGCCGCAGATTTACTTCTTATCGGAGGATGATGTACGTATTGTACTCCTACTCCGTTGCAGCAAAAGTAACTTTTATCTACCGCGTGCAGATCAGAACGTGACGGTATTAGCAGGGCTCTGAATACATCTTTAACTGCTGCCTCTTGTAGAAAAGTTCTCGCGTAAACCTCTTCTTCTCAACTTGTACAGTAAGTAAAAATTAATTATAAGGAAGCTGGGCGTGTTTTTCCTGTAGCTGAAAGTCTGGGGCTAAACTTGGACCGTGTTTGGAGCAAGGGCTGAATTTCAGAGTGAAGTCCTTGGCCAGAAAACTTTTTTTAAAAAAAAAAGCCCAGGCTGCTCACGGTGCCTCCCGTTGTGTTAGGAAGAGGAGCCGAGAGCAGAAAGAGGTTGGGGAGTAAATTAGACTGACACGACGGAGACGGTGAGCTTCCTTGATGTATTCGTTGCGGATCTTTAAAATACGTTCCGTGTGTAAAACACAGCGCAAGGCGACGGCTGCCACGCTGAGGGGGAGACGACGGTGCTACTCTGACATCTGCTTCAAACCAGGATGTCAAAGCAGCTACACAAGAGTTGCAGCCTCCTGAAGTGGAGTGTTCCTGCTAGGTTGTGGTGATCTGGAACAGCGCTGGCAGGGAGACAGGGATGGCACAAGCCTTTTGGCTTCATCTGAACACACATGCAATTAGTTACCGACTTCTTTATTGGGTTTGGGTTGGATTTTTGACAGCTTCAGCATCTGCAGTAATTTGCTTCTGTGGCTCAGATCAAACATTTTAAGAACAGGCAGGTCCCTTGAACAGAAGACATCTGCATACAGCAGCGTCAGCGCTGTAAGGATCCTTTCTATCCTTTTTGCTTAGGAGTTTGTAACAGATTCTGCGGCCAGCTTGCGTGCTTGGCGTGAACTTCGCACGCTTCAGGCTCTGCAAACCTTACTCCTTTTCTGGTTTTTGTTAGAGGGGTTTGAGTGGCTTGCATACACGGGGCTTTATGGAAGGCGATCGGGGTGTCTGTATATGAAATTCTGGCTTGGATTGGGATGCTTGGGCCAAAGAGATGGCAACTGGTTTATAAGCGTTTTCATCTCAGTATGGATGCTCACATCTCTCCTTTAGACAGACCCAAATCTCACGGATCTTCCAGGAGGGCTGAAGATCTTTGTGTTTCTCTGGTGTCATTAGGGGCTGACGGTGCTTGGTATCTCTGAAAACCAGCCTGCTTCCACTGAGATTTCGAGCTGCAAACTCAGGTACCAGATTTGCTGGGGATTTTTTTTTTTTTTATTTGATTTGATTTTAATGTACCGTCCTTTGCTAGTAGCTCCTTGACTCTATCCCCTAGATCCTGTACCACTTCTGATGAGCTGTATTTGCCTGCTTTGCTCCAGTGGAGCAAACAGCACTGTGGATGCTAGTGGAGTGTCTTCTCCAAGTGCTGTAGCTCGGAGGGATGTCACTTGAATGGCTCTTAAAATTAGGTCTGTCTGGAAGAGAATCATTTAAATTCCACAGTTAAAACTCCTGGTGATGGAGAACGGATGAAACTGCTCTGAAGGCTTCGGAAGCTTGCTAATGGCCAGAAGGAAGAGGGTCAGGGTCTTGTTGGGAATCATTTAAAATCCTTTCCTCCCCATTACTCACCCTTTAAGTGACACCTCGATAGTTGCACTAGATAGTTAAACATGCGTAGTTAATACCACAGGTGTTTGTAGGTAGGGCTTTTTGCTCCGAAACGGAACAGATTTCTTCCCATGTTGATTCCCACCAGTTGCCCAGGCCATGAAATAGCCTTAATTACATAGAAACTGATAAACGTAACGGACTCGTGGTAATTTGCAGAAATCTGGTAGTTGTGTTGGCGTGTCGTTCAGCAGGCGCTCGGAAACGATGAGCTCGAGATCACTCAGCATCTCTCAACTCCCTCCGACTTCTGACTGATGGGCGCTGCGTGCCGTGCCATTCCACGCTCCGCCTCGTGCCAGAGCATCTCCCCGGAGCAATTCTGCCTGCAGCGCCCGGCTGAAGAGCTCGCCGGCAGTATTTCTGTGCACGCTGGTAGTTTTATTTGGAGAAACTCATTTTGGGACTTCCAGGATTAGAGGTGGGAGCAGCCTTCCAGCTGTAGGTGACCCAGTATTCCGGCTGAGGGAGATCTCAGCTACCAGGGGCCGGGGTACCTGTGGGTCGGCAGCACCCTGAAAATGTCAGCGGTGGCTCTAAGTGCAGATAATTCAGATGACGTGGCACATGGGTTTGTGGGTTTTCGGTTGGGTCCATTGGAAAGTGATTCCAAGACTGAGATTATTCAGTAAGCCTGGTTGCACTGTGTTCTCTTCTTGCCCCATTTTTGCACCCATGTGCCTCAGTGGGACTCAGCACCACGACTTGCCAGGTTCTTAAAGCTCGATCCTTATGAACCCCGTGCGTATGCAGGGACTTCAACCTGCTACGTCGAAGCTGAAGCCTATAGCTCTAGGGAGCATCACCTTGCAAAGGGTAACCACTGAGTGCGTGGTGTTACTAAGCAGAAAACAAACCAAAAGCGCTAGAAAGGTACTGGTTTCCTTAGGGAACAAACTTGTAATGCACCATGGGTTTTCTTAAAAATTTATGGTGTTAACTGATAATCTTTGGCACGTTCGGAGTGCTGCTTTGGAGTCGTCGTGTCTCTAGGTACTACAAGGGCAGGCGTGATGTGAGGCTGCAGACATGCCTGCTCGGGTACCCCTTGGCGTTGGACGTGCCGGGTTTGCAAACCCCCGTTTCTCACCCCGACGGCAGAGCCTTGCTCTCGCCGGCACGCGTCAGGCTTTTCCTGGAAGAGCAGGGTCGATGGGTTTTGCCTTGAGTGGTTTTTGTGGCACGTGCTGGAGATGAGCTGTGCTCTCCAGTGTGAGTACATGGAAAAGGGAAGGGAGGAGATTAATTCAGGATAAACCGTTGTTTCAGTGATTCCTTGCAAGCTGTGACTATTGACATCAGCGGAGCAGTACCGGTTTCCATCTGCCAAGGATCCAGCCCATTAGAAGTGCAGCAAGCCCAATTCTCTGGGTAAAAATACATTCTTACGGAGAAGCCAGAATCCTCTGCAAATGTGCGTGGATTAAGCCAGGGGAATTCTTGCACAAACCAGGCTAGTAACGCCTTCGAACAAGCCTGCGCTGTCTTGCATCCCTCAAGACTGTGTGCAGCCATCTGCAGGCCTGGGGAATGTCCTCCTTCCCCCCCCGTCTCCTCTTAAACTGGATCTAATTTTCTTTTTCCTGAGTGCTGTAGGCGCTTCCCTCGTTTGTTACGCAGCTTTGATCCAATATTTAGAGATGCACTGTGCGCTTAGAGTAATCCTCAGAAAACCTGGGGTAAAGAGAGGTGGGGGGATGCATGAGATTACACATCCTCATCTCCGCTGTTCCTTTTTCCTTTCCCTTTGGGGTCCAACCGGGTGATGTAAAGCGGCGGTTAAAGCGCTGGAAAGGGCGCAGTTTGGAAACGTTATTAACAGCAGGGCAGCTGCTCGCTCCAAACCTCAGCCACCGCTGCGTGCCCCCCGGGGCAAGGGGGTTATGGCTCCCTTGTGTAAATCCAGGAGCAGGTGTCGTTAAAGGAGGCTCAACGAGCGGCGAAGGTGTTTATTACCATTGATGCCTATTTCATTGTGTGCCTTGGAGGCTGGCAGCTGGCAGCCGGTGGCGGGAATGCCGGCCGGGATGGACCATGCGCGCCGGGCTGGAAGGGAACATCTTGCCCAAGTTCCCGTTAGTTAGTGTGAGGCATGAGCAGGTATTTCCCTCTTGCCCATCCCTGAATATCGTTGCCTCCTTTCCTAACACAAGACAGGGATATTATGGGTTTTTTCTGGAGATTAACATACCAGCCATCCAAAGCCTTCCAAGCAGGCTGCAGCTGCCAGTCAAATGCTTCAGTAAGACTTTTCTTCTTCCCCTTCTGAACTTGGACTTTATATGAACTTACAGAAGTCATGTGTAAAGCGTTCGGGGTGATGTCTGTATGATGGATCCTCTCTTTAGAGGAGATCATTTTGTGATGCTTTATACCCCGCTGTGACAGTTCAGATGTATTTCTGTACGATGAGCGATACTCTTAAGCTATCGAACGAGAATTTGGTACCCAAAATGAGGTTAAAAACACAGTTTGAATTATTGAAAATGGAAACATTTGTCATTTGGGATTCTTACATATCTTCTCTTTTTTTCTTTTTTTTTAATATAAATTTGTTTGCTCTCAAATTCCTGTCAAGCCTCGTTCTCTTAAATAAAGTGAAAATTTTGGCCACAACACCACCTTCCCCTGGGTCCGAGCAGAGTACCGGTGGCCTCCGGCAATATTGTTTTATTCTGCTGAGCTGGGTCAGAAGTATTTGGAAATTGGATGCGAGACCTCCAGGGTACTTCCCAGTGCACGTTGGTGGTTCGGTAAATGCTTCTTCTCCAAAACGTTGTTAATCACATTTATTGCAGCCGCCGAGAAGAGGCCTCTATTGTGCCGGCTGCTGTGCAAATAAGAATATGCTGCAGGTGCATTAGGGAATTCATGCCACGTAGGTTCCAGAAAGCTTTTAGAAGGAGAAAGCTGTGGCGTGGCTGATCAAAAAGAAGCAAGCTCGCTACCTGTCCGCATCACATCCCGGTTAGATGAAGAGATTTGGGCTTCCTGAGAGCGCCACAGTGTCCTTAAGAGATGGGCTTTGCCCAAAGGCTGTAGAATAGCCCGACGAACAGCAGGAGCGACGATTCTCCTGTTCCTGCAGCCGCAAGAAGGATGAGCTCGTTGAGGCTGGACTTTTTAAGAAGAGTATCCATCAGTAATGCTCTCTGGCATTCCGCTGGCACCTGTATGTGATTCCCAAAAAGGGCACAGGCTCCGCGAAGGAAAACGCAGGGCTCGTGCCCGTGTCCCTCTCAACCGCAGAGTCGTTTGTAGATGGTTTTTAATCACGAGCTGCGTGTTGTGACAGTGTCTCTTGGTCTCATCTGATGACTTGCACCTCTCGGCATTAGATGTCTGATGGCATGACGCGTTTCCCTTTGTTTGGATTGCAATAGACTCGTTCCGAAGTGTCGGGTGAAAAAGAATACCTTGATTACGCTGCTTAACTTTTGTTCCTAATGACGGATGCTCACTCCTGGCAGAAACGACTGATTTGATTCCCATTTAGATTTGCCTGTGCGGGTGAGGACCCAATCACAAAGAATAGCTTCTGAGTTGGTTGGGTTTCTGGGTTCGATCAAAATCAAGATTAAAATTGAGGTGTATGTTATGGTAATGTTAACGTGCTGGAAACTGCTTTCAGGAGGAGCCTGCTTAAAGTGATAAACCTGCTTCTGAGACCTGCTGATCTTAAAAGATCTTCGCATAGTCTCGGTGGCACGTGAGTTTTTTGGACTTGGCTGCTTTTTTCAGAACAGGACACATGGGGAGGACATTCCTGGTTTCTTTGTGCGTGTCCGATTTCTTTGCAGAGCTTGGGGGCCAGGAATGGGGTTTAGATCTCCTGAATTCTGTGTGTTCTGTTAACTATCGACACATATTTATAGTATGTTTTTATCTGCCATGTATGTTGGAACTTGGCATCGTAAGCAGTATTTTTGTCTTCATTAATCCACTTTATTGTTGCAAAAACGTATATATTTTTGCCTAGAGGGTTATACATTTATTCAGGATAGTATTCGAGTTTGAATCCTTAGCTGATCTCTCACTTATTTCCCAAATTCCCCGAGCTATTAATTTCTTTACAAGGCTAATGAATGCCTTATTTTTTTCTTTATCCTGTGTCAACAACATAATGTTGTTTGGTTGTTGGTGTATTTTTTTAAATTAATACTTTGGCTAAAAACCTTTTAACAGTATCTTGTTCTTCTAATCAGTAAATAATTGGAACAATAACTCAGAGCTGTTACTGTGATCATCATCATCTTACTGCCATGACTTTTTTAGCCCATTTCCCACCTAGAGCAGCACTAACGTTAAGGCAGCACAGTGAGGAGCAGCATTTCTGCAACGTTTTCAGCGTGATCGAAACCAGAGAGGTTGCTGGCAGAAGATTTGGAAAAACCTGTGCTGATAACGCTTTGCTGTCCAGTTGGCAGAAACACGAGGTCTGTTTAGCTAAAACGCTGCTGGAAGCATAGGCATTTCAGGGCGTTTATCTAAACTGGGCCAAAAAGTCTGCCACTTTTTGGGTTGGGTTGCATTTTGCATTTTGATTCAAGTACCTATTTTGAAACAACAGCACGCAGCGTGCATCGGAGTAGGGATTTATGCTGGGCCAGTGCTTCAGCCGTCAGACAACTGTTAAAATACTGCTCTGAATGTTCAGTTTAAATCGAATTAGTGGGAAGGTACTTGATTATTTTAATTTTTTTTTTTCCTTGCAGTTGCGAGGAGCTGTTTCTGCTTATTTTAAGCTTTTCTTTGTGCATGGGCACAGACCTACTGCTTGCCTCCAATGCTGCAGGCGTGCAGAGCGGGTAGTGGGGTTCGGGAAAGTTTGTCAGCTTTGAAAGAAACGTCTTTCCCCTGAGAATGCTCTGGGGGATCGTGCAATGTGCATATATAGCATAATATTCCTGTTTGAAAATAATTGGAACAAGATATACTTGACATTCCAAGTCTAAGAGAATAAAAAGGAATTTCGATTAATGTGACATAGCGCTTTTAATGCCTGGAAGCTAGTGGAAACAATAAAGAACTTCAGGGATTTTAATCTTGTTTGTCAAGTAATTTATCACAGTTGTTTTTGTAAATCTCAGTGATAATCAGCATCCGTAGCAAATGGAGGCTGGATTAAAGACGAGCTAGCGTGTTGTTCTGTTAAACTGTATCTTGTCTCCCAGCATGTCAGGTTTTAACTGGGCACGGTGCAGAGCGACACGGTTCCAGGAGCGTGATGCAGCACGACGTAGCAGACATCGAAAAGTGTATTTGGAAATGTGGTGCCATCTTATAATTCTAATAACAAGCCTGTTTGCGTTTGCTCCCACTCACTCCTGGGCATACTGAGTAGCTGAATCTAGAAATAAGCGCTTGCCTCGACATCCGAAGGCCAACGCGAGCTTTTGCAGATTTTTGAGGTTTCTGGGGACAGATGATTCTAATTCAGGTGGTCATTCCAGAGCAATGGCTGCCTTTCTGCAATAGAAATGGCAGCTGGTTTCCATTATTAAGCATTGCTCAGGAAACTTAGGATTTGGCTGGAAAGGTTCTTTTTGCCTGAAAATTGTTACCCTGTTCACTAATTTGAGATTTGTGGAACTGCATTTGAAGTTCTTTGGAGCAAAACCTCTTCATGACTTGTTAATACTATGCACAATTCTGAAGGCACCTGAAGACTCATATCTCACCGCTATTACCAGCTGTCACCTTGAATTATCGTGCCGGTTTGGACTGGGATAAACTTCATTTTCTTCATAGTAGGTGGTGCGGGCTGCCTTTGGGAGCTGTGCTGGGAAAGGTGTTGATAACGCAGGGAAGTTTTCATCACTTACACAGGGTCAAGGGCTTCTCTGCTCCTCATGCCAGCGGCCAGCAGGCTGGGGGGGACGAGGAGTTGTGGGGGCACACAGCCGGGACAGCTGACCCCGGGGATATCCGATGCCGACCCCAGCGATATCCCATACCATATGGCGCCATGCTCAGTGTAGAAAGCTGTGGGAAAGGGGGAATGATGGGAATGATGGTGTTTGTCTTCCCAAGTCCCCGTTAGGCGTGCGGCTCTCCTGGTGATGGCCAAGCACCTGCCCATGGGATGCGGTGAATAAATTCCTCGTTTTGCTTTGCTTTGCGTGCGCGGCTTTTGCTTTACCTATTAAACCATCTTTATCTCAAGCCATGAGTTTCCTCACTTGTACCCTTGCGATTCTCCCCCCCATCCCAGCATGGGGCGGCGAGCGGGGGGCTCGGTTGCCAGCTGGGGTTAAACCCCGATAAAGGCTCATTGCCCTGGGAATGGGGGCGCTTGGATCCTGAACCCCAACGCAAACACCCTGCTGTGTGCGGCTCTGTGGCTTAGGCTGCAGGGAACGCGGTGGGGTTTATGTGCAGCCCCAAGACGCAGCCAGGACGTAATCTTCAGTTACGACAGCGTAACCTTCAATAGCCGAGGAGATCTGGGTCACCAAAGCGGAGCTTGGCTGTGGGTTTCGGAAGCATCACCCCTTGGTGCTTGTGTGGCTCCCGGGTTGAATGGGAGGTGTGCTGAACTGCTGGAAAAACTGCGTGGAAATCGGGCTGGACCCCTGAGCTCAGCGCGAACACTTTTGTGTAAGTTACAACTGGCAGGAGTGAATTTTAAATCAGTACTTGAAGTACTTGCTTCCTTGAATCGGGACCAGATATTGGATTTGGTGGAAAGCGCTCATGCTTGGCCGGAGCATGGAGATCTGTCTCTATTAGCGTGTTCTTTGGTTTTCAGTTCAGGGTGCCTTTGGCTTCTGCATCAGCTGTATTTTATCACTTCAAAACGCTGTGTAATGCTGCATCAATAAATTCTGTATTAGTGAAATCTGCAAAGAAGCAACAGCCTTATCTTAATTAAGCAAAATATATGACTCCTGCCACAGGCCATACCAGGAGCCAGTCAACCTTGTAACAATTGCTTTTTTTTTTCTTTTCCTGGATGCTCCTTTACGTTTTTGGGGTTTTTAACTGTAGAAATTGGTTTTAGGGAAGAAAGGCATGCATCATAGCAGCACGCCAAGGGGCAGTGACAGAAGGGAAGCAAGCTCTGCTGCTCGATGAAGTAGGGTCTGGTGTGGTCTGTCCTCCTTCAGCCCCTTCTGTCCCTGTGTGCTGTTCCTGGAGACCCAGCCCTGGTGCCCTCCGCCTGCCTCCCAGGCATCTTGAAGCTGGAAGAGATCTGCTGCTGGCTTTGGCTGTTACATTTTCCAAAGAGCTTTCAGTGACCCAGATGAAAGGGATCTGTTTTCCTACAGATTCTTTTGGTTGGAGGGTTGCTCTGGTTTTCCAGACGCGGAACACCCAGGCGGCTGGCTGATGCTGTATGAAGCTGAAGCGGGTTCCCTGGAAGTGCGGGATATCAAACCGCATTCGGCTCTGACTCTCGCTGCATCCCTGGAGCTACCGTGACTGCTTCCCAGACGTAGTGACCGTAGCGCCTTAGCGAAGCATTTGCCGAGCTGATGTTATTCCACATCTCCAAAACACGGAGAGAGAGATTTTCCCCAGAATTTATTCTTTGTTTTCCCTTTTTCAGAAGCTGTTGGCTGGCTTTGCAGAGAGCCGCTGCCATGTTCTGCTGCGGCTGGTTTCAGTTGGAGATGACTGACCTCTATCTGTATATAATCAGGAAAGCACTTTCTGTTTTTACCGAATGAAAGGCAATGTATAAACGCAAGCTATTACTCAACATACCGCTCCGGGATCATAACTCTCCAGAGAGAGACTACATATGCAGTGGTTTTGTGTGGCTGAGGAGCTCCGTGCTCCGCCTGGCTTCCTTCACTCCATCACTTGATTTACAGTAGCTGCTTTGCCTGTACCTATTTCTGTTTAACTTCTTGATTTATATAGGAAGGTTAAATGACTCTGGGTTTAGGTAAGTAAGTGAACACGCTTCTAAATCAGCCCCAGTGCTCGATTTCGGCACTGACCATTTAAAGTCCGGTTAGCTTTCTTTGATTGCTTCCGTGCTTAGAGGCAAAGGAGAGGTGGCAGCTGCCTCTCTCATTCCGCTCGGTGACTTTAACTCTATTTTTAGATGAATTCCTCGTGTCCTGCCCAGCTAGCTCTTTCTGTGCCCCTAAACATGCCGTAAGATCCGTAGACGGGTGACTTCAAGTCAGCCAGGCTTGCTGGCAAGCTCCGGAGGATTGAGTCAGGGATCGCCGTGCAGCACAGGGTAGGAAGGAGCTTTTTCCGTGTGTGAAGCAGGAGCAGCCCTTCCCTGCTGCCGGGGGTGCGCGTCTTACCTGGAAGGCTCGTGGGAAAGGCAGTCTTGTTCCCAGCTCTTCTCTCTGATCCCTTTGCACAGGCTGCAGGTGCCTTAGCCTGCACGTGGCGTGCTCCCGAAGGAACGGGACGCATCGCTGCCTGGCTTTTGTCTGGTGCTTTTCTGTACAGGCTGCGCTGCAGGTTCTCTCGTGGGGATTGATGCTGCTGCGCGACAAAAGGCGAGAGGCAAGAGGGAGCGGGAGTGGTTTGTTAGCTGATAGAGAAAGAATTCTAGGGCTCAATAGTTATCAGTGAAGATAAGGTTCTTGAACAAAAAGCTGGTGTTAATGGAAGCGGTCTTAGCTGAATGCGTAAGAGGACTGAAGAGCTGGCAACTCTTGTAGCTGGTGGAAGGGAGGAAAACATCTCTTGTATCTGTTCTACTTCCAAGTAGTCCAGGTTTTTGCTAGCAAAACTGTGATGAGTATTTTTTGTAGTGCATGTAGTAATGAATTTTAGAGGATTTACACAACCCGAGGCAGGAATGCCTGACACAGGCAGGGGAAAAGGGTCGCTCTGTTCTCTGTGAAAATTTAGATCCACTCTTACCAACATCAGGCTCCTTCCCCTGCAGAGCTGCTCAGCTCCTGTGTACCCACAGCAGCTTAATTCCCAGTAGAGCTTCTACTGGGCGTCAGTTTATACTGGTGTGCGAGTAGGATCAGGATGAGGCTCCTTGATCTTTATAAAACAATGAGTTTAGTGGTGGAACAGTGTTCAGTCGTCCTCCTCCTCCCAACTCCTACAGACAATCAGATGCTATTACTCATTGCTGCCTTCTGAAATCGGCAAAGTACAGATGGTATCATATTGTTTGGGGGCTACCACAGATAAGCTGTGATGAAAATTCTTTGTTACTAGTGATTTCTAGCTCAGTTCTTCTACTTTTAAAAATGTTTATTCAGTGAAGGAGAAAGAAACCGTGGGGCTTTTTCATTTTAATTTAGAATCCTCACTGGCTCTCTGCTGTTGCCATTTAAAACGTAGTTATGGTCAGAAAAATGATGCTATGAAAAATAAATGACCTGGGGAGTGCCATAAATTTTGCTTGCTCTCTCCAGGACTCCCAGATCAAATTTTCTCTGCTTACGGATCCAAAAGATGTCTGTGCAGATTGCCAGTGCTGCAGAATATGTGAAATTGCATTGGAAACCGTTCTTTCAGCCTTCCTCTGGATCTGCGCTGTGCCTGAATTTCTGCTGTCAGGACCAGCCAGGTTGCTATGGCAGTCAGACCTGAACGCTGATGGACCATAGTCTTCCATCCGATTTCTAATAGCAACAAGCATCAGATACTTTTGAAAAGGCTGCAGGAAGCTTCTCAAAAAGGCACTGCCTGGTACCTTTTGCTGTGTAAGTGTTCTTGTATCGCTGGAAACGTCTTTTTGGCCTGTAACTAGCCTGGTTTTCCAGCATCGTTGGGCTTTGCAAGCAGCCTGTGCTGTTAATTTTATGAAAAAACACGCACTGAAATTTGCCCAGCATCCTCTCCCACAGGTTTTGTGTTCCTGAGAGCAGAAACCAGCTTAGCAAACCGGTATCGCTCGCTCCTCGCGAGTACTGTGAAGTCCCTCTGGTTCAGAAATAGGTGATGAAGTGCTTTGCTGAAGGAGTGGCGGAGGCGATAGGTACCCACTGACGGGGACGGCTGAAAGCCGGGTGTGAGCCGGGTCACGCAGAACTCGAGATGTTTGTTCCTTGTGCTGCTCTCCTGCCCGAACCTCACACATCAGGTCCACCGGGACAGCGCCTGTGTAATTCCTTGCCCGCTTGCTACTGCAGTTTTACATCAGCGTGGAGTTTTCCGCAGGAGGTCCAAGGGGCGCTACCCCGTTGACCTTCCAGCAGCAACCGGAGAGTGCCTGCCGCCTTCCGCGGCCGGTGCTGCTCTCCGCCTGCGCTCGGTTCGCACCGTACAGGGACAGCAGACAGCCTGTGCAGCGGGTTTGCCCCCCGTGCGGGGATTTTCCCTTCTTTCATCACTCAGGCTTGACTTCGTTGCTGCCAGAGAGGATGGATGGCATTAAAAAAGTGGGTTTAATGAAGCAGGTGTAATGGAAAGTCGCAGGGATGATGTAGCTGTGGGTGTATGTCAGGACTTTAGTCCAAATAAATAACCCGATCGTACATCGTGTCCAGCTAAAAGGTGCGGCTGGCAAGCCCTGCTAAGCGGGCATCTGTGCTTTTCCTGAGCTTCGGGCTGACTCAGCCAGAAAATAGTCGCTGCTTTGCAGGTTTTTTATACGCCAAACCTCCCAGGTGGTACCTCTGCCGCCCCGCTCCCAGCAGGCTGCAAACACCTTTACATTCGGGCTGAATTCACCGGTTGCGCTCTACGCTGGAATGCAACTGGTCCTGGTTTTCAGGGTGAAAGGGAGGAAGGAACGCGCCGGAGCGCTGCGATCGCCAGCTACTTGCACAGGCGGGTAGAGAGAAAATATAATTCACCAAAGTGACACGAAGAGCCAAGTTATTTCTCCGGAGCAGATCTCCCTTGTCACCAGAGACCAGGAGCTCAGCTGGAGGAAACTGGAATAGCTTCACTTGTTTTCTGGTTTATTTTTAATTGTGTTCTGGAGTGATGTGCGTGGTGACAGCCTGATGTCCAGTTTACACAGGCCAGTTGGTCCTCCCCCTTTACACAGCAAAATGCTGGCAGTCAGGGCGGAACACCTTAAACATTTGGGAGAAGTTTTTTGGGTTTCTTTTTTGAGCCTGTCTCCTTGTATTATCCAGTAGAACATGAAAATTCTTGCTCTATTCATGCGTTAAGAATGGATCACTCTATTTTGTTACCGCATAACAGGGGAAAGTGAAGCAGCTGTGACAACTTAAGCATTGAAAAATCATAAATCATCTTCCCTTTCCCTGGTCCCCCAGAAATCATGAAAAATAAATGTGGAGCCCTTTAGGAGATATTTTTTACGCTTTTCATTCTTTGTAGCTGGGAGGCTTAAAAAATGTGGTGCTTTTGACATCATCACGTGACTTTAGAATTGGGGATTTTAATAAATAATAAGTGCAATTAAAATGGCAAGAGATAACACTAAAGAAGCTTTAGAAGTAAAATAGTGTCACAGTCATGTTGCTCCATAGATAGATGCAAATGTTCATAAGCATCTACTCAATTTCTGATCGAAGCGGCGATAAGAGGTAGGCTTCAGCTGTTAAAGGTATCGGGCTTTTACAAGAACGGTGCTTTTTAATAGCTGGGCGGGCAAAAATACCTTTGTTTTGTTTAGCTTATTCTGTTCTTCGATTGCAGATGTTCCGGGTTAATTAGTATTGGAGCCACATTGCCTGAAAGCTCCTATCTACCAATTTTCTCTTGCAGCAGATAAATTGTATCTTTCTCATTTCTGCCTGTTTTCTTTCATCCTTTGAACCATGCTACAACCGCAAAGGATATTCTTGGTCGCAGAGATTTTCTTAATACTGATTTCACCGCTTGCAGATGTGAAGGCTCCTGTGTTAGCGTCTCCGCAGAGCTCGGCTTCCACGACTGATGGGAGGAATGGTTGTTGCTTCGGGGCTGTGCCATTTGCTTTTGCTTTGCTATTTCTTTTCCTCTGGGGAAAACCCATTCATGTCGTGTACCGAGAAAGCCTCCTGGCGTCTTTCTTGCTGCCTCTGGGATGTCAGACACGGGATGCTGGGTTCAGTGAACGCCTTGTCTGACCTGCTGCGAATTTCATCCTTTCCCCTGCCCAAGCTTTCCAGAAGAGCCATCTGGTTGACTTAGCCCATGTGCACGAAGGAACTCATGCAGATGAAGGCACGGTCTGAATCAGAGGTGGAATTACGTTGATTTGTTAATCCCGAATTCACTGGGAGTAGCAGACGTGAACAACTGTTTTGGGATAGCATCTGCTGTAGCCACCACTGTTTCGCTGTAGGGTGTTAAGCAGCAAATGTTGGCTCTTCTCATTTGACCACTTTATGGAATTATGGAATACAGGGACGTGGTGCACGAGCCTTTCGCTTACTGTAGCCTCCTTCGCCGAACCGTAGACGTTGCCTCTCTTACCATTTGCCATATCGCTGCAGAAGGCAGGAAAAACAGCTCACGTACTTCGGGTTGAAGAGATTTTTAACCTTTTCTCTTTAAGGTTAATCAGGCCCACTAGCGGAAGTTAATTGGAGTAATTAGGTTAGCATATTCTCCTTAGTCTTTGCTAGAAGTGGGGATTTCAGGACCACAGTAAATATACTGAGATTAGCGAGAATATTCTGCTGTTGTTTATCCCCTTCTGTTCTGGAGACGTGATCAGTGCCCCATCAGTTCTCCTCTGAAGGATTCTCTCTCAGATGACTTTATCATAAATATTGTAAGAAGCCGTAGACTCTTCTTTGCTGACTGACTTAATGCATTAAACTTTTATCCTTTTCATTACACCCTCTCTTTGAGAACTGGTGCCCTTAAGAATATGTTGGTGAAAATAGAAGTATTTTTTTCCCCCCGAGGGAATTACATTGCGCTCGATCCAAGGAAGATGTTTAAAGATCTTCTATGCCATTGCTTCTGTTTAGTCTTACAGCTTGTCTTTAGCTATTCCGGCATCTACTTTTTGAGCTGTTCTGTTTTGGCTCCTAGCTATTTTCTCATACACTCATACTTCAGCCCCTGACATCACTGGACAGTCAGACTGGATGCACTTCAGCTCCTATCTTGTCTCGGATGAGGGAGCGTATGCGGGAAAAACTAGATTTTTTTTTTTTAGGTTTTTTTCTTTTGACAGTGCAGATCTGATTTCCCACCCGCTGTTTCCCTATCCGGCATAGCGGAGGGGCAGGGAATGTTCCCGTACCTTCTCTCTAAAGGCTTTTTTCTTGGTAAGACCTTGAAACTTCTCCCATCTCACTCCCTCATTAACTCCCTGAGCCTGCTTGGCACTGACGTCCGGTGTGACTTCCCGAGTGTACATTCTGCTGGTGAGAAAGCCGCCGGCCTTCAGCTGTCTGTCAATACCTGGCTGGTGGCCATGATCCGGGTTTACCTGGGCTTCGTCAGGATCCAGGCAGATCCTGGAATAACCCCTTTCCCACAGGCACTGTAGTCACAGCTCATCCAGCGCTGCTTAACCGCCACACCGTCTCCGAGTGCATCTCCTGTTCCCCCTGGATATATTTATTTTGGCAGATATTTATTTGGATATATTTATTTTTCCCTGTTTTTTTCCCATAGTCTGTCTCTATATAACTGATAAAGTGCTGGAGGGTTGTGTAACTTGTCTGCATCTCACCTTACTCCAGGCAGGGTCTGCACCAAACGCTGAAGGTGGTGCGTTCAGATGATCCCTCTTCCATTCCTTGAAAAGCTCTACTACTATTAGTATCTGAGCACATAAGTTCTTCCCTCTTGCTTGCCTCATCTAGAAAGGTGTCACTGTAGGGTGAAAGGTAATTTCAAAAATGCAGATACTTTTTTTTTTTTTTTTAAGATGTGAAAAACACCTCTGGTTAAATCTTAAGAGATTCGTGCTGTGGGAGGCTGGGGTTACTTGAAGTGAATTGGAAAAAGATGCAAAGTTGTGGCTGATAACACTTGCTGATGTGCAGCTCATGCATACCAAAATATGCCCTTACCTGCTTCGCACGGTGGTGCTGCGCTGCTCCCAAGTTCATGACAACAGGCAAGTGAAACCTGGCAATTTAAATTTGCATTGCAATACGTAGGAGAGGGGGAGCCTGCTCTGTCTTGACAAGAATCTTCAGAGTCTAAAGAGAAAACCAAGACAAAGCACTGGCTGAAAATGGGAGACTTGATTCTCTTTTGTAGATTAGTTAAGTTGCCGGCAAGCCGCAGAGATCTTTCCAAGACTTAAAGCTGGGAGGTTGCCATCCAATTTTCCCACTGTCCTCAATTAGCTTTACCCCTTATCAGCCTACCAGTCTCTGGCTTGAATAGAAATTGAACATATGTCTCCTGGTGATGGTCTATTTGAGCTTCTGGGCCAGTGTCTTCCATCTTTTACGTGCGTTTTTCCCTACTTGGGGGAGAAATAATCACTTTACGTGCTGTACAAAGACTGATGCTGAGCTCGGTTACCACGTGGGAGACACAGCGGTGACAAGAAACGGCACAAGGACAGTCAGTGTAGGGACAGCGGGCAGTGATGAAGGGATGTGCTTGTGAACAGCACTTTGCTGAGACCCGAAACGGAATTGCCTTTGGAATAGCGGGGTGGAACCCGGCTCTGCGCGGGTCGGGCATCAGCAGCCTGGCTGTGATGGGAGGCGCGGGGTGACAAAAGTTTGAGTCGCACGGACTCCTTCCTCGGTTTGCTAAGCTGCCTGCGAAAGACTGGCTTTTCTGTAAATCTCTGCTCTGATTTCTCATTAATCGCTCTATTAGAACGTCTGCCGGCTCGGACTGGGGGCACTCTGCCACGTTTACTGGTTCCATCACAGAAGCACAGACAGACCTTTATTCTGGGAAGATTCTGTGCCAGGTAACGTACAAATACAAGTTCCATGGAGCAAAACCCTGCGTAAAGTTGTTCCCCAGAAAGCTGTGCCAGCCCAGGAGTCGTGCCAGCCTGGATCTTGGGAATGTGGTTTCAAAGGCTCTCAAAAGAGGAGTAGCTGGATGAAAAGGGATGGCTTATGCCGTACAGGAGCTGAGAGATGATGTTCCTCCCTGGTCTTAACATTGGGAAGCGTCCTGCAGGTTTTCCCCTTGCTACAGCTTAATTTACTAAAAGTACAGCGTTAGTAACAAAAAACCAAAAATTATCTTGGATATTTACTTATCTAAAACGATGTGTAGGGTTCACAGTGCTTTACAACATGAAGCAAGTGGTGGTGTTCCCACTTTTGTTTTCATTTTTCCTGCAATTAAATGGGATAGCAGACCTTGCCCAGGGTCGTGTGCAAGATCGAGAAATAAATCCATGTATTGGAGTCCAGGTTTGACCCTTCCGCTGAACCCTATTTCATCTCCAGAGAAAGCTCGACTTGATAGAAGGTGTAGAGCTGAGGTCACCCCATCAGCAGCCTCTGCAGCCGTAAGGGAGTGGTGGAACTTTCCCTGAAACTATACGAACGTGCAAGGGAAGTGCTAGGAGTAAAATCCAGGAGGAATAATAATGGAGTCAAGGATAAAGGGACAAAGTTAGTAAATCGCAATCATTATTCAGGGATAATATTTCTTACTGTCCAAAGAGGATATTAAACTGCTGCCGAGGAGAGAAAGAAAAAAAAAAAAAATCACTAAGCAGAAAAAAGTTATTAAGAAAAGATAATGGAGGGAAGGGAATATTATGCTGATTCTCCAAACAGTTATGAATGAATATAGATACACTCTATGTGATAAAAGAAACACATTTCCCCAAAGAGAACTGGAAAAAATAGTCATTGCTAAACACTGATCTGTCTTTCAAATACTCGATACCAAAATAACCCACCTTTTCAAGTTTTCTGTTGATAACTCCTAATCAGAATCTTGGAGTCATAAAAACATTTAGAGATTTCAATCTTGTCGTATAAGAGCAATAAATCAAAAAGATGGGACAGACAGGCACTTCATGAGAAGTCCCTGAATCAGTCATTTAGCACTTAAAAAAAAAAAATGCAAAAGAAAAACCTGTCTTCTCTGTAGTGTTTATAATAGATCAAATGTTTCTATTTTATAACAGTAATCAACAAAATTGTGGAAGCAGCTCCTTTGCAAAAAGCTCTGGAATTAGAAAATCAAATGGTCTCTTAACACTGCAGTCTGTTTGCAGTAAGTCAAGTGACTGTATTACCAGAATGAATTTAAAAAACAAAAAAAAAAACAAAAAAAAACCCCCAAAAACTAAAACAAAAAAAAACCCACCAACAAATCAGTTCTCCTTGCAAGTTCAAACCCCTCTCTTGAAGCTTAGACACGTAGCGTTTCGCATCTGGTTGGCTGACGTGCTTTGCAACTCAGGTGAGAGCTGGGTTACAGTGCCTTAAACCAAGTAATCATTTTATGGTGGCAACTACTGAAAAATAAGCTACCAGTGGGAGCAATGCAGTTATCGCCGCCTCTCTGTGTTTCTGTGCTTCCTCGGGGTCCCCACAGAGATTGATGTCCAACGTGCTGCATGTGGCACTAACGGAACAGCCAGGGAGAGACATAAAGGGTTGATAATGTCGGGAAAAGTTGAGAAAAGGGAGCAGGGCTGTAAAGAACAGCAGCAGTTTGGCAAAGGTCATCAGAAAGTCAGGAGTCAGAGGCTTCAGGTGGGCTGGGTGCTCTGGGCTGGGGCCAGGGTCACGCTGCCATCCTCAGAACGTGTGCTGGTGCAGCAGGAGGGTGAGGTTGTTCCTCCCAGACGTGCCGTGGAGCTCCTGGCTTCTTCCCGACCAGGGGCAGCCGCTGGTCCTAGGAAGGATGCGCACAGGCGGGAGAAGCATCGTGCCGTTGGGGCGGGCAGGGGGGTGGTGTTGCTCGGATATTAACTTCCATGGAAGTGAACTTCTGCGGAGGTTTGCTAGGACAAAGAAGGGAATGATTTGAGTTTCTCTGCTGCGTCTATGTGATGAGGGGAGATGGATTGCTGGCCTCTTTGTTTCTGTGGGAAGAAGGACTTTTCCTAATACCTCACCTCAGTTACTACCCTCTTCGTTTCGAGATTTGGTTGAAAACTAAAGGCTTTTTGGGTGTTTACTGTCTAGATGGACATTGCTTTAGATGCGCAGGCTCATTGATTTTTTTTATTTTTTTTATTTTTTTTTTTTAAGGCTTAAAAATAACTGATTGTAGAACGGTGTGGGTTGGAAGGGACCTTCAAGACCACCCAGTGCCACCCCCGTGCCGTGGGCAGGGACACCTTCCACCAGCCCAGGTTGCCCCCAGCCCCGTCCAGCCTGGCCTTGGGCACTGCCAGGGATGGGGCACCCACAGCTGCTCTGGGCAGCCTGTGCCAGCGCCTCCCACCCTCACAGCACAGAATTTCTTCCTAAAATCTCATCTAAGCCTGCCCTCTTTCCGCTTCAAGCCATCACCCCTTGTCCTGTCACTCCGTGCCCTTGGACAAAGCCCCTGATCTGTGCGGAACTCTTAAGAAATTAGTCTCTGTGGCTTAAAGATGTGGCTGGTGTATTGAGTGTGTATGAATGGGCTAGCCTCCCCCCAAAACGACGATCCTTGCTTGTGCAGCAAGATACTCGTGCATATACAACGTGTTAGTAAATGTGCTGCTGCACACATACAAGCTCCGTAGGTATTAGGCTCGGGGAGGAAGCTTGAGTGCATAGCTACTATATAAAATTCTTCTAAAAGAGCATTGCATTTTAGATTACGTCTGTTCTGCTGTCATTCTGACATCTGGCTGAGATCAGCCACTTCTTAATTTCAGTTTAGGATTAAATCTGGAGTATCTGTTGTACCGGTGAGTGATAGGAATAAATCATGCCTTCGCTCTAGGGCAGCACTGTAATGACTTAGACTTGGGGAGTAACAGCAGCTGTTCATCTGTTCTGCCCTCGGGGAACTCAGTGTCACTGGGAAAAAGGCAAAAATGTGTCTGTCATCTCTTTTCCTGACCCCTTTGGACCAGCTGGGTGGCTAATTAGGTGGTTCATAGGCTATAGCCCTCAGCAGGGTATAGTAATCAATACTTATTTTTTCTCCGTTCCCCTATAATTTGTGTATAGCTGTGAGTTATCACTTCCTTTCTCATATCCTATTCAGGATATGTAAAAACTGGTAGCGTTCAGTGGGTGAAAATCTAGTATAAAAGGAGAAATAGCTTTTTCATTAATTACTGTCACTCCAGTGTAAAGCTTGTGTTTTGTTTTGGTTTTTTTTAATTAATTATTTCCTTTTGGGCTATGCTTCTTTACTGCTTTAATTCTGCAGCAGAGCAGAGATCTCTCTCCAAGATGCCAGCGCAAAGGATGGCATCCCCACCGCTTCCCGTTAAACGGAGTTGGACGGATTGCCGGCTACAAGACCATTTTGCAAATGTCGAGTTTCGGGGCCGTACGGAGGTTCTTTGCTGGATGTTGTTGTGTTGCTTGTCTGAAGCCTTTTGGATTGCTCTGAGAACATCTCGGGGTGTACACCGATAGACTGCTTGATTCCTCTCATCTTCAGAATTCCAACGCAGTAGTTTATTTTCTGGCATCTGAGCTAGTTTTTCATCTGCGTTTTAGGATTCGCGTGTTATTTTGGCTCGACACGGCTTGGTTTTCAGTGTCCTGATTGATGCACGTGAGAGAGCGCAGGGAAGGGTTAACTGGGAAATGTGTCGCTCCTCGCCTGTTGAAAGGATTGGCATGATTTACAGGAGATGTGCGTTTTTCAACTGGCACAACTCTCTCAGCCTGGTGTGTCAGCTCATCTTCAATCTATCAGTCCAGTCGTTGAGGACAAATTTCTTTGGCTTCCAAATGAGACCGCGGGACCCGGGACCCAGTTTGGTCCTTTTCCTTACCCAGTCTCCTGGATCTGTGCTGGTACGATAGCGAAAACCATTCCAGGTGGCAGCATTTTTGTCTGTGAAACTTTCAACTTGTAACTTGATGTGTCATAGGCAGGATATATTTGTTACCCGCAAAACTTGATTGACGTGGTTTCGGCGGCTATCGCATCCATCTATCCTTCAGTGCAGCTATACCAATAACAGTAACTTACAGTGATGTGCTGACGTGAGATGGGGAGATGGTTACCTAGCACAATTTCCTCTCAAGCTATTTTTACCTGCACTCTTTTCTGCCTTTTAAAAAATTTAGGCTATACTAATTTCCATTAGAAAGAAATTTGGCAGTTAAAGAAAGAAGCAAGGAGCTCGGTAACTTTTGAGTGAGCTCGAATAGTTTATATTGCTTTAAATGATGCTGCGGATGGCCATGCAGAGAAAAAAATAAAGCAATGGCTTCTAAAAGGGAATGGTTGGAAACTCGGATGTGCCCCAGAGCTGCCCATCTGGCACAGTCTGTAGTAACTTGTGTTTGCAATGCCCCAAGGCTCCGAGGCAAAGGATGGTGTGGTCAGTCTTGCGTTTGTGTCGGAGATCCTACAAAGTAGGAGTATCATACAACGCGGCTGTCTCTCCGTATATTGATTAGCTGCTCTTGGGTTAGGTGTTTAATTAGTGTCAGCCATCACGGACTTGTGCAAGCAGAAAGACACCTCGGGGCTACGTTGATTTACACGTGGCAGGAATGTGATGCTTAGGTTAAGAATGACCTTTGCCGGTACATCCACCTAAAGAAAGATTAAAACGTAATAAAGCAGATGCTTGGCTGTATGGATGGGATGTAGCTTCGCGTTAGTTGAGCATCTGGCGCGTTTCCTCTCTGCAGCCTGTTGAGAAGCAAACCTGAGGGAGCGCTTCACGCTGGTCCCTCCTGCTGCTTGCCACGGGCTTTGCTGGCCGTTCTCTTGGCAAACGCGATGCACGAGGCCAAGCGTCCGGTTGAGTTGGTCTGACGGAGGTAAAGCGGGGATCTTGGCTCCATCAGCTGGGATCAGAGTGATCGAAGATGACACCGATGTATGTTGGAAACCGAGTACCGGGCCACGATGTTCTTGGACCGGTGCCCAGCAGAATTCCTTCAGCGCAGACCTGGGCTCCGAGGGCTCCGTTCCTGTATCGGCTGAATAGCGACGACTGGCCGTGACCTGGGGTTTCACCCAGCCCTCTTCTGGGGGGGGACCGTTTGCGGTGATCATCTCTGTTGGTTTTTGGATTTGTTGGTCAGGAAGCTCGGGGCAGGGCGGTGTTGCGAGCAAACCCGACGCGCTCGGGGTTATCTGTCGATACTAAATGTGTAAATGGGGATTTCATTCTGCTGGTTATCTGGCAGATGCAGAGGGTTGTTATTGCTTTCAGGAATTAAGTAATCCTAAAGGTTAAGCTGTGGGGTGTTCTCAACCCTGCAAGAATTAATTTGGTGACATTTAAGTGCTGTTAAAAAAAAAAAAAAAAAAAGTTTCCTTTTTTTTTTGCCTTCCCCCCTACCCCCCTTGCTTTTTACTTGAAAAACTGCGTGAGTAGTTTGCGCGCTGGCGCGGTAGTGGCTATTTAAAATAAATTAAGGGATCACACAACTGTCCCTGTCATTGCTTAGGCTAATGCAGAGACGGATTGTGGTTATCTGCTACCGCAGCATGGCAGCAGTTGGCGCACGCTGACTGTGTAATGGCCGCTCTAGTAACTCTTCCCTATAGAGTCCTTGCCCCTCCAGTGCCGAGGGATGGGATCCTCAGTGGATGCCAGCTGGCAACCTCCGCTGAGGATGTTACAGTCTTGTGTTTTGCACTAATTTGGGGTGGGTTCGCTCGCTTTGATCCCTTGCCCGTTGGGAAATCTCTGCTTGATTCCTCAAATGGATCCGGACCCCGCTGTCAGCTTTGCGTGTGAGAACTGGAGGCGGTTCCATTGATTTATGGGGTTGCTTAATGTACGGGAAGGGAGGGGAAAAATGGGATATAATCGATGGCTATTTTAGAGGGGTGTCCATACACAGGCATCGTTTTGCTGCTCTGGTTTGAGCTGGTTCTGTGCTTTCTGTTAAGTTTGTTGGGCAAGAATGACTTTTTACGTTTGGCTTCTTGGAAAAAAAGTCTTTATTTTCTTCCTCTTCAAAGTGCCTCGGTCAAGTGGGTTTTAAAGAAGTTTCCTGCCTCCTTTACAGTCCCGCTAGCTCAAGTGGAGCACAGCTACTGATTCGATGCAGGAACGTCAGAAATGAGAGAATAACCCTGGCTTTGGGGCTTGGTCCGTACTCTGGTGAAATCTCTTCCCATTGGCTCCACTGGGCTTTGGATCATCACTTTTCTCCTCCTTTTTTCATCCCCCTTTTTCGCTGTCTTTTTTTTCCTCCAGAACAATTAAGTACACGTCTATTAATATTATTTATACTTTCTGTAAAAATAAGTCCATTCGTCGGAATAAATAACCACTCTGTAAAATTACGGTAACAAAAAATAGCTGAGTTAACAGGCATTTGCCTACCTGGTAAGTGGATGACTGTTGTAGGGCAGCATAAAATCAGATTGATAGACTTTGCTTCCTGTGGTTTTCTTAAGAACTCCAAAAGATTAATTTTTTTAAAATTAAATATTGGGAACGCACAGCCATTTTGAACCCAAGTTATGATCTACTTGTGCAGTTTTCTATAGCTAGCAATTTTGTATGATATTAAAAGAGGATCTTTCTTCCATTTAAATTAATTTAAAACCATTTCAGTTCTATCAAGTCATATGTAAAACAAACAAGCTCTGCAGTACTGAAGGTGGAAATCTGGTGACGTGATGCGGTCGCCTTATTTTGCGGAACTCGGTGTAAAACATGCGGTTTACCTCTGTGAAAAGATCCAGCCCAACAAAGTGCCTCAAACATACGGCTACCTTATTTTAAAGAAGTAATACTACCACCATTTCGGTTGGCCCGCCGGCTCTGCAGGGAGAATTAAGATTTGAGGTGGGTCATTACTGACAGTGGGGTACCAGAGGGGAAAGTATTAGCAGTGTCTGTCAGCCCCTTTTTGGCAAATATCTATCTTGCTTTTGTATCTTTTTTTTTTTTTAAATTGTCATAGCTTATTTCATCTTATTATCTAAATCAAGTCTCTGGAGAGTAGCTTATCCCAGCTTTGATCCATTATGTTGTTTACTCTTGTTTCACAAACCATTAGGGATGTTCAAGGATGTAAAATAAGATATCCATCAGGCTAAATCTTATGAGCCATTTGCTGCAGATGCAGTCTTGTTGCGATGATGGTGGCAGGGTTTCGGTGTCCTCATTGGGTCCTTTTTGTGCTAACAGAGCTCTGCTCTCTCACTGCCGGGTATCGGTAGGGACCGGTGGCTCCTTCCATTACTGCGACCACCTCTGGTGTCGGGCAGGTCTTGGCAAAGCTCCACACCTCAGCTTCTCGCCTGTAAATAAAGAGATGCGCTTGATTTCTGAAGCTCATAGAGATCAACTGCGTAAGAGCTGGGTATGGACCTTGTGTAGCTACCAAGGCTGGTGATATGTCCTTTGTCCTCCTGCCAGGCAGCCCTTGGCAATGAACTTGATGTTCCTTCTGATGGCATCTGCTGTGTCCGTCTCTGAGTAAGAACCCCGGCTGCCCTCAAGGTGACAGCTTCTGTTACAAAGCAATGGCCAGAAAGCATCATCTAATTATCCAAATGGTGTGAGCGAATGTATGAGCTGGGGTTCTCTTGGTTGCTTTCGGAGAGATGCATCAGCCACGAAAAATGCCGATAATGGCCTGTGGCTACACTGTAAGCTGGGTGGAAATATTTTTACTGAGTTTGTAAGAGCAATAGCTGCTCAACAGGCGTCGTCTTAAGCAGCTTTTTCACGAGAGGTTTTGTTTTCTCCCACAGATGGGCAGAGAACGAAGCAGTGATGTGTCCCATCCCACGACACACACACACACCGTTCTTTGGTCCTGTTTTCAAGGCATTGAGAACAGGTTAAGAAACATGCAGGAATGAAGTTTTTATTTTTCATGTTTTCTGCATTTAGGTGAGTTTTACTCTTCAGTTGCCTTAAAATAACTGATGGATTAGGGGGCCGGAGGAGATGCGTGCTTTTGAATCCGTGGAAGTCAAAGGCAAACTGAAGTGCTCATCCTGAGCGTAGACGGAGAGGGCTCTGAAGGAATTTTCCGTGCCAGGTATTTTTTGAGGGCGGAGAAGCCTTCAGCCTCCGGCTCGGCGGTCTGTCTCCCCATCGCCCCAGCCTCGCTGGCGGGAGGGTCTGTCTTTGCTCCCTCCGAGCTCGGGGGGAGCGCACGCTCCCTCCGCAGCAGCTTTGCCTGCGGGACCTAATCCCTGAGCTGTGCCAAATCCCTGCTCCGGGCTCTGTGCCTTGATGCATCGCCGGTGTGAAATCGGGGAGCCCCTGGGACGAGCTGGGATAGCACCAGTGGGAAGGAGCTCCGGCTGCGAGTTCTTACAAGCAAACTTATTCAGAATATACTAAAGACCAGGGACTATAGCAAATACACACTTAGGGGAGGGACGTGCTTATTAGACGGGGGGTTGGCATTCTTTACCCCTTCTAAAAGCAGAGCGTTATTTAAAGTGTAAGCCCCCAAACCACTTGTCAGTAACAATGTGTTTGGAGCAAGGGAAGGCCATAGGCTTTAGCTGTTGTGAGCATTTACACGGCGTTCGCTAAGCTCCCAAAGTCCTAAGCCAGCTCTTTCCCAAAACATTTGCAACCAAACTGCTCCCTGCAGCACTCGTGAATTCAATGACATAAATTGTTAGAAGTGCTATAATATAATTTGTAAATGATGTTGATTTACTCATTCCAAAGCCTTTTGAAGTAAATAGATTGTGTTAATTTTCTCCAACTAGCTGTACATTCAGCATAACCATTGAAACACTCCATTTAAATATATATGCAATTAAACTAATGATGTTTTAGAACATCCTAAATAACACCACATCACAAGGACAGCTGTCCATATCCTTTATTTAGGTTTACGTTCCACGCTGCTACACATTTTGCTGGTTTGTTTTTTCTAGAAATATTAGTGTAAATGACGGACTTGTTGGCATGGCAAAGGGCAGCGGCTGCCCCTGGCTCAAGACTGGCAATTAGAGGAGGAGGAGAGCCTGGAATAAAATGGGAAGTGATTCAGGTGTGATGCTTTGGTGTAAAGCTTAATGCTGTCAAGATGATGTGAAGAGGCTCTGGGGTAACGGAGAACTGGGCCCCGTAATATCCAGTGTAATTATGCAAATTGATAGGACAAGAAGATCTTTTAGCTGGGAATGCCAAACAGCATTGTAATAACGCCAGGTCATTAATCTGTGAGGGAGTCAGTTCTGTCAGAAGTCTTATTACGGGCTAAGAAAAAGAAACATGCCAGGACCTTTGCTGGAAAGTGCCGACAGATGTTTCATACCAGTTCTTTACCAGGAAGGGATTTTCGCCATGCGGTCCCGCAGTTGCGCGAGTGATTTTTTTTCTCTGCGCTGCCATCAGTTTCTAATGACTTTCATCTTCTCAGTAAATAAGTCTCCAAGTAAAACTAACTTCCAAGGTAATGATTTCTGTTTTGAACCCACTGTGAACTCGTATAAACTCCCAACATCGTTGTCACCTTTTAATTTTAATAATTACTGCTTCTGTTTGCCACTAAACCTTCTGAGGTTCTTCCATTCGGTGTAGAAATCCACTAATGTTCAGCTTGTTAGGATATGAGACCCCTCATTAACTCGGAGTATTAAATGAAACAGTTGAGTTAGTAACCAAATCGACAAAGAAACAGCTGACTCTATGATTAGGGACTTTGTCATCTTGTTCATGGATTAATTATATGGTCCATTATACTGAAATGTGTTTTTGATATCGAGACTAGTTTTGTTCTTGAGTTTCTGCACTTGCCAGCTGCTTTAATGTTCTTTATCTTTCTGCGAACAAGCACCAAATTACAGATTTCTGAAGTTGAAGGGCAAATTTAGAACAGAGGTTTGCATGTGCGTGGTTGAAAATAAGTTCAGGGATAGACGTAGACAGGATCGTCTTCAGAAGGTGAAGTCTGGCGTAGCCCTTCGCGGCTGCCATGTGTCCGTGAAAACAAACAAGCAAGCAAGAACACCCAGGAAAATCGGTTTTGATGCTGCACGGGCTTCTGAGGAACAGATATCTGGGAGGAGAAGCCACGGAAAGTAGTGATTAACTCTTGTGTAACTGCTCGGGAGGTTAGCCTTCTGTCTCGAACACGGTCCCCGGTCATCAGAGTTACTGATATTTGTATTCTGAAAATTAATTGGGCTGTAATTTTCCACCCTGATTTCAAACAAATGTCTCGATGCGTTGGCGTTGCAGAAATATGGTGAGAAGCAGCCCTTGGTGCAGGAACAATATAATCGAAATAGATCAAAGATAAGCATCGTAGAAACGTCACACGTGTCTTACGGAGCAGGGAGATCCAGAATGTGGAAGGAAATATCTTGGAGGTGAAATCAGAAGTCACTGGTGGGTCCTGGTTGTAGACCAACGGGAATTGTGCCCGAAGAGGGGAATTTCATTCCAATTGCAGATTATAAATGCGCGGTGGCTTGCGGCTCGCTGCAGGACGGCACTTCTGAAGAGCAGAAGTAGGGGTGACAGTACCAAAGAGATTAAAAAAAAAAAAAAAAAAAAAAAAGGATTTTGGCTCAAAAAAGAAGATCGCAGGAAACTAGTGGTTTTTGCCTTTGTTTTTACCAACAGTTGTTTTTGACTGCAGGATCTGGGCAACCCTGTACAGGATGAAGTTTGCTCTGAATGAGGAAACCAATTGGAGTTGCTTTGTGTTCGTCTCATTAATTCTCTTTCTGCCTGTTAACTTCTAAGCAACACTTTCTAGAGAAGGTGGAGGAGTCAGCAGAAGGGGGGAAAAAAAGTAAAATGCAATAGACTCTAAAAGCCTGCGGGAAAATAAATTAATTGTATAGCAGCAAGAGGGATATTTGAAGGTTTTTGTTCTAGCAGGTAGCAGCCAGCAGAGTTCTGGGCTGAAAGCCTCATCCGGCTTTTAATCCAGGAAATTAATGGCCAAACTCTTTGGCTTGAGATGATAGAATGGAATTCTGTAAGGGAGAATGCTAGACATGGATCGCGCGATCACACAGACCGAGTAAACGGTGCAGCAGCTCCTTCCCTTCAGGCTTCGTCTGGGTTGTAAACCACGTTGTACAGACCTCGCAGGCGCGAGAGCCCGGGACGCGTTGGGTGAGGCAGAGAGCCAGGCAGAGCAAGTGCTCTGTGCTCTTCTCCAGGCAGTGGCGTGGGACGTGCCTCCTGCGGTGGGGCTGCCCTTGGTGGGACCGTGGTCTGGGCTCGGGCTGCACCGGCCGGGATGCAGCTCTCACAGGAGCAGCTCGGGGTAGTGCTGGAGCTCCTGGGGCGCGTTTGGTGTGATTCGGTGGGGGGATCCCCGCAGGTAACCAGACCTGGTCTGGTCTCTAGAGCCAAGCTTTTCACAACCAACAGGATTTGGGATTTGCAGAGGGCGAAGGGATGCTTGCTGGAAGGCGCTGGGGTGGTGCTCATGAGCTGGCTTGGCTTCGCAGTTCGCAGCACCGCTAAGGGTGCAAAGTCTTTGGAGCAGAGCTTCTAGAGCTGAGCTGGAAGCCAGCTATCTGCCGTGTGCCAAAACTGCTCCGTGGACTGAGCTTGACACGCTGTAAATGAAAACAATTCGGAATTGCTGCAAAAATCCATTCTGCTGCTGCAAACCAAACGGCTGATGCTGATACAGTCAAAAGCATCCTACAACCTGAGGAAAGCAGAGATTGATTTGTCTGTTGGGGAGGGGAGACAGTCGTGGCATGCCCAGCCTGGCCGGACTCGAGGTGGGATCGTGTCGGGGTTGTTTCCCCTCTCCAGGAATCCTGCGTCGGAGCAGCGGGGCTTGACGGCGTGTCAGCGCGTCCTGAGGCTGGAGGCAGAGCCGGACATCAGTGCTGCCGTTCCCTGCCTCGCACTAGGGCATGAGGAGGAGCAGCCCTCTGCTCCGGAGAGGGGATTTTCAGGCTGACAATCTCCCAGGCTATAAAATACTAAAGTAACACTAATGACAGCAGCTGTGTAAGTACCTAGATAAACTCAGCTGTATGTGGGCAGTGAATGAAAATTCAGTTTTTGATGAGGATTGTGACACTTAAAAAACAGTGATAAGGAACAAGCACTTGGAAATGAGGTATGTGTTTATCTGCAGCAGCTGCCTAACTAGGGGAATGGGAAAATTAAATTTGTCCCATAATTATCTTTTGTAAAAACAGGCAGTGTCCCTCCAGCCAGGCAGCTTCTAAAAAGCCTATAATTATTGCATATAATAACTACCAACATTAATCTTAGCTGTTGCTTGTACAAAAATTATAAATTACTGCACCAAATCCTATTACTGCAAATATTAAAAGTTACCAGACATGCATTTGAACCTTGAATTTTATTTTTTTTTTCCTCTTGTAACTTTGTGTTAATTTTCTCCATATTTCACAACTCCAGCAATTGCTATAATAGAGGTTTGATAGTTTTAAAAATTCATTACTCAGAGATTGGACTAATATGAAAAAAGAAAAGGTCTTGAAGCCAGGGAGAGTTGTGAATGTTAGTCAGATTTGGCGAGCTCCAGGACTGTTCGTTCTTGCACAGAGGGTGTTTCCCAGTAGTTGCTTTTAGCTGAATACTCGTAGTAGAGCGTTTGAGCCCATAAAGCATCCCGTCCCTTCCTTTCAGTAGAGCTCAGCCCTGCAGGAGTACCGACTGCTCTCCGGGGATGCAGTTAAACCTGAGGGTAAATGCACTTCGGAGCTTTGCTGGGGCTGCACTGGGGTGCTGGGTGCTTGTGGGCTGCAAAGGAGACAGGATTAGGCTTGTACTTATTATTTGGTCTTACACATACGGATGTAATTTTCAAGGCTTCTATTCAAATACTGCTGGACCAAGGCTTAAATGACCATTTATCACTTTTAAAATTTTATATATTTTTAAATATATGTAATATATGGGGTTTTTTTATATATATATATAAGGTCCTGAGGTGCTTGTGAAGGCTCGAACTTCTTGAGATCCTTGAGTGCAAGAGGACTCGGTTATTTCTTGAGGACCTTACAAGAGCATCTTTCGCATGCTTGCAAACTGAAGCAGGCATGGAGACAGGTTAGATGGCAGTTGAACCAAAAATATTATACGTTGCGCCCATTATCAGATCTTTGCCCAGAAACAGCGATACCTTTTTTCCTTTTGTTGTTGTGCTGAAAACCAGAAGAAAAGTTTGGGTATCCAGTCACTTAAGTCATTAAGAATTTGAAGTGTAAGACAACATTCATTTTTAGACTGTGCTGGTGTAGAAACAGATATTTTTGAAAATTTTCCCTAAGGTATTTATAGTATCCTCTCTGCTCCCCCTAAATAATCTCCTATTGCCTTTTTTTTCTTTCTAGTTCTCAAGTTTTGAAGGTCTTTTTGGGTGGGTTTTTGGTTTGTTTATTTTCTTTCCCCTTCATTTGGGCTCAGGTTTTACCTACTCAGATGTCTCTAATATGTCACACTTAATGTAACGCGCCAGCCATCTCCTGCACTCACAGTGGGACGTGGATGGCAACTGCTTTAAAATGCTGCAGGACCGTGATGGACAAGCAGATGCACAAGGCACTTAAAAGTGAAAGGGAAATAATTGTCTATGAGCAGTTCATGTGGAGTACGAGTTGCGTCGGCTGTGCAGGAGCATCTTCTGGAACGGCACACCTTTGAACCCGTGCAGGCTGCATGCAGCCCTGCGTGTGTATCCAAGTGCTGTTTTACTCCGGTGGCGTAAAACCGGAGTAGAAATTGTGTAACACCACCGCGAGGGGAATGGGAAGGGGTGGTACTGCCAGATTTGCCCAGACGCCTGTTTTCCCGCAGTCCCAAGGCTTTATGTTGCTCTGTAGCGACGTGTCCGAGCAGCTCCCGTGCGTAAGCGGTCGCAGCCCTGCGTGACCTCTGCGGAGCTGCTGGCTTAGGGGGGCAGCTCCGCTTTGGCTGGTGTTCGGGGCGAGTGCTGTGCAGGGGGTGGCACTGGTGTGGAAGAGGAGCGACTTCTCCATGAAGTTCAGGTCTCTGTGTCTGGGATCAGTCATCTGTAGGACCAATAATCACAGAGCCATAGAATGGTCTGGGTTGGAAGGGACCTTCAAGACCACCCAGTGCCACCCCCGTGCCGTGGGCAGGGACACCTTCCACCAGCCCAGGT
>JAVJGI010000041.1:4534617-4550658 GCA_035590275.1 Ibycter americanus
TCCTGTCACCCCATGCCCTTGGACAAAGCCCCTCTCCAGCTTTCCTGCAGCCCCTTTAGGTGCTGGGGGGCTGCTCCAAGGTCTCCCTGAGCCTCCTCTTCTCCAGGCTGAACAACCCCAGCCCTCTCAGCCTGCCTGCACCGGAGAGGTGTCCAGCCCTCTGAGCATCCTCATGGCCTCCTCTGGACTCACTCCCACAGCTCCGTGTCCTCCTGACACTGGGACCCCAGAGCTGGACGCAGAGCTGCGGGGGGGTCTCACCAGAGCGGAGCAGAGGGGGAGCATCACCTCCACTGCTCCTTGCATTTGCAATGTGTGTTTGTTTGGGGAACGTGGATTGTCTCAAATATTTTTATGCCTGTTAGGGAGGAAGAAGCCAAGACATGAAGCATTCAAGTAGCTGACTTGGGACCAAGCGGCAGAGCTCGGGGACACAGCTGTGGAGCCCTGACTCTTCTGGGATGGGGATTTGGTATCCCATAACAAGCATGCTCTTCTGTATTCTTACCCCCGCTTGCATTAGCTGATGGTTGTTTTTGCAGCAGCTTTTTATAGCATTCGATCCAGTTTTGCCAATAGGGAGAGTATCAACAGGGAATGTGTGCGTGTCTAAATGCATTGCCAGGCATGGAAATGCCTGCCTGTGCAGCAGGCTCGGGGACAGGCTGCTGACAGGTTGCCTTCTCTGCTGCTTTGGCTTCAGGGAGGCTTTTTCTCCCTGAAACCATGTTGCGAGAGTAAAGGATTCAGAAATCTTTCAGAGCCAGTGCAAAGCCCGCTTTTAAAACAGCGAGTGATGTTATTCCAGATGTCCCTATTTAGAACTCAGCAACAGCATCTTTCTATTCTATGCAGCAACTTTTGTGTCCACCCTGCTTTTCCTTTTAAAAGAGTGATGATGGTTCAATTTAGAGATTATTTTTTCCCCCCACCCCAGATCATCACTCGTTAATTTATTGCTCTATCAATGCATAAGAAGTTTGTCGGAACCGAATCCTGCTAACATGTCACATCCTCTGAGCTGTTATGACTAATTCTTTTCTTAAAATGGAATCGTTCAGACTGCTTCAAAGGCACCATATATCTTCTTATATTTAATAATAATCCTCTGCTTAAAGCAAACGTTTTTTGCCATTCGGATTGCTTTTAAAGTAAATACGCTCTGTGCCACCCAGCACCAGATTCCGATCTTGCACAGCTGCACAGCCGATGGAACTGCTCATTTCAGTGTACTTAGCCCAGATTATCTGAAATAACAGCTATCTGGCTAGTTATCTGTAGCCCACAGCTCAGGGTGATTGCCGGCAGGATTCCCTGCCTGATTCTGTAGGTCCTGGAGACCTACAGACATCATTAATGGAATAGTGGCTGAACCAGTTACTGTGTCTAACAGTGGAAGGAGGGTCGTTTTGACAGGACAAGGAGGTATTTAACGTCCCTGAAAAGCGGATGCCTAGAGGTAGATACCCAGAGCTCTGCTGGAAAGACGTTCAGTACAGAATTTTCTTCATACCTTGTTTTGTTGCATCGCAGCTTTCTGTGCTCTTGATTCAACCCAGAGAAATCAAGAGTCAAATTCATTCCTCTTTATTTGCATTCTTTACTTAAAAAGGATAATGACGCTCCAGGGCATCTCAGGCCCACAGCAGAGTTGCGTCTTTGCCTCCCCTGGAGTAATATTCATCCATTAGAACAAAAAGCCACCATGCTGACTTGGTAGCATTTAGCACTCTTTTTGCTTTAACAGGAATTACTCCATAAAGTGCAGCAAAGAATGAGGGTCATAAGTTTAAACTTTATTCAGAGCTGTAACTCTTTTCCTGCAATCCTATATAACTTTACTAGTTCAGATTAGTCCCTTCTCTGGATGCGGGAGCTGTATCCGTCTGCACAGGCCTCGCTGGGTTTTGCAGCCGCTCTTCAGAACGCCGCGTCTCACCAAAAAATGCATCTTTGAACACGTACCCCCCACCCAGAATATCCAGGCTGGGATGAAAGCCTTTCCTCTCACGTACGCAATTCTGAGCGACGTCAGGAGATGGGGAACTCTTGGCTTTATTAGCTTCAGGGCAGCAGAAGCTAAATGTCTCGGGATGACTAGGATCTCGTGCATGGTTTATGGATGTCGTTTTGCCAGGCCACAGAAAATGGAAGGCTGCAGTGTCCCGTGAGGTGCTGGGGGGGGCTTGCTCTGGTTTACTGTTGCAGCATCCTTTGGCGGGGTGCGGTCTCACCCTCCCACGTAAGCTCTCTTTTCCTTAACTTGTACAAACGATGTGTTTCTCTCAAATTCAATGATTCGATGGCGGAGGGGGGGAACCCAACAATAATTTGTCACTGGCTGAAGACCTGCACCTGTTGCTAAGGAAACATGTTTAATACTGATGAGGATTTATTCTTGAATAGTGTTTTGCCCGTAGCTCCCTGCCTCCACGTGTTCAAAGGAGGTGGATGGGAAGTTCGGAATAATTCTGCCATCTAAGAAGAGGCAGCAGTCTTGTTCAGACCAAACTTAATCCTCTCTAAGTCAGACATAACTGTGTAGATTTCAGGGTGGCTGATACTTTATTTTTTTTTCCCCTGCCTCGCACCTAGATAGTCATTTAAGCCTGTGCAAAGTTAGCGCTAAGTGAATGTAAAATGCTGCCAAATCACAGTAATAGCTTTCCATCCACTTAGATGTTACTTTGCACATGCCTTACTATGTGTGGCTGTAAGTAGTGGAAAATTGGGCCCATTAGAGTTAGTAGGATGTATTTCAAACTCGGGAAAGTTTTCAGAATTTCCAGTCTGAAGGACGGGAGGGCATAGTCCGTATCCAGTTGTACAGAGGGATGCTTTTGGCTGCTGAAAAGCCAAGCTGAGCTTTGTTTTCAGTTGTGATATTTACTTGCCTTTGAAATCATTCGGCAATAACTTGGGCTGGGTTGGAAGCTCGCTTTTTGTGGGCATCTGGATGGGAAATAGGCCTGTAACTCATGTGCTGTCTGGAAAAAGGCCGTTTCGTATTGAGGAGCATCCCTGGTGCTGTTGGTGGCACCATCCTAGTCTCTGTTGCTCTTACTCTTAAAGGTCCTATTGCTGCACTCTGGGGGTTTTTTCCTGCATTGAGAATGGGTGTTGAGAGTGGAGAGGAAAATGAATCCAGTTGTTGCCACCTCGGAAATCCAGCCAGCCAGCCTGTAGCCAGCTTGGCAGGGCACGGCGCTGTTGAAATGGGCAGAGCTCAGGTCAGCTAGAGATCCGTGAGCGATGCAGGGAATGGGATGGATGACGGATGGTTGTTAATTATTAGACCATAATTATCAGACCGTGATAATTAGACCAAATTAGACCTGCCTCTCTTGGCAGGAGCGGGGCTTTGGAATTACTTTTGGCTTACTGCAGTAGTATTTGCATTCCTGCAAAGCTTCAGGTACCATCTGACATGGAGCTGGGAAGTGCATTCAGATTGAATTACAAAGCGCTGTGGGGTAAACCAAAGGCTGGCTGGAATAAAATAAGTAACATCTTACCTGACCTCTTTAGCAATGATTTGGAAGAGAAATTGCTGTTTCTGAGGAGTCAGAATGTATAGCTTCAATGCCAGACCCCGCGCTGAGGATTTTGTTGTCACCTTGGATCTATCTCGTAGCAGGATTCTAGTAAAAAAAATCCATAGACGATTCTTATCCTGCAGCCAAACAAAGGAACTGTTTATTTTGTTAATGGCATCAATTACACAGTGTAAGTATCATTTATAACTCTGCACCAGCACTTGGGTCAATGGACCAAAGTACCTACAACTATGTAGACACAGTAGATTCAAGTGTCTTCCTGAATTTGTAGGTACCAGCTGAAGAGACATGGCTTGTTTTTCATCTTGAGGTGGTATCATCCAGTCCCTTAATTTTTGTCTGGTTTACTCCTCTCTGAAATTTTTTTAGAGTGATCTATTGGACCAGTATTTCTCAGGTTTAGCAGCAAAATTCAAAGGAAATTATGAAAAACCATTGATGAAGTAGGACAGTCCGATATGGATGTCAATCTTCAAAAGAACGAAAATGTTCATATTTAGAGGAACTGGAGAAACTTTCTTCTCGGTCACAAATCAGTTGGATTTTTTTTTTAAAACAGCCCCCTCCCCAGGGAGGGAGGGGGGCACGCAGTCCCTACAGTTACATCCGCAGGTCTAATCCCCCTTACCCCCTCACCAGGAGTTCCTGTTGCTTTCAGATGTCGTTAAGTGGCCACTGATTTTAAAATAATAGTAATAATCGTCATCATAACCTGTCCTGAAGGCTTCTCCCGATCTTGCTGATATCCGTGGACCTTTTTATCTCACCCCCAGCTTTCTTGTCCTGATTTGTTTCTGAGCTGACTGGTTGCAGTTCATCATAAATAGTCTTTCTGCTCCATAAACTCAATTGCTTGTCTAAATTGTCTTCCTGGAGCCCCAGTATCTCGTTAAAGACATTAATGTCTTTTTAGAAGCCCTTCCAGTGGTTCCACATGGAAACCGCAAAGCGATTGTTAGCATCTGACTGACTTAACTGCGTCTGTCTGGCATTGATTGCAGTGTCTATGGGCTGTCGGGGGCGTTACTTGGGTTTGCTGCCCTCCTGGCCGCTGGGGCATGCGAGTGCATTAGGCAGTGCGATTAACCTGTGATATCCGTGGCCTTTTCCTCCTCCATCGCTCTCCCCGGAGACCGCGTCCAGTGTGGCGCGCTTGTGCGGTGGTGAAGTTGTAGAGGAACGGCTGACGTGGCGATTTCTGCCTTTGGTTGCCTAATGAAACCATCTGGAGAACGTGTTCTCACTTAGTTAAAGTAAGGTCAGAATTAGTCTCTCCCTTTCATGTTATTTCAGCCCTAACATTAGTACTATTTAGGTGCAGGGGCATGTTTTCAGCGTCTTTTTAAAGTAGTATTTGGCTCAGTCTTTTAATTATCTGATGAAATTGCAGTGTCATCTCCAAGGCCAAATATTACATCGTAAAGGTTCCTGCGTAATATATCCAAATGCCTTCTTCAATGAGACTGAATCTGTTCTCATCTTAACTTCATTGACTTTGGTATAATTGTGCTCTTATTCCTGGTTGAGGCTCGCGTGAATGAGGCGCTTGTTCTCCTCCGTCAGCTTCTCTGCCGCTTAGGTGATGAGTGATGCTGATGGTACGTGTGGGCAGGCGGAGAGCGTAGTTCTAACTCCTCGGTGGTGCGCTAGGTGTCCTGCGTCTCTTCGCCCTGCACTGTCAACCGAGGGGTCAATGGACCTCGTGTTGTTGCGGTGTGGTCCCCAGGGTGCTCTCGGATCAGTTCTGTGCTCTGCCCTCGGGTGTTCCCTGCCGGTTGCTGCCTCACCCCTCCTTCGAAGATGCAGCGGCTGGAGGAGATGCAAAACTATCTCACGTGCTTCAGGCTTGAGAGCAGGGGGGGATCCTGCTCGCTCCCCCATCCTCTTACACCTCCCCCCATCCTCCTCCTTGTGGGAAAGGGATCGGTCCATTGAGGGAGCACGTTGCCGGCTGTTCCAGCAATTAATCTGAGGCTTTTGATCTGAAGCTTCCTGCCTTTTATCCCTGGGGCCATGTAGAAATAGATCGAGGCAAAGCATTTTTCTTAGCTGGATCTGGCACAACTGTGACACCTGGAAGAAAAAATTAGTTATGCACGTGGCCCGGTTCCAGGGGACGGGACAGGGCTGTTAAAGGTTTGTATCCTTTGGGAGATGAACTCCTCGTTTTATTTAATATCAGCTCGTTCTACGCTGCGTAACGGCACACAGATTAATAGTTGTAACAGGTACGTAGGGACAGTTAATGTCCTTTTGGTTTGTGGATCTACTTAATACTTGAAGTAAATAAGAAAGCGGCTCGGAGTTACTGTGTTCTTAAGGCAGAACTGGGCAGGGGGCATTTGATACCACAAAGGAAGGGAGGAATATCGGAAAGGCAGGGGTTTTTCATCCATTCTTTTTGCAGGAGCAGCCATAAGGCGCTCTGGAGTGTTTGAAAACAAAGATCTCTCTGCCAGGGCTGAATCCGAAGAGCAGGATCTCTGAGAAGCAGAGAAGGAGGCACCGTTGCCGTGATTATTTTGGGTTCAGGTTTTGGGGTTTTTTGTAGTTTGCGGTTTTTTGGTTGGGGTTTGTTGGTTTTTTTTGGACAACAACGTCGTGTCTTTTGTAACCGGCTTAGCCCTGGCTGCAGAACAGAGCCAAGCAGCCTCCTGGTAGCAGGTGCGAGCGATAACGGAGCAGCACTGAGCTGCGTGTGATAAATGCCAACACCTTTCCGTGGCCTGACCTTACTCCGTGGTCGTCTGTGCCGTGCAGCTGCGTGGTGCTGTTTGCAGATGACAGCGGAGATAACCGATGCTGTTTCTCTCTCCAGCTGGATGGCACTTTTTTTTTTTTTTTTTCTCCTGAATGTATCAGCTAATAAACAGACTCATAATTTTGTGGAGGCTGCTGGTGCTGCAGGACCTGATAAACAAGGAAGCGCCTTGCTGCTGGATTCTGTTGCTGTTGTTTATTAATACATTTCTAATTCTCTCATTAACCTTAGGCTGGTCACTTGGGCCAATAATGTTCTTAGAGTCTTCAGCACCTGCTTTTTGGATTCTCTTCCTAATTTAGCAGGGTGGAGGGAAACGTTGGGATACCGTTGGCTTCACAGGTGTTTCCAAAATTTCCAGTTAAAATGGCTCGAACGCTTTCACAATGTTATGAAACATTTTTTGATATTTCCTACTTTTTAGATGACCAAAATACATTTAAGACCACCCAAAGAAATCTGATTAGCTTGCCATTAATATTTTATTTCAACTGTTAATTTTGAAATTCACCCTCAGAATCCCAAGTTAAAATATCCTAGATTTTTTTAAGGAAAATCAATGTTAAGTTCCAGCTCTTGACAGGCGCTGAAGCTTGTGTTATTCAGCAACCTAAAGGACTGGACCTTGAGTAAAGAAATTTACTCCTGGCCGTTATTTTGTATGCTAAGTAACAACTACCCGCTGAGAATGTTACAGTTAAGCAAGCAGAAGAAGGGATCTGATTTTATGCACCTTCATGCAGATGCACAACCGTCTGCTGAAAAATTAGCAGTACTTTGAGGTGGGAAGGATCATATATTTGTCGGTGCATTGATGCTCAGAGGTATTAAATCTATTGACAATGCACCGCTTGGAAAACATTGCTATTGAGAGTGAGTCACTTTTATTTACTGCGGGGAAATTCCAGCGATGGTGTACCTGTGATCCGCAGGTAGTTGAGCATTGAGCGTTGCAAGGGACGGCTTTGCAGAAGAGCAAGGACACAGGCAGAGCAGCCTCTCAGCTATACATCATGCAACCATTCTTCTGAGCTTAGCAATTCCATCTAGCCACCGGGAGATCGGTGGCGTTTCCCAAAGCGTGATTTAATGCCTTGCAAGCCCCTCCAAACAACAGACAAGTTTTGTGCCGTTAGATTTAAGCCAACATAAGCAAATACTGAATTTTACCTTTTTTTTTTAATCCACTTTCAGCTGTGTCGAATACAGCTGACTCCTGCTTATTCCGCTACTGAGATTCCATTGTCTTCAAGCTGAGTTATTTCAGATTTACACCGCTGAGACAGGAGATCGTAGCCAATGAATCTATATAGGACTATACTGGGTAGTAAAAACACGTGGTGAAGATAGCGGCTTGGGAAGCCTGGATGCAGTTCTCTGTCCTGCCGTGCACTTTCCGCATGCCCAGCTGTGCAGAGCTCCCGCACATCCACCACATCTCCTTGTAGGCACTGGGATTGCCCTGTGGTGCGTCCCTGGCTGGCAAAGACAGGCAGCTCCTGGGACCGAGTCGTTGCCCTGGACCTGAACGATCGTCTGGGGACGCCCAGCTGGGTTCTCTCTGCGGATTTTCCAGATGGAACGCGGGACAGCCGCCTTTCCGACTGGGATGCCTGGGCTATGTGCCTGTGCTTCGGCTGGCTGAGTTTCACGTTGGGCTCTCCGCTCCTGAGTTCGCCGTCTTGAAAAATGGCATCAGAGCTATTCTTTATCTTACTGCAGGCGCTCGTGAAGAAATCTATTACGATTATTAATTTTGCAGCGCGCTTTCTCATTTACTTGTTGAAAGGCAAACAAGTAAACAGAAAACTCATTAAGTAGTTGGAATGTTAAAAATTGTCAGCCCAAACTGACGTTTAGCAAGTACATTGAGTGTTATGTGAGGGCTTCATCTTTCACCTAGCCCCGTGTTTTTGAGGGATGATGTAGTGGTATCATTGGGTTAAAGGTTACACTCCCTTTTTTCTCCTGGAATGTGCTGCCCCATCCTCTCTAGGAAAGGTGTTCCCTACTAAGGCTGCCCTAGCTTTCACATAGCCTGAAATGGTTTCCCCATCCCAAGGGAGAGAATGTAATTAAGGGTTTTGGTTATGTTAGGCTTCATATCAGGGCTGTGCTTTTGCAGGAAAATAATAAACAGATTAGTAACGTTGCCAAGAAGGGACTTAGAGTATCATCTCTGATTAAGCTTTTCAAAACCAGCCAGGCAACAATAGAGAGAGGTTAAAGCTGTAGAAAAGCACAGTGGAAAAAAAAAAAAAATGACACTTTTATTTAGTTTGGTTGGGCTTATTCTCTCGCAAAGGGGTTGTTAAAGGCAGCGTTGCAGAAGAGGCAAAGGACTGGGGGTTGCGCCTTCTGGGGTCCATTCCTTGCTTCATTAGCGGGTTACGTAAACACTCTGGGAAATTTACTTCCCTCTTCTTCTGTCTCCTATCTGAAAGTTGGGGAGTACAGATAACCTTCTCGGTGGTTCTTTTTATAGCATCTCCTGGAAGAACCTCAGATGTCCTCTCTAGGCAATGCTGTAATATTAATACATCCAGCAGAGCTTGCCCAATCCTGCACCCTGCAGTCTCAAGGCTCCTGCTCGTTCTGGCTGGCTTTGCCCCAGTTGCGCTTTAAGCCCTTCAGCATTCGCGTTGGGGCCGCTTCATCCCCAAGCAGACTGAGTGCTCGATGCTACTCTAAGAAGAGCTTTGGCTGCAGCGAGGGGGGTTTCCTCTGTTGCACGAAACCGCCGTAAGACAAAACCGAGCAGGTTCTTTCTCGTGGGTTTTCCGCTTCAGCTAGCCTTCCTGCGACCCTTTTTCCCAGCGGTGCCAGCTGTGTTGCCTGCAGGCGGGATTGCTGCACTCCGCTCCCCGCCCTGGGCTCTCTTTGAAGAAGACGTGGATGCTTTGGCTGGTGCCACATGTGCTCTCCTGGCCACCTCTTGAGCTTCCCCCTTTCTGTTAGACCAAGGTGTGTCCTTGCTTCGTGTTGCTAGGAAAGGTTATCTGGTACCCAGGCACTGGTTTTGTGGAGACCCCTTCCCATCTGTTCCAGGGACAGAAGAGGGTCTGGAGAACATTAACTGAGACCTGCCCTGCCCGTCTCGTTGCCGCGTAGCAGCAGAGTTGTAGCTTCATGAGCGCAGGACTTGCCAAATGATCTCAGGGGAGCAGTTGGGCGCGTATATGGAATGGTTTAGGTCTGTACAGAAATCTTACACGGCTTGTCATCAGGTGTTACCAGGCTGTTCTGTAAGATGAATCTCACTGACCGCAGAACTCTTCTCCTCCTGCTTCGGGACGGCTTACCTGCGGGTCTTGTTGTGAGTGGTTTGCCTAGTAGCAAATTGCGGTCCCGTTCCCAGCATTTAAGCAAATCCAACAAGGGTTTCTTTGATACTAATATAACTGGAGGAAAAAGGGGAAAAAAAGAATCCCTTAAAGAAATACTCTGGCCTCTTTCTCCTCTAGTTCCCTGCCCTCTCATCTCAAAAGGAATTTCTTGATTGTTCTTTCCAACACCGTTATAAAGTTAGCTTAAAGAGAAGGGGAAAAGAGCTTTCTTTTTGCTTTTTTTGTCTGCTCCCCTGAGTGCTTCTGTTTTCAGTTATTCAGCCTGATCTCTGTTCAGCAGGGCTTCTTGGATGCTGACCACAAAGAGGGGAAAAGAAACGCTTTGAGTTGAAGTTACTTGCTAACTTTTTTTTTTTTTCCATTGCCTCAGAAAATTTCCTAATGGTGGGGGAACATCAGGAGTTCAAGGTTGCATCCGTGCAGCTTGGACTATTTCTCTAGGCTTTGAAATCTCGTTTGAAATCGCAGACTTATCCACAACCATTTACTTCCAAAGGCAGCTCCCCTCGAGGAAGGCAGCAGTGTCACGCATGCGGTGTAGCGCAGCCTTAACAGACCTTGAGGTCTTTCCTTGCTGACTTGAGGATGTAGAAAGCACCCTTCGAGGTGATGGGGCCGTGGTGTTTTCCACAACTAGAAAAGCCCGTTGGTCACCGTGTTTGTGTAGGGGCTGCTCAGGCGGTGGATGTGGTGACTGTAGATGAAACCTGTTCCTCCACCGAGGGTCCTTTGCTGTGGGTCTAGTGTTGCATGGGGAGTGGTGTGGCAGGGAAGCATCAAGTTCATCTTAGTGATTTCTCAAGAGAATATAAACTGTTGTTGTCTTTTTTCTTTTGTTCCCCTCCCCCCCCCCCCCATCACCATTTCTTTTTTCACTTCTCCTCGCTTCCATACTACTTCCAGCTTGCCTTCCTGGGTCTCCTGCTTTTCCATTTTCCGAAGCAACAGGGACAAAAGCAGCCAAGATGGAAATGCCAGACACAGTGCTTCGACTGCATTTAAAATCAAACAAAATGATATTTCTGACATCTCAGTCCTCTCAACAGATACACGTTAGGGGTCAGTGCCTTAAAGACTAAAAATTAATAAACCTGAGTGGACTACATCGGCTTACTCCAGCTGAGAATCCAACCCTGAGCTTGTGTGTTCCCAGCCTTTGGGATTCAGGACGTGCTGGCGGCTCGAGGTTTGGTGTGGGAGGGTGGAGTGCGGGCAGAACTGAGGGTCAGGTCAGCGCGGGGCTCTGACCCCTTCTGCCGTGTGATCCGTGCTTGAATGGAAGGAAGCAGCGTGTGCATCTGTGAATAACAAAAGAGCTTTGGGACATTTGAGATCACCTCAGCAGAGAATAACTTATGGGAAGACTATATGAGGTAATATAGCGAACGTATACTGCTGCTCCTGTGACTGTGTAATTGAAGATACAGAGACCATTTTTATGTCTGTGTGCAGTTTGTCTTCTGTACGAGTTTATAAGCCAGACAGTGAGTAAGTGCAGGACTTGCCTCCGTGTTTCCCAGCAGCCTGGCCCTGTAGAGCTCATCATCCTCAGCTCCCCTCCGCCTGCCTCCGATTTTAGACCTGGCACGGTCCGGGCCAGAGATCTGAAAAAGTTGGCTTTTCCTCTGGCTCCTTGACAGCTGCTGAGGTAAGGAGCGAGGAATTAGCAATGACTCAACGCTGTGTGTTGTGGCCATTGCTACGTCTTTAGAATTCTAAGTCGTGAGCTCGTAGAAAGTTCCAGCCTGGACCCCCGCAGATCAGTTAATCCAGCATCCTCCTCAAACCAGAGCTCGTCTGACAGCTAAGAGCCTCCTCCGGTTGCTTTGAAAATCTCCTCGGAGGAGGCAGGTGCGGTAACTTTGATGCAGAGCCAGTTGTAGAGCTTTACCAACAGCCAATGCTAAAGAAGCCTTTGCGATTCGGGGCGCGTTACCTGCGTGCCCTGCACAGGGCATGGTGTGTGTATATACCCAGTTTCACAAGATCATGCCCCAAATAACAGCAATAAAATCCATGGTTTTGCCATTTGCTTTTGGCTTGCGCTGGCGTTGCCGAGACGGCAGTCTGTCCCAACTGTTACTGAGGGTCAGATGATTGAAAACATTATTTTTGTTTCCTTCTCTTCTTTATTTGCTTGCTAATGTTGCCGTTTGGCTTGCTCGGAGATATTCTGGTGTAAGCCGCCTGTTTCTGTTGCCTTCAGATTGGGGTCTGAAGGAGTGATTAGCTGCAAAGGTTAACTGCCGAAGCAGATACACCCTCGTAAAAACCACTTGTAAGAATGAAGCCAAGAATATATATTTAGAAATCCATTTAGGTCTCACCATCTTGCTTAAAATGGAATTGAATAATAATACCTGGCTGGGCAATACAGTTAATGAAAAGCACCAAATGTGAAAGTTACCAAATGTAAAAGTTGAATTTTTTATGTGAGCTTTGCTTTTCCAGTAAGCTTTTAAAACCCTATTCTCATTTTAAGCAATCTACTGATACATTTAACAAATGTCAAGATGAAATGCTTCAGCAGAGATCAAAAAGACCGAGGGTTTTATTGTACTACTCTTCCAGCACTGATAGCCTGTATTGAACTTTCATGCTAAGGATCAATAGCTTTATTTGATCAAATATGGTGAACTATCAAAGACATCAAGCTCTGCCTAAAGGACACTTCAGATTGAGCTGTCTCCCTTGAGAGCCCTGGGACTCTGGAATTTGTGCTTTGATATTTGCTCGTGTCCCTGCTTAGTTGGCAATGATATTTTATATTTATTTGTTTGTTTGTGTGGGTATTTATTTATCTAAAACACTTTGTATCGTTGCATATTCCTGAGTGTTCTCGGTGCCCTGGCGTGGCAGGTGCTGACCCTGGCAAAGCAGCCGGGGTTATCTCGGCGGTGGTTTTTGGAGCTAATCTCTCGAAACCAAAACTCGGTGACGTTAGAAGACTTGTGGTGGCGAGGAAATCACACGAAGGGACGCGGCGGGGCTGGGAAGTTGAAACGAGCCTGGCCGTTGGGATAAGGAGGGACGGCAGCCTGGGCTGAGCTGTTTGTGCCGATGGCGGAGGAGGAGGAGGAGGAGGAGGGGGAAGGCAATGCTTCTCCTGAGGCTGCAAGCTGAACAATTCACCCCGCCAACTCCCGAGTCTTCCTCTCCCTCCCACCTCCGCAATAAAAGGTTAAGAGCTCTCAGCTGCTGAACTTAGAATAAACATTTGGTTTTGTCAGCAGAGCCGCTGAAAGAGGAAAGTGGTGGGAGCGGCGTGGAGGTGGCTGGGGGGGAGGAGGAGAACGAGGACTGGAAGGGTGCACAAGTGAAAAATACCAGAATTAAGCTTTCAACCGTACTTTAGACCAGCTTGGCTAAAGCAGCGTGTTAGCCTGAATAAAAGGAATGGCAAGGGCGGTGGGCAGCCGAGGTGCAGAGGGGAGGGCTGTGGTCGCAGGTACTGGCGGGTGGGGAGGGGGCTCCGTGAAGCCCTGGTTGCCCTCTCTTTTCCTCGATGCGCCCTGAATCACACGCCTTATGGCTGCTTCCAGTGGCAAAAAAGTGCTTTAGCTTCTCTGCGAGGCCAGCTGGCACGCCACTTTTGTGGGGCACACGTCCCCGTGTGTAGACCATATGGGGTGAAAAAGCGGGTGAGTAACCCACCCCCGTGGAGGTGCACGGGCTGGAGTAAACGTGCATCCTCACGACGGGAACCTGTAATGCTAATTAATGCCAGTGTCTGCTTAGCACGCCAGATTGGAAGTGGGGTTTTGCTCCGAGAGGGCGATTACAGCTCAGAGAGGAGCGTAACATCCCAGCGAGGGACGATGCAAGGAGGAATGTGGCTTTTCTCCTTTCTCCTGCCCCTTCCTTGCTGCTTTCCAGCCCAGCAGGTTTATTGCAGCGTGGTGGCGTCAGGCAGGAGGCTGGGAGCATCGCGGGCTGGATGGGAAGGTTCTCCGTTGTGCAGGTAGTGTTGGGGGTCCAAGAGGCTGGAAGGTTGGAGGCAACATTTCAGTAGCGCGTTGAGTCACTCGGCGGTGCACCCAGTTTTATTTCAGTCATCCCAACAGAGCTGGTTTGGTTTTGTACCAAATAGAAATTGGCAACTAAATAAACGGCCTGCTAGCCAGACCTCATGTGAAATTGTCTTGAATTTTAAGTAGATGCGATACAGCGCGTGAAACGCAGCTGCCCTCGCGTTGACTGCGGAGCCGTGGGTTCGTCCAGCGTTCCCCAAACGCCGCGACGGGGCTGCTGGTCTGAACCCCATTTTTAAGCCATTCTTGCAATGCCGCCGGGGAGAAGTTAATGTGGTTTTACAAGCATGTGCAGAGCTAAATATTTCTGAGCTGTGGGTTCCAGCTGTGCTGTGCTCTTAGATCTGTGGGAGCTTGGGGAGCAGAGGTTAACCCCTTCGTGTGAGCCACAGACCAGCCTCTTCCTTCTGGGCAGGCGATGCACAGCAAGAGTGAGGCAGATGCCTGAAGCGTTGGGACCATCTTAACTTTTCCTTTTGTTTCTGAAGGCTGCTGATCCCAGTTATGATTTCTGGCTTGCTGGCCTCCTGCTGCAGTTGTGTGCTGAAATGCTGCGTGGGGGAATGCGACCGCGCTGAGGTTTCTGGATTTGGATAAGGACCAGCCTGCGGATCTGTGTCTTCTCAGTGGTCCCGTTAGCAGAAAGTAGCAAGAGGAAAAGGTTTGCATCTGCTTTTAGTGGAGGGAAAAAAATGTTGCTAAGTCCATCGCTGAGGAGCCGGCTGTTTGGATGGAAGGACAGCTTAACCCTCCTGTTTGTCCCTCCTGTTTTCAGGACACAGCTGGGTGTGAAAGCTGGGTGCTGGCTCTGTGGGTCAGCTGCCCTGGCTGTAAGGTTGTGCTGACTCTGCAGGGGGCCAGGATGCTGGCAGACGCTGGTTGTTACAGTCTTTTCACTTTTGTTCCCATATCCATAAGATCTCACTTTACACTGGGCAATGTACTCGTCGTGTGGTGTGACTTGCAGTGAAGGGTATGAGAACGCTGCTAGGGCTCCGGAGAAAAGTCATGTCCTTCAAGGTGATGAGGGTATCCATTTCTGAGGATGCTGGGCGAGTAGGATGCTGTTTGTTACTGGATCATACTTGTGGGCCTATGAGTTGGAAGGAAAAAGTGCTCTAAAAAACTGGATTCTTGGTTAGGCTGGAGAGAGCAGAAGAAATGGATAGAAAAGAGCTTCCCGGTTATAGCTCAACGAAGCACTAGATTGCAAAAGTCTCTCATACTCATCTGAATAAACTCCGTATTTATGAACAGATACAGAAAACTGTAGAAAATCCTGTGAAGGGAGATGATTTCACAGGGAAAAAAAAAAAGCTGTTTAGTGCTGGAACTCAGGGCTGCTATTCGCTGTTATGCTCATTCTTTGGAATTAGGATGCGTGCGAACAGTAATGTCAAACTATACAAAAAGGGAGTTTCATACAGATAACTCTTCCCCGCCGACAGTCTGCAAAGGTGCACTCAGTGCGATAGAAATCCATGCTAGTTTAGTTCTATCGGTCAGTATTTCCCAACGATACTTTTTGGCCGACGCTTTCTGCTCTGACTGATGGTTGTATCGTGACAGAGCGCTGCGTGAAGTGCTCCCGCGGGTTTCCGTGCAAGAGCTCTGGGTTTGTCGACCGAAAGGTGAAGAGCTTGGTACGAGGGTCTGAAACTTGAGGTTTGCCACGCACTCGCTTGTAATTCTGGGCGAGTTACTCGGTCGTTCAGTCCCTTTCCTGCAAAACAGGGCCATCTCTCTCTCTCTGCCCGTCTTGGTTCGGGTAAGCGTGTGCCGCTTTGAGCGGAGCTTATATCCATATTGCTCATGCATGTGATCTTGCACGACGGGATCTGGCTTTTGGGGGATGCTGCTGTGCCTGCGGTAACGACCGGGGCTTGGAAATAACCTTTCTGTTGATGTGGTAATCTGCGTTTTCAGTCTTGGACGCTGAATCCTCAGATGGTAATGATATATTAAGACAGAAAAGGGAAGGATCGTTCTGGGCCAGCTACCCTGGGAACAGAAGTAGTCATGCTCTCAAGCAGATTTGCAAATTGTGTGGTGTTATTAAAGCGATTGAGTAACGGCTGCTTGCTTTCTCCAGCCTCTTGGATTTCTGGTCGGTACCTGCTGCTGATCACTTTTAGTGCTGTCCTTCCCTTGTCCATGCGGCGTTATCTGTATACCTGCATCCGCAGATGCAAATTGATCTTAACCTGATTATATCTGCTGGGAGAGTGTAGAGGAACTGTAGAGGGTTAATTAACATTGATAATATATAGTTGTGGGCTTGCTTCTGGGGCGGTGGGTTGGCTGATGTGGTTCATGTACAGCTGTGGCTTGTTCCTGCTAAGTAG
>JAVJGI010000041.1:4550758-4563106 GCA_035590275.1 Ibycter americanus
ACAGCACGGACAGTAGATGAACTTTTGGAACCTTGTGTGGGAAAGCCTGGTTGCAGCGTGATAGTTTTGTAGTGCTGCAACAGGAGAGCAAACAATTCGGTAGGTTGTTGTTTAAATGCACGCTCAAATTAGCGACTGTTTAAGGGCGCTCTCGTTTTGTATGGAGACATAACGGGGAACACGGTAACATTGAACGGGAAATAGCATAACAGAGCTCACAAGGTGAAATTCACTGTCTGAAGTGTCATTACATGGTCGAGGTACCATTTAAAGCCTCAAAATGGGTTCTAGATTTCTTACAGCAGCTAGCCTTGTATCTCTTCATGGGGATAAATTTCATCTTGCAGCAATGCCTCTTCTGATTGAAATAAATTGCTGTGGGGAGCTGGTGTGCCTGGCAGCAAACGTACTGGTTGGGGGATAACTAGTATTACAGAAGATTTCTCTCCCGCTGTGCGTAGTTTCATTCATACGCTCACAACTATTACAATAAAACTGTAACTGGTTTGCATATCCAAGCACAGAAGACCTGAGCAGTCGGAGCTGTGCTTGAAAGTGATGGAAAACCCTGATCTGAGCATGTGTTACTGTCTGTATCATATTCTAGGGCACTGGAAATTAAACACCTGAAGTTAGTGGTCTCCCTTGACCATAAAAGCCCTCTTTCCCTCAGTTTGCTGTTTGTCATCTGGACATTATGTCTTTTATCTCTTAGAGATGCTGTGAAAAATAAATTGTTTCTGAAAAACTCAAAAATAGAGTGCTGAGAGCAATAAAAAACCCAGTGAGGAGCTTAATTGTATCTTCAGGGAAGGTTTAGAGTAATATGCTGTAAATAAGGTATAGGACTTCTCGCTGAACAATAAAGGACATGACAAAGTATTGAATAGCTGTTGGTTAAGTGAGGAGAACCTGCTCAGCACATCACGGACCCTGCGTCTGGCAAGAGTAAGGAAGAGATGAAAGAAGGATGTGATCATGAAAGATGGAACCGATCTGTATTAGAGCAGTGTGACTAACTTCAGGATGTATTGGGCAACAGCAAAGCTAGTATTTCCCAGCTTTCGGTTCTTTGTCTCTGAAATTGGCTTTCTGAGGGTGCACTCTGTCACAACAACCGTAGCCTGCATCGTCAACGCGATGGTCTTGACGGCATCTCTTCCTTGGGCAAGGATCTCCTGGAGGTTTTTGCTGTGGAAGTTGTGAATCCTGCCCGTTCCAAACCATTAGGTGTGAAGGGAATTCACTGGGCATCGTCCAGTAAGTCGAGCAGGCACTAGAGGGAGATGCAGTACTCCTAAGGCTTGAAACTCAAAGCATGGGTTAACGTGGACTACGAGGACCTGGCGTTCTGCTGCTTGCCATTAGCTAACAGAGGTGCTTGAGGTGCTTTGGTGTGCACAGGAGGAATGTAATCTAGCAAGTAAGAGCTAATGACATCAGGGTGTGGATGGCAAATGACAGACGATGGTATTTCTTTGAGAAATTGTGTTGTGAAGAGCAGTAAAAATGCTGGAAGGTCCAAATGTTGCGTCTGTCTTGGAACAACAGCGTTAGGGCATTTTCTCACAAAATCCTTTCTGCTCTACAGCTGGACGTGACAAAGTTACGCTCAAAGATGACAAATAGATTTTGACTAGCGAAGACTCTTTACTGCCTTTCCTGATTTGATGTTATCGTCCACGTGTAAATAAGTGGGACTGTTCTAATGGACTGCCAGTTGCAGCAACATACTGAATCTCTTCTTTGGTCTCTGTTTTTCAGGAGCCGTGCAGCAAGAGCATCAAAGCAATTTTAATGTTTGTGGCTTCTTAGTTACCACCAGGAAGACACAGTGCTACTAACCGGGGGAAATTACTACAGGCTGTTTCACGCTATCACATGGACTTTTCTTACTCAAGCGTAATTACCTCTGTCTTGGTAAGAGGTGAGACGAAGACAGTAAGAATTTCTGCCCAGTTCAGTGTCGTCGCTCTGTTCTGACCGAGCCTATAAGAAGGATCTGCCTTCTGGCTGATCCCGCGCCGTCACGTCCTTGTGCTCCTGACCAGTTCTGTTAGGCGATGGAATATACAACCCTCAGCAGCCACGGAGATGTGTTTCAGTCTTGACTGTTGTGGTACCTGCTCTGTTCCTAGTCAGTACCTTGACAACCGGCTCCTCAGAGAAGCAACCAGAGATGCGTAAAGGCCAGCTTGCAGAATTCTCCTCCCAGCAGAGAAACCTGCTTGTTAGTTGGAAGATGCCTTCTCCCTCTTTGTGAGGGGGAGATGGCCACAACGGCACCAAACGAAGGGACAAACTGGAGCCCACAAGCAGTATTTTCTTTCAGTAGGACTAGATTCAGACTTCTGATGCTGGGTCAATCCAGGTGCCTCTGAAAATCTCCTTGTCATGCTTAGAGGGTGCTGAAGGTGACAGGAGCATCGCTGCCTCCGCGGGATCGGAAGCCACAGAACTCTCGCAGAGGTACCACAAGGTTACAGTTAGTGAGAACCCTTGGTGGCTACAGCCAGCGTTGCCTCCTCCGCCAGGCATCCAGCAGCTGGTCTGTCATCTCCTGTCCGTATCCTGAATGGTCCTGGGCCAGCTGGACTTACAATGAGCACCACTCCTGGCAGTAAGTGTATGGCTTTACATTTATTTATGATTTTTTTTTTGGTGGTTTTTCCTATGTGAAATTATGTCAGCATGGATATGTCTCTTTAAAGAGAGGAAAGAAGTACTTTGTTAATGTTTAATGAATGAATGTCTGCACGTACTTTGAAGATTCAAAGCGTAATGGAAATGCTTGGTGTTATGTTTAGATCCCCATATGTCTTCAGGTCAAGAAAGTCCCGTAATGATCTCAGTGCTGCCTATTTAACTCCCCAAGTTTGCTTTGACTTAGCACATTTAAAGAGACATTTAACGTGGTCTGTTGAGCTTGCGTCTCATTGCCTTCATGTCCAGCGCTTGCTCGGATGAAATAGTAATAGTTAGCGAAAAATTGAAGGTATTAGCTGCTTGCCTGATCTTGTCCAGTTTCCACCGTAACTGAATTACAGAATCAGTAAATTGCTGAGGTTGGAAGGGACCTGTCGAGACCACCACCCCCGCTGCTTGAGCAGAGTCAGCTAGAGCAGTTTGCCTAGGAACGTGTCCAGTCAGTGCATCCATGGGTGGAGATTCCACAACTGTTCTGCGCAACCTACTCCCAATATTCAACCACCCTCACGGTAAAAAAGTGTTTTCTTCTGTTCAGATTGATTTAATCATCATGATTTGAGAGTGCGGAAGAGACGTCGGGCTCTGTGTAGAGCTGAGACCACAAATAGCTTGAAGTGTGGACTTGCAATAACCTACACTAGAGTGACCTCTGCCTTTGGGAACGTTCGTTTGCCAGGTGGTTCGGCGTAGATTTGATCTTCCATCTTCAGCCCCATCTCTTGTGTAGCGAGGACCTGATACGGACACTTAATTCTGTGTAGATACTCAAGCTGGGTGTGGGGGTTTGCCCACAGAAGGTTTTCAGACACTTGCATATCGGCTGAAAGCATCAGATGATAACGGGTCATCGTTGTAGCAACGTGGAGTAACGTCGTCCTCCTGGTAAGAATGACAGTGTGAGGTGGAGGACAAAGTAAAGTTACACTGGTTTGTAGCTGTGATAATCCACCGGTCTGGCAGAGTAAAATTTTGTTGAGTAACAGGTGCTTACTGTGACTTTGTTGAGGTGTTATGACCGTGGTAGTCTTGCTCTGTTTTTCTACTGCCCTCCACATTTTACTAAATTTAAATATACTCGTGGGTTTGGAGATGGCTGGATTGAGCAAACAGGTCCCTTGAAATGTCCCAGTCATCGCTGCTCATCCCGATGTGTGTGACCCCTTCCTTCTGCAAGCTGGAGGCTCGCTGTTGCTGTTGGAAGGTTTGTTGATGGGGTTTTGGTTATTTTTGGGTTCATCAATCGAACCTTCAGAGGGGGGCACAGCGATATGCTCTTGCTGATGGCAGGAGCACACAAACCTGCAGAGAAGTAGATGATGTGTTGTGGGTGGAAGGTGTGCTAATGCAAAAATAAATACCAAAGCTGGGGTGTATAATCCCAGGTTGTGCACACACGTGTGTGTGGTTGGTTGGCTGCTTTTAGAGTGTAAATTACAACGTTCGGTGCCTTTATAGGTAGTTTGCCTGTTGGATCGAGAACACAAAAACAACATCTCCAAAATTTCATCTAGCTCCTACTGAGGAAGAATTTAGTATCTTAAAGCTTGCTTGCTTGCTTCTTTTAGTCCCTGAAACTGTGGTAGCTGTATTGCTAATATTTTACCCCCACTCAACGGAGCTGGGGGTGGGGGGAGCTGATTTCAGGATGCTTAATAAAAAGAAAATGGCATTTCAGTCTTCGATAATGTGACACTGCATAGAGTTATCACTTATCTGTTAACTGAAAACAACCTGGTATAAAACACGCAGAATATAGAAGCTGCAAATGGAAAATTCTTCTTGCTTCAACCCACTTGCTTTTGTTGCATCAGCAAGAGAAGTATTTATATAGAAGATGCAGCTCTCACGGTGAGGGACAGATTAGCATCTTTTCCCAAGCATGTGACTCTTAATATATCTTCAGATATATTCTATTGAGTATGTGGGTGTCAAAATAAAGCAAAATAATACATCGTCCTTCCAAGCAGCTCTACTTTCAGAAGGCTTATTGGTGTTGTCAGTTGTTACATGATGAGATGCACCAACTGCATAGTATGTATCCGCTCTTCTCAAGACTAAAAGGAAACTGATGTTCAATATTCAATGTGAGTTACAGTCATGATTGTCAGATCAAAGTAATATCCTGTCAGTTCTAATTTGCTGCTGTTTTTCCTGAAATTTTAAAGGGCTGAATCCTTCAACATTCCTGTTCAGGTGTCAGGATAACGATGAATTCAACCTGTTACCATTAGACATCCTGAAAGATGTAGCCCCCAAATACGCATTATTAAATGTTATGGAACATACCTAATATATACCACTAAAACTGGCAAATAGAAATGATCATAACTCCTAAAACTACTGAGCTGATTCTGTTCTTTGTTTGGCTTCATTTTTGTGTTTCTGTCAGCGTAGAAGATAAATAAAAAGCCAAGCTTGAGGCTGACAGTCTCAGTTACTTTTAATTAGGTTTAAATTCTGCATGATTGAAGTCAGTAGTTGTAAATTGTCTTCATGCCGGTGGTAGACCGTCATGAATTTGATTATCGGAAGACCATCTTACTAAATATAGGCTAGTTCGTTGGTTGCTATGAATTAGTAGGTCTCTACTGAAGTAAACGGAGTTGGCATACAGACACCGGAGGTGGTTCTTCCACTTTGAGTGTTTGTGTGCGTGTGCATCTTCTCGCCCGCTTTGGTCCAAGCGAGTTGGCAACTCGGAAGCTGACGTGCCCGATACCGCAGCAACTGAAGAGCGTGTGTGGAAGTTCCAAAAAGATGGAAGATGGATTAGCCAAGAGATTGGGGTAGCGTTAATTTTGCCATTTTGCATGTATTTAATCTTAAAAATAAAATGTAAGTTAAACTTTTGAAAGTGACTTCAAAACATCACGACGACACTACAGCGATAGAACGTCTTGATTTTCCTGGTGTCCACTATCAGTTAGCCTGCCCATCCTTTCTGATAAGGAACTTCTGCAGTTCCCCTTTTAATGTGGGATCTTAATGTGGGATCTCACCCGGCACTGGAATTGCCTACTGGTTGCCCATCTTAGGTCTCTTCTTGATCTCCGACTGGGAGCTTCTGAGACCCAAGGATGCCGATGTGGATCCAGTGTGGACCAGTGCGGATCCAGTTAGCCTCCAGCTGTGGTCAGTAGCTGCTAATGCATAACAGCACCAGTGCTTGGGTTCAGTTCTCAGAACCGTGAAGCTTCACCCGCTGGCCCCACTGAAACCGATGGAAGCTCGGTGCTTGCTCACCTCCCCTCGTGTGCAAGTCCTGAAGGGTCCGAGGCTGTGGGAGGTGTTTGTGGTTACAGCGGTGATGGCACTTTGCGATGTCCTGACCTTCTGAGGCTTGCAAAGACCTTGTGGTAGAATCCACGGCCGGAGTTGTGCGCGTGTTATCTGCCTCCCTATGTGGTTAGGCAACTTAAATATTATTTTTTTTTTTACCATTGGATTAAACAAAGTTAACTGGCTTCTCACTAAACTGTGTAAGCAGCACCTTCAGGACACCGCAGCGAGAAGCAGCAGGGGACAGTGACGGTGTGAGCTGCTCTGGGATTATTTTCAAGATGATCTCTAGAAGCGACCTTGATGTGGGCACCGAAGTGCCGTTGTGTTGCTTCTGAAGTGGCCTGGATTAATACGGGCGTGTATTTGTCTGCGTACGTTCCTTCCGATTTATTTCTTCGCAGGTTGCAAAACTACAGAACAAATGTTCCGAATGGAACGCTGAGATCTGAGAAGAATGACAACCCAAGCAGGAGGCACTCGCTGATGCCAGTAAATTCTTCCTAGCTGTAACTTGCTCGTAAACATGAGCAAATAAGTAATCAAGGGGAAGAAAGACTTAATTTTTAAGCGATTGAGGTAAAATTTCTTTGCGCAAAATATCTTATACAGTGCTCGTAGGCAAATCTAGTGATAAAGTGTTGTTCCAGAGAGAAAGAGTTGACACAAATCTAATGGGCGTGGAGAGATCCCAAACACACAGCCAGCGTTTTTGTTGTTTAGACAGGAAGGCGTTCAGGCTGATCTCCGCGTCGTTTCCCAGGGTCGATAAAGGTCTCGGTGGCTGACGGGCCTGCCTCCAGCGCCCGGCTGAGGGATCTGGGGTTGGGTAGAGGACAAGAATCCAGTTCTAGAAAGTAGCCGAGAGGGTGGCGCTGCCCGCCCTGGGAGTACGGCAAAAAAAGCCGTGGGGAAGCAGAGGGGACGTAGGAGGCGGGAGATGGTGGTGGGTGCGGGTATAACGAATGGGGTTCACCAGGTGTGAGGCACGATGCCGCTCGAGAGTGGAAGCGGCGTGGTTGTAGGAAGCTAATTTCAGTTCAATTTCTGTTAAACTCGCGTCGGAAGGATCCGTTTGTTCTTTTTACCTCCTGCTCAGAAGATGCTGTGGAAAGGCGGGATGCGCAGTAGCACATTAGGGACCAGATCCTCACCGAGGGACATATTTACTGATAAAGCCTTTGCAATGTGGTGCTTTATGTGCTGTAACATCGGAGGCAGAGCAAATACGTGCCGGTGTCGGTGCTTAGAAAGGGCTTTGCTGCGTGGAGCGGCCGCTGCGCCGCAGCCCGTGCGCCTACGGAGGCGAAAGGAAGCATCGCCGTATCCCAGGTTTGGGGATTCCCAGCGAGCAGGCGACTCGGCCGTGGCTTTGGCAGAGCTGTGGATTAGGAAAACCATTCCGAGTCCCATCCCCGGTGTGTGAAACAAGGACATTCTTCCTCGCTCCTGATCAGACAGCGATTACTGGAGTAGAGCAGGAAAAGGCGAAGAGGAGCAGCGTGCCAAACCTAGGCGTGGATTTGTTAGCAATTTCCTTTCTTATTTAACCGCATAAATAATCAAATGTGAATATTGGAAAAGCGGAGCTATTTCCCTTGGGAATCTAGACCTGCCTCGCGTGTTTAAAGTATTTATATATTTGAGCTGTCAGTTTTTCTAACTCTATCAAGGCTGGAGCGACTGCAGGATCTGCAGATGAAAGATGGTGCTTGAAAAGGGAAAGAAAGCAGTGTGTTAGGCCCATTTAATTTAAACGTGCTGTATTAAATCTAAAGCGCTGTCTCTGCTGTGTCCGTGGGGTTCGGCTCCTTATTAGTATTACTAAGAAAGAAAAGATGTTTAAAAGCAGGCATGGTTTCAGATTAAGGTAATTTAAGTTAGCGCAGCGGTTTGGAATACCAAGGCGCTTTTGTACTGATCTCATTGTACTCTTAAGGCGAGCAAGGAGGCTGGATGTGACGGCGGTGCTTTGGAATGATGGCTTAGCCAGTGCGATTCCCGTATCCCCTGGGAATTGGGGGAGAGGGGTTACAGGGTGGTGCAGGAGGGGAAGGGCAATGAAGGGCAGCGCAGAGGGTTTGCCCGGAGAGCGGGGTGCGTAGGTCGGCTGCAACCCTGCTCCGGTGAGCGGCCGGCGTTGTTGTCAGGTGCGTACACACGTCGCAAAACAGCTTTGAAAAGCTCATCAGAGGAGAGAATCTTTTATTTGTTGGTGCGGAGCTGGTAGGTGACAGGGTAGAGTCGTAATTGTGTGAAGGGTTTTGAAGTCACCTGCTTTTGGTCCAAAACAGCACCGCTGTATTAACCCTGATGACAGAGGGTCCTTCTTAGAGGATGCTGGCCTTTGTTAAAGGCTAGGGTGGAAAAAAAAAAAAAGATATTGCCTCCAGCTTTGTTTCTTTGGGAGGTTTTTTCTTTGGTTTTATGCTTGTATAGAACCTTTCATTATAGGGTACTGGCCTGTGATTGGAGTTTCTATGTGACAGTTTAATAAAAGCAACAAGGGCTCATTTAGTGATTTAATAAAATTTCAGAGCCTTGGTATTATGAAGGTGACGGTACAAAATAATCCATGGTACTACTTGCAATTGGGAGAGCATTTCTGCTCTCGTTCCACCAACCTTTCCAGGATTTTACGGTGGCTCCTTTGCTTAAAGTTTTCCTCAGGAAGAAAGGGGGGCCTAAACACATGAATATAATTGAATCTTTTAGATCTTTATAGATTCAATTACTGAGGGGAAAACAAGTAGATGTGTGTAATACAGTGCTCCCACCCAGGAATCTCTGCTATCCTTACAGACGCTTTTTCTGCTTGTTTGGTTTCCTTTTATCATCGAGGATTTTTTTTTCTGAAGGAGCTAACGATACGTTGCATGACAGCTGAGTAAGAATCTTGTTCATCTTTAGCTGGGTCTTGCTGTAGAAGCAACGTCACAGAAAAAAAAAACATATTTGCAGGAGTATTTCTATTTGAATTCTAAAATGGATGCTCAACAAGCAGCAGCATTTGTTCTCCCTGTATTTGCAATCCCTGTAGGAAACCTCGGGGAGCTCAGCAGCTCTTTCTCTGCTGCTTGTCTCGTCTGTGGGTTGAGGCGTGCCAAGGGAAGGAGGCTATGCAGAAGATGAATGTAATCAGTGAAGCTTCCAGAGGCAAATATCAGCCGCACCGCCGTTCCCAATGAGTTGTGATTTCTTTGGGTGAAAATATACCCAGCATTAAATAATGCTCTTTCAATAACTGCCTGTAACAGAGGTGGTTTAAGTTAATGAATACCTAGTTTGGGGTTAGTTTTCAGAAGGGTTTGGTTTTCTTTCTCTGCCAGCCTCTGAGTGCTGTCCATAAAGCGCATCTACGGAGCGCTTAATGACTAGAAAATTATTTGATGGAACTATCCTGTGTAATGAGATATTTCAGCAATTTATTCCGTACAATATGTTAGCACCAAAAATTAGAACTTTGGGCAGGCTGGTGGGCAGGTGTGAAAACCTGTCGAGTCTCCCTGTAGACAAAAATCTATTTAGCGTGGAAATTTTTCCTTAAGGATATGTTTTTGTGACTGTGTGAAGTGAAAGCAAAGTGATGCGCATTCACAAAAGGTCATTTAAGTAGAAGTTGCTCGACAAGATAAATTAAAATTTCCCCTTACCCTGCTTGACATGAGCTACAAACTGGAGCTGGAGGTCTGTCTGGTGGGTTATTTTCATTCAGAGAAGAAATTGGTTTTGAGATCAGAGATCCTTTGGATTCAGTCCTTATTTGTTCCATATACCTGAACTCCTGTTTTCCTCTGTACCGGAGGGAGCAAGCGGCAGGGGATGGTTTCTTTGTGCCCTTCTCCAGGTCTTTCTTCAGCCGGCGATTTGCCTGAAAACAGCCTCTCCTGTCCTCCCCAGGAGGCAGCCTCTTCGACTGACGCTGCCAGGGCTTTTCTAGGGCAATGGCTTTTCTTCCCAGTAGCCTGAAAATTAATTCCATTGCTCACGTGCGCCTGATATTCTCTTTGGGATTGCGTTCCCTGATGTTCTAACTGCCTAAACCAGAAGACGGGGCTCGGTCTCATCTCATCTGAGTGGAGGACAGCCCTGAAGGCTTTCTGGTCAGTGGAGGTTTTTGTACACTCCAGCCCCATAAAGGTGTATCCCCGTCTGATCGCACAAGGAGGATGTGGCAAACACTGTACGCTTCTGCCATGCTCCTTGTGCCTGAGTCGTAACGCTTAACTCAGCTTTTTATATATATTTATATATATATATATATATAATTTTTTTAATTTGTCTTTTCAATTTCTGTCTTTTTTCGCCTCTCAGGTCGTCTGCCTGACCTGGTCAGCCGTAAAAGGCAGAGACTTAATTTTTAGTTTCAATTCTGTGCTGTATTCCCCTGAATCCAGCAGCTGGAGAATAAAGGCAGCAAGTCCCGCAGGACGTGCAGGAGCGGGCGGTGCTGGTGGCAGCTGCCTTTGTTCAATGCCTTTCAGCGCGGTTCAGCGCAAGCAGCGGGAGGACGAGGTAAAAAGCAAACACGAGACATTTCCAGGAATTAATAGTTACACTGCACTGTCTTGAAAGATGCCTAGCCACTATCCTTGAGAGCAGCTGTTAAAGAAATGCCTGTTGGTACCTTGTTAATCCGACGCGACGCAGAGCAAGAGCGAGCATGCCTATTGCATAGAAGAGGCGGACGGAGAGGCACCGCTGAAGGCGTGCAGTTTTGAAGGACATGACACTTCAGGTTCCTTTATGGTTATTAGACAAAAGAGGGCATAATTAGACTTCAGGCAGGCTCCTGTCGTAAAGAAATCAAAGGGGAGTTTCTTTATATGTCAGGTTAGCGACAGTGTCTCCTATAGCTATAAACCTACTCGAGTGTTTCCAAGACCCGGTTGGCATACGAGCTTGCTGCGAGCTTTGTGCATCCACAGCTAGAGGTCTGTCGCTCGAACGGTGCATCCCTTCGCTGGTATTATTCCATTGTCACGCGTTTTTTTGTCTATTATCGCCGCAGCCATGTTTTGAAATAAGTACTCGCCTCCCACGGATCCCTTGGTTTGCTGCGTGCATGCGGAGTTAGCTCACGCTGCATATCAATGGGATGTCGGATGAAACCAGAGAAGTCCTGGGATTTTTGTAAGCCAATCCCATCATCTGTCTTTTGTGAGCTTGGAAAGTTGTCAGTCAGCGCAGAAAAGATATTGGCAAGCCCGGCTGTTCCCTTGCTGCTGAATGGGTTTCTGGAAGGACAACTGAAGTCATGCGGTGCATCCTTAAACAAGTCCGTAAAGAAAGATGTGGAAGAGAATGTTGCAGTCCGGGGGAGGGGTTTCTCCTAGATTTCTGTGGGACCCAGCTTCATTTGGTGGGCTGTTGGTCATGGGACCATCCGGCTACAAAGGACAGAGCGGTGATGGGTGTCCAAACTCACTTCCTAGGAATCTGGGCAGCGTTTTCACCAGGTTCATGCCCTCAGCACTCCTTTGAGACAGTGCAGAGAAGCACGTGGCTACCATCCTACAATCTTTAGCAGTTAAATAACCTGAATAAACCAAGCGTAGCGAGGAGAAACTTAATTTTAAGGTCAACTCTTAGACGCGAGGTCTCTTGGTGAGGGGACGACAGGTATTGCTGTCAGAGGCTGGGCAGCAAACACTTCTGGGTCTGAACGGCTGAAGGTTTTGAGCTTCTTTTGAGGACCCCCAGTAGGGTTGCTGTGCCTGGGGTGTGAAAAACAGACTGGTAACCAGCATCTGTAAGAACCACTAGTGAGCAGTTCTGTTAGGGGTTGGCACGTCCGAATGGCGAGACAGCCAGTACATTGGTAATGCTACCTGGGATCACCACGAGCCTGCGGCAAGAGAAAGAAAAACGGTGCTTTCTGTTAGGTGTTATGTTAATAAACGCTCTTCAGAGGGGTTTGGTATGTATCCTTCTTGACAGGGAGCCCAGGACCTCGCAAAAGCATGTTTGAGAGCTTGAGGCGTAGCTGAGAACCTGCAGGAGCTTTACGGCATGAAGTCATTCTGCTCCTCCGTAGACCCGCTTTCAACGGGTTTAATGCATTGAGAAACCGCACGGTGTGTGAAATCGCCCCTTGGACTAATTGAAGTTCACTTGCCACGAATTCTAGCCGCGGACAGCTCTTACAGGCAGATGTAATGCGGAGCCTTGCTCCTAACCTGCCGTAATGGCCACAGCACTAACGATTTCATGGGTCCACTGGTTTGGAGAAGAGCGCTTGATCACCTCTACAACATGAGCAAAATGTAAGTAGAAGAGGGGTTTCTTCTTTTTTTTTTTTTTTTTTTTTTCTTTTTCTGGTATTTTTTGGGATTATTTTTTGTTTGACAATGAATTTTT
>JAVJGI010000041.1:4569039-4608549 GCA_035590275.1 Ibycter americanus
TTTGGTTTGGGTTTTGTTGGGGTTTTTTTTTTGGTGGGGTGGGGGGTGTCCTGTTTGAAGGAGTGCTGAGATTTGCGTCCTTCTGGCAGCTGAGGGAAGCTTGAAAATGCAGTCCCTCATACCCTGAGAGCTCCGAGTGATTGCACTTAGGGACTGCTTTGTAGTTGAAGTCTTCAATGAATATGTTTCCCTGGGGCTTTGAAAATTTGTCCATGTGGTCTCGAGGAGGATTCTTTTGAAGTACTTTGAAGCTCGTAGGTGAGAGCTGAGTTTGACCGAGTCCTACATTTGAAGCGTGGTAGAATTTAAGGCTTTATTCAAACCTGTGGCATATTCTCTTCGCCCTTTTCCCACACTTCAAGGTTTTGAATCAAATATTTTTATTTGTTTTGAAGCAATTATTACTTTTAATATCTTTTTTTTTTTTCCCCCTCCCCTTGGACCCTTAATAAGTCATTACACTGACACAGAGTTCCCAGAAGTACAGGTGAGATTTATTGAATCCAGGTGTGTGTTATCTCTGCCAGCCAAGCAGGCAGAGACAAAATAAAACCGGGAAGGTGACAACTGGAGATACCGAGTAGTTGAAGAAGGTGGAATTTAAGGCAAGGAGTAAGGAAGAGAGACTGAAAACTCGGGGTTTGAAATGGCAGTGTCTTGAAAGGAAAATTGAAGCCCTAGAGATAATGATGGATTGACCTGACATCATTTAACAAGGAGTACCCAAAACTGTAAGAAGTTGAGAAATTGAATTGATGATCTGGAAAATAAGCTCAGATTAAGAAATATCGTGACGCTGGTGAGGTTGCTGTAAGCCTGAAGCTGGGGTGATGCTTGTTTTTTTTTCCACCTGTCCTTTGTTTCAGCTCGTGCATTCTGAAAGAGGCTCAAGGTTGGATAATTCTGAACTCTCTGATGTGTCGAGCTGCCTTTTATCTCTGTAGGAGGGCACGGGGTGATAAAGGAACATCACCAGGAGTGTCGCTGGTGGCATGTGTGATTGAAAACAAAAAATGGCTGTGTTTTGGGGTTTTGTTTCCTAATTAGCATGTAAATGCAAGCCTGTTGTCTACGGGGAAAAGATGATGGTGCTATAGAAACCAGGCCTGTCCTTCAGTGTTAGGAAATTATATTTATTCAGGCAAAGCTGAAAAATACATGCCAGACATCTGCTCCACAGTGTATTTCCTGGCTGTTTGTTGGGAAGCTGGTGTCTTAGCTGGCATCAGACTTGGCCCCATCTTCAGCTGTGGTACTAACGCGTGTTTGGAAGGAGGGAGCAGGAGGCAAGCACGGTTTTGAGACACCTTTGTGCTTCCCAGAGCTCAGGGCTGTGGCATTTCGTGATGAACTCGAGGTGGTGTTGGCCTCAGAAGCCAAGGGATGCGCCTGCCATCCTTCATGATTGGTTTCCCAACGTGTCCTTGGTTTGCTCCTCGCTTCGCCTTCAATGCGGAACGCTACGGAGAGGCGAACCCTGGCCTTAGCTGCAGAGGTGACAGCCGGTGCGAAAAAGAAATTATTGGGGCATGTTTTTCTGGTCATTTTGGAGGCTGAGTGTTACAAGGAGATGTTGGTGTCAATGAAAACCAGCCTCGTTACCCGTTATCATTCTCATCCTTTTCATACTGCATCTCCATCTAATTTTCCGAGGGTTCAGATGGTTGGCCAAACAAGAATTTGCCCTCTTGGTGTGAGCTTTGAGCTTGTTTTCTTTCTTTCCTCTCTCTGGCTGCCTCAGTTATTTCATGTTAAAGTTTGGAGTACAGCGGAGTGTTCGCGGGGGACACGTGAGGCTTGGCTCTCTTTGGTTCTTCATCATTTCTTCTGGATCTGGCATTGATTCACTGAATGTCGTTGGCGTGTCACAGAGTCTGTTTTCGGTAATGCTCCTGTGACCATAAAAACTAGACCAGTCATTCTGCCCCAGAAAGCAATTTAAGATTTAATTAATACTTGAGGGCCACATTGCTTCAGTGAAATTAACAGTAAGGTCTGTTAATTTCAGTGGGTAAGTGTCCTACATTTTGCTACTGATTAAAACACCAATTTGATGTTAAAAAAAAAAAAAAAAGGAATTAAAAAAAAAAAAAAAGGAATCCGGAAAAAACAGAAAGTAATCCGGAGTTAAACCAATGACTAAACAGCCTTCCATATTCCTGGGGTCTCTTTTATAGTTAGCATTCAACGCAAATTGGCGGAGCCTCAGAGATAGAAATAGGTGATGAGAAATCGGATATATTTTCTTCCCTTGTCACCTAAAAATACCTCTGTGTAGGGAGGGTTTTCCGTGGAATGATTAAATATGTTCATGGAGGTAATAATAGTTAAGGAAGGTGCTGGAATGAAATGGGTGTTGGTGTGGCTTCTGCGTGAAAGCGGTTATTTATTACCAGTTTCTTCCTTTTAAGTTTATTTGATTTAAAAAAAAAAAAAAAACAACCAAAAACTCATTTAAAAATTGTTTAAACCAGTTTAAAAATGGGATGCTTTCCCCTGACGCACTGCTTTTGTTCAGAAATTCTTTGTTCCTGCTGGATAGATTTCACAGTGCCTGATTTGCTTCTGTGGAAGGTTTTTTAGGGTTTTTTTGGAACTGGTCTCTCGCCCCCCCCGGGGCAGGGCGGGTGGCCTGTGGTGTGCCACAAGGGCTGCGCTCATCACCTGCTGACCCAGAGCGTGTCTGCGGCACTGAGGTTTAAAATGGTTTTGATTTCAAAGTTATGCCAAGAATGGATTTTCTACAACCAGTCCTCAGAAATTCCCGCTATGGCCACGTTTTCAGATTGCTCGATTTTGCTTGGGTTGAGTTTCATTTTTATTTGTTTTTTTTTATTATTATTATTACTACTATTATTTTAATTTGGCCGTTCTAATGCCTCGTAGGGAATTGACTTCTTTAATTATGCATCACTCAAAATGTACAAGACATGCTGTTTCTGACTGTCCCGATTCCCCTGGATGACCTGCGGACGGCGCTGTGCCCCGCTGCTGCCGGGTTGAAGCATCGGCAGAAGCAGCGCCGCCGCCTTTTCCCTTTGGCGCTCGCGGCCGTGTCTGCACAGCACTTCTCATTGCCCATAAATCAGGATGTGAACTTCCTATAAAGATTACTTTAAAAACAATCTGAAATATGACATATTTATGGGATCATGACCATATTACTCTGATATGAGGAGGAGTTAGTTTCCTTCATTTTTTTTCTTGGTAAATGAGAGTGGGTTCTCCTTTTGGTGCACTATGCTTCATGATGTATGGAATAAAGCAGGCCAGTCATTGAGTTAAGATGATTTATAGGAGCCATACATATAACTATTTTTCCTCGTCATCTTACAGTGTGGTGCCAGGAAGGCTGTAAACAAATCGTTGACCTTTCTGTGAGTGTGCAACTGTTGACCTGAGGGCTCCTCTGTCTGATTGACCCTGTTTCCTGGCAGTACGGAGGATGCTTTGAGAGGAGGACGAGTGCTTTTGTGCTTGTACTATCTCGGCGGGGGGCTGTTTACATTTTGTTTGGCCTCTTGCAGCCCTCCTCGCTGCCGATGAGACCTGCCTGTTCTTTCCAAGTGAATTGCTGGAGTTTTAATAAGGGCAAGTCAACTTCTAATTCAGAGGGAAAAGGTTTATTGCCTAAAAGAGGTGGTTACTGTCTCATTAAGAATACTTTCCATTTCATACGTGGCCTCGAAGCACTTTATGAGGTGATATGAATATCGTAATTGCCAGGTTGCGTAAAGTGACTCGTCTACGGTGACCCAGCAGATCAAGTCATGGAGCAAACCCAGGGCGCTGCCTACAAAACCAGGGACATCGTCGTTCTGGCACGTTGTCCCACCGCTGGCCATCCGCACCCAGCAGCGCGGCCGGTCGGGGACGTTAGCGCAAAAAAACAGCTTCAGGGGTGGCCCTGGCACGAAAAGCTGGGGCGGTGATGGACTCTGAGCCTCCGTTTTCAGAGGGACTCCAAGCACGGCCTCAACTTCGCGGGAATTCCAAGTGCTCAGCAGTCATGGCAGTCTGAGATGCCTTAAACGTATTTGAGCATGGTATTGGAAAAGAATATTGGGAGGGGGTGCTTTTCTCCCTCTTTCTTCATGCTTACTGTCTCCTTAATTAAATCACCCGCAAGCCGAGGAGATTGGCTCGGCCGAGGAGAGTGAAGCGGGCTGTAGCTGGGAAGAGATGTCTGCCTCTGCCTCTTCTCTCTTACAATTGACCCTTTACGCTACTCAGGCCTTGAAATTGGGCCATGCACCACCGCGGAGTCATGAACGTAGTCCTGACTGTAGCGAAGAATCGAGGACTTGTAATCTTTTAATTTGATTTTTTTTTTTTTTTTAATGCTGATCCTGCTGCTAAGAAAAGGCAGGGAGAGAGCCACAGAGAACTGAGAATCTTCCAACAGCTTACGTGTACCTTGGTTTTGTGGACTCCGTGCAGACTATCCATATAGTGTCCGCAGCAAAGGCGCCGTCACGTGTGTGTCTGTAACAGCACGGTGGCTATTTTGAAGGAATAAAACTTATTCCGTGATGGTCACAAGCAACTGCTGGTTGTACAAGAGGTTACGGAGAGACACCAAGCAGTTCCAGAAATGAAGAACAAACACTTGGCGTGTTGGCTGCACCGAGAAAGTTGTGAAACCCTCTTTTGCTCGATGGGTAGCCTGTGATAAATTGATCCCCCCCATGATACAAGCCCTTTTCCTCCTTGCTTGACCTTCCATGTATTATCCTTTCTGCCAACGCTGTGCGTTGCCTGTGGTGCCCTGACATCAGCGTACGTGTTACTTGCCCCAGCCTGGTGACGTGCAAGGTCTAGGTTGTGCCGAGCGTATGTTTAGCTGGGATTAATTAGCAAAACCCTGTTGACCAAGAAAGCCGTTGATGTAGTCCACCATCTTAAATGGAATACCACTACCTACCCCATGTGAGGATTTGACCCATCGAGTTTGCGATACTGGTTGTAGGTGTTTACGTCTCTTCTCCAGGTCAAAGCCTGTCTTACACGCGGGTTTCAAATGCGGGGAGAGTTGTAGAGATCACCAGTTTCAAAAACGTCATTGTAGCTTGGCACATAATTACTTGCGCGTAATTTAACACCTATACGTTTCTTCCCTAATTAAAGCATGTAACCCGAGTTATCTACTTTCACCAATTAAGTCTCTCTTCTATTCAAAGCCATTTGCAAAACTCTTCCTTCTAGCCTTATTTGTCCTTCAGGGTAGCTGCAGTTCTGCATTTGTTTCCAACCCACCGCATCAGGAACTTAATTTTAAAACCTGTATTCTCTTCCTAATAGACACTGACCGCTCCCAAGTTTATGGGATAAGTTATTTTGCCCCACTTTCCTTGTTGTCAGTAATCCTTGTTTAGGGGTCGGGGTGAGGGATGTGGGGGGCAAAGAGACTTGTAAACACCCACATCCTACTACTCCGAGCTGGGTGAGCGGCTGCGAGCTCCCAGGCTGGCTCGGGAATGCTTTTGCGAGGTTTGGCTGCCCAGGCGCTGCCTCTCCGAACCGAAAGGGATGCGGGAAGCTTGTAGGAACCAGCTCAGTACCTCTGCAAATGGTTAACTTCTGAGTGAGCCGTCAATTTTATTGGGCAGGATCGACAGCGAGCGTGAGCCTTTTTCTATGAATAGATCAGTCTAAACAAATTAACTATTAAAGATGCCGATGGAGGATCCTATTGGCAAGAAAGGCTGGGCAGCCTGGGAGTTAAGAAAAAGAAGGGAAGGCGGAATGTGTTTGTAGTGCTGAGTCGTGTCGCTGTGTCGGGATGCGCTGCTCCGCCGCCACCTTTGCTGCGTGACCCTGTGCAATTCAATATTATTTTTTTTTTGTAAGAATGTGGGACTTAAATATGTACAATCGTGAAGTGTCTGAGAGTATGTCCTGTGATGCTTATGATAACCTTTCTTCTAACATCCCCTAGATCCAGAAAACGAAAGTGTCCAGATTTTCAAAGGCACGTGTGGTTCTCTGCTGTTTTGAACATCGTGCCTTTTGCACCGTAATGATTCCTCAAGCAGCAGTGAAAGCTAAATGTGCGAAAATCTGTCCTTAAAATTGCAAGCAGACTTTTTACTTAACTTTTAATTACAGTGTTTCCTGGTGGTTGTCATCATGTTTATTCCCAGGAGCCTGGTTTTGTTGTTTACCTTGCATCAAAAAGCATGCATTAGGAAGAGCAATAAGGGCAAATGCGGTGTTGAAATCAGAAAGGCCAAGGTACTGAAGAAGTTTCTGCATTGAAATCAGTGGAAGTAAATGTAGTCCTGTCAAGGTAATTAGTATGATGAGTAAAAGTGACCTTTATGGCAGGGAACATAATTGCATTGTCATGGCCCATTATTTGACCTTCTATAAACCATCCTTCAATACTGCTAATGAGTACTTCTGCGTACGTGTGTTGACAGCCAGGACATTGCTGGGAAATAAGTGGCACCTAGAAACCAACCAAAATATTAAGTACACAGTATGCTTATTATTTGTAAAAGATCCCTATTAATATAGTTCCTCCACGGTGTAGTAATTGGTGAGAGCTCCACAGGACTTGTTCTCCCTGTCTTGCTTGTGGAGCCTTGGGTTTCTTCTTTGCAAGATCCTAAAGCCAGTTCATTTTAGTAGGTGCTATTAAAAAAAAAAAACAACCAAAAAAACACAAAAAACCAACAAAAATAACCCCTTAGCCTACATGTTTTTCAAATTAACAGGAATTCAGTGAGACTTGGCTACACACTGCTGCCTGAAGGATTGGCATTGTGATCTTGTTTTTTTCTAGCTTGCAAGTTAATGGTTTTGTTCACGGACTTTGAGTAATGTTGTAATTTACTTGAAGACATGGATTTTGATGCCATCTTTCTCACATTCATGAAAGAAGCTTCTCTGAGGTTTTGGTTTGGGTTTTTTCTTCCACCGTATCTTATTCAGAGATACTCCTTTATTCAGACCAGAAGGAATCATTTTGATAATCAGCTTCTGCATCCCATGAAACGGGGACTAGAAAACCTTCCCTCCCTGACATCTGCCTTACATATACTTAATGTCTCTGACAGCTCTCAAATGTGTTTTAGAAAGAAATAAAGCCTTGATTTAGGACTCCAGGTGACAGAAAATTTGCCATTTTCCTAACTATGCTATGTGAATAGTTGAATGCTTTCAGAAACCATATATCTTTTGGCTAAATTTATGTAGCGTGGTCTTCCAGGCGTTGGCTTTTGTGTTACAAAATTTGGGGGTCTCTGCTATCACGGTAGGTCTCTCATCGGAGTTTCTACCACCTCAGAAGCAGCAGCTATTTCAGTGCCTCCTCAATTGTAAGAACTTTTCTTTCAAGCACTGGAAGAAGCTGTGCAGGGAGGTGATGGAGTCGCCGTCCTTGCAGGTGGTCAAAATAATGCGTCGATGCGGTGCTTGGGGCCATGGGTTAGCGGGGGCCTTGGCAGTGCTGGGTTACCGGTGGGACTCGATGGGCTTAAAGGTCCTTTCCAACCTCAACGATTCTATAAGTCGATGATTCTTGTTCTCCAACTTGCGTGTATTTTGGTATGAAACAAGCTCTTATCTATCAGTCTGGAAAACATCTCTTCTTTTTGGCAGCAGTTTTTAATATTTATACAAGTCCATAAAATATTTATAATTTTTGTAATGTATTTGGAGGCTGGTTTGCTGCATCCCTTCAAACACAGATGTGTTCAATTTTTCCGTGTGCATCGCGGGTTTAGTACTTTCGATGACTCTGGTGGCCTCACCTTGAATCTCATCAGTTGGCCACTAACTTTTTCCAGCTGGTGCCAAAAGATTAATACACTACCCCCCAGGTCTGAAGAAGGCTGAGCAGATGTATTACTTGCAGTAAGTCCCTATAAGTGATGATCAAGTCACCAGTTAGACTCTCCTTGGACAAAGAGATTGAGCTTCTCAGCTGTCCTTAGGAAAACGGTTACGTGAAGCTCTGCGCTTTCCGTAGGCACAGCTGGTGGTGACAGCACCGATGTCCAAAACCATTCCCGATTCTGAATTTTGGTGTCCAAAATGTGGAATTAGAAACAGCCCTCTCCGTCTCCCATTTTAGGCACGACCACGTTGGGTGGCTTACGTTTCGTTACAAGCTAAGCAGTGAAACAATACTGTCAGTAGAAGCACTTGTCAAATGTTGTATTTATCCTGTAAAGCATTAAAATGTAATGGCTGTTAGATCTGTCTTGCCAGTGCAGTTATGGCTGTTGTATGTACCAGCCTTCTGTTCTAAAAACCTGCTGAACCTAATTACTGTCAGCAGTTGTCTTCTGTCTTGACTGTGTATCACAAGCACGGCTGTGGTCACTTGAAGGGCAAGAGAAGAGGAAATCGGAGGAGTAATTAGAGTATGTTGAACAGAGGTTGCTGAAATTCCTCCCCATCTGTTATGAGGTTGTCTTGGTTTTATTCTGACAGTTTTCATGACTAACTCTTCTGGTTCACTTAATGTGTTTCAAAAGCGGTTGGTGACCATGGTGCTGCTGAGAAGATCTGCAGAGCCTTTGTGGGTACAGCTGAAGCCACTGCTTGCCCTCATTATAGAGGTTGACAAGACAAAAAATTCCGTTTAAGACACACAACAGAAATTCAGGAGATGTGGCTTTGATCCCTGACTCTGCGGCAAGGTCCGTGGCTGTATGACTGAATCCCCTTGTGCTCTGCATGACCCCTGGAAGATCCAGGGCAATGGTCCTCTCGCCAACCGCTTGCCTGTCTTGCCTGGGGTCACTCGTAGCCTGCCGTTAGTTTCGGTCTTTTCACCTACAGAAAATATGAACATCTTGATACTGGTTTTAATTATCCAACTCTTGGTGACTGTAGGTGATATTTTGAGACATGGCTAGCGGGAAGTGGATAGGATAAATCTGTCGCTTCTGCTTTGAATACATTTCCAACCATTGACTGGGTTTGTGCTGTTCTTTGTTGAGCACGCCTCTTTTTTATTTTCCAGCACGCCCGTAGAGCAACCGTTCCTCCTCTGTCGTTGTTCTAATAAACATTTTACGCATTTTAATTAGGAATCTTCATCCATTTCCTCTTTTTCCTTCCCTTCAAGCAGTGAGAGTGCATTTGATTTCACAACGTCGAGTTTTCCAGTATATTATATGGCTTTAGAGAACTTTGCATTTTTCCTAGCGACTACCATTGGCAAGAATTTTTTGTGCTCGGTGCTTCAGCGTTTGCAGAACTTAAGCCGTGGTATATATCACACAGGGGATACCAAAAAATGCAAGTTCTCAGAGTCTTTATGTGTTTTTATAGCTGCTAAAATGGAGGATTTGGCGGAGATTGTCTACAGAAACGCGGAATATGCCTGATCAATTGCTTTCTGGGTGCAGTGAGACCTTTAAGACATTTTGGACGTACAGAGCTTCCGAAGCATGACTGAAGGGAGCCTTCGGGAGTTGTCGCCATCCTGTATATTTGAAGCCACGCGATGATGCTGGTATGGTGCCAGGCATTTTTGCCGAGCTCAGGAGGCTGTTTCCACCGAGGAGGCAGGCGCAGGAGGCTGGGGGGGTATCTGACCTCCACTGAGGCCCATGAGACTTGGGATTCTGCAGATCTTGATGGATCTGGGGTTAGGTACAGGGGAGGAGTGAGTTAGCGCTCGATATTGACGACTTAATTCCTTCATTACATCCGTTTCTTGCATTACAAACTCTTTATCGACTCCTTTTTACAGACTTTGCCTACCAGGCTAATGACACCCTTCTTGTTGACTGCGTGCCCAAAGGGAAAGAGACTCTCTCTGCTTCTGCCGGTGCTCAGTCCTAAATGGCATGGCTGGATGGGACCACAACGCGAGTGTTTGCAGCTAATACTAACCCCAAAGCTGTGGTGTCCTAGACCTGCTCATTTATAGCAAGCCTGTTCCATCTGAAAAGGACAACGACGCGGGCGTTGGGAACCTGGCACTGTTCTTTTTCGCATTAGTTGGCCTGAAAAAGTCATTAATTTTTCAGTGGTACCTGGGACTATGTGGGTGGCATACTGGGAATTTCGGTTTTCTCGCCTGGCATTGAAAATGAAAGCTGGCATTTAAAATGTATTCTAACAGATTCAACAGTTTTCCCTGTGCAATCAAAGATATTAATTATTGAGCCCATCTTCAGAAAAGCGGGTTTTAATGGCAATTTATAAGGATGGTAAATAATTTTGATTTCATATCTGTAGAGGATGACAAAAGATAGGTTGCTGGAGGCTTAAATATTCGGTGTAATGAGGCCCTAGGGAATAAATAGCAACAGTCTGAGCACCCTCGCTCCGAACGGGGGAACACACAGGACATGCCTGTCAAGAGAGGGGCCAGTTCTGATTTATTTGATGTCTTGCGGTTACTCTGCTGACGGAGCAGTAGCAATATTCTGCATTGATCATGTGGAAGTGAGTGAGAAACAGTCAGGAAAACTCATTCCTCACGCTCAGTGAACCCTAGCTGTCTGCAAGTGTTGCCTTTCTAGCATCCAGACTTCTGTCAATCGCGGTATCGATGCTGTTTTACTAACAAAGCTCCTGCAAAATGTGCTGCAGCTCCGGCGGAGTGCAAGGGTCTGGATCAGCTGCCATCACCACAGTATTTCAAGTATTTCCAGCACTTACAGTGACGTTTCCCTACTTAGGGTACAAACCAATGTGAATGCACAATTGCTTATTTTTTATCTAGTCTGGCTTTGGTTGATTTTTTTTTTTTTTTTTTAGTTGTATCAGGCGATTACCACTTTGCACAGCAAAGAATTAGGAGAGGAAAATTAATGTCTGTGCCTTTGCAGTAAGGTGCGAGGCCACCAGTGTGCCTAGAGGACAACGTGGCCCAACAGCAACACTTGAACTGGTGTCCCCGGACAAAAAGATTCTCCTGTTGGGAAGGAGAGTGCTCAGTCTGGAGTCTGAACTGGAAATATGCGTCGTGTATTGCAGGAGAAGGGTGTCAGGTGTGAGCCATATGGTTTATCTGAACCACTGACATTAGCAGGTTGCAACTAGAGATTTTTTTTTTTTTTTTAAGTTGCTTAGTGAAGGAATAGCTGAGATCTTCCCACAGTTGGCATTAACCCTGAGGGAAGGGTGGCTTTAGATGAGATTTTAGGAAGAAATTCTGTGCTGTGAGGGTGGGAGGCGCTGGCACAGGCTGCCCAGAGCAGCTGTGGGTGCCCCATCCCTGGCAGTGCCCAAGGCCAGGCTGGACGGGGCTGGGGGCAACCTGGGCTGGTGGAAGGTGTCCCTGCCCACGGCACGGGGGTGGCACTGGGTGGTCTTGAAGGTCCCTTCCAACCCACACCGTTCTATGGCTCTATGAAGAGAGGATGGCTTCTTGCACCAGTGCCTGGCTTGGGTATTGCTGACCACCGTACACCCTCACGCTGAAAGCTGTTTTGAAACAAGCAGCGTCTCTTGCTTCTAGAGCTCTTAGCCCAGCAGGCCTCCTCGGAGACTCTATTAATGCAATAATAATGTGAGTAATTCCTCATTTAGTTGGAGATCTCTTGAGTGATGCAAAATTCCTGCCATGCTTTTTTGTCTTCGACGCGTATACGCGTTTTCTTTTTGGATTGAAAATTTCTTGGCTGTACCGATGAGCTTGTGTTGCTGATGGGGCTTGCGAATCACCTGAGAATACAGCCCAATGCAGTCAGAGTGGTTCACCGAGTCAGCTAAAGGAAATAAAATGCTAAACCCGAGAAGAAAAAAAAAAAAAAGATAATATCCAAAATATCAAGTAGGACACATCACGAGACACTCATCCAAAGAGGGGGAGATAACACTGAGGCAAAACGGCAGACTAGCCTAGGTAGAATTAAAGTCTCTCCGATTCCTGTTATGTGCGTATCATTAGCATGTAGCGAACTTGAATTTGAATGATATATTTTCTAATAATTCCTACCCTCTTCTAGTCACGGCGATAGCAACAGAAATTCCTGCTGAGGTTATACCGGCTCAGTCCAGCGTCGTTGGGTAAACTGTGAATTAGCAGCTCTGGCATTAGCTGCAGTGTATGGATCAACAACAACAAAACCCAAACAAGCCTCGGAGATCTCTAGGCTGCCTCCCGTTATTAAAATGATTTAGCAGCCAGGATGACACCAAAAGTCGAGGCGATGCACATTTGTTAACACACACACGGGAGGGGGAAAAAAAAAAAAGCACAAAGACAATACGTATCCCTGGCAAACTTTGCTTTTGTGGTCTGTAAGGAAAAATGTTTTGTGTCAGCACTTGGCACTCGCCTTCGCACCACGGGCTGTCCTACCTGCGGTGTCGCGGTGGGCACTGCAAACATGCCTCTGTCGTTACCGCTGAGAGGCTGCTGGGGCTGCTTGAGGCTTGTAATGGTAACTCGGGGAACGGAATTTATGGCATCCGGATCACATAGAGAGAGGCCAGTGTTCTGTAGAACAAAATTCCCCTGCTAACAAAATTTTTGTTTGGTCGGGTTTTTTTATGGAGCAGCTCCGTTTTGAAAATCGCCTTTTTCTGCTGGCAGCTGCAGGTTTGGTGCTTCTCCTTCGCTCCAGATAAAATGTGCAGCGCTAATAGTAACGGGTTTTCCTTTGTCATCAGCCTTCCGTGATTGAAAGCAAAACAGGCTTTTATTCCTCAGGGATATCACTGCTTCTGAAGATGTGGTTGAGAAAAAAGGGGGGGAAATACTCCTTGCAACAGAAGTATTAAGGAGTTCAATTTATTAAGTTAATCAAAATACTGCTAAAGGAAACTTGATCACAGTCTGTCCCCACAGAGAGAAGTTATGTGATTATAAAGGGCTTCTTATTCGGAGAGATAATGAAATAACCAGTTCTGATAGCTGGAAGGTGTCTAGGAAGGAAACCCCATCTCGTGCTAGAAATGAGGTGCAAACACTTACAAGGGAGTAAGTCTTTGGGGAAATTCCTACAGCCGCGCTTTATCCATTGCATGAGGGACACGACAAAACCCCGTGCCTCGGCTGTGGCCAATGTGTTTCATATTTGGCTAGCAACTTCGTGTAGTGACCAGAGCCAAAGGAACCGAGAGGTCTACGTGCTGTGTCTCTGTCACTAAGCTACTACATGCCCTTCTGTCTTCGTCACTGGTCTGCCTCAGTTTCCCCAGTTTAACTTGGCAGGAGCGGCCCTTGCCCCCGTTGGTGAGCGCGTCGTGGTGGTGGTGGGCTGATGTTGATGATGATGAAGCACAACGTGCAGGGCTGTCGTTAAGGTCATCTCTAGCATCAGCGATTTGCGTGCTGGCTTTCAAGCTGTGTTTTTGACAGTTTAGCAGTGAAGTTCTGCTGCCACAGTTCCTCCTGGACTTATCAGGGATGCCTCATTACCATGAATCTTGAACTCTCGCTGCCGCCGAGTTTCACTACGTACGTTGCCACCATGACCCACTTTCCTTTCTTAGATAAAAGCTGCCCACAAAGCATCATCGTTTTCATTCTCTCCACTCCCACATATTCTCCTTCCAAAACACTTTATTCCTCTCGATGAATTCTTGTGTGTGATTGTTGCCGTAAGGTTACTGATCTGCTTTAAGAAAGAAATAAATCTAAAAAGCCTTCGATTGAGATTTCGAAAGAATGCAAAGTCGTAATGAGAAAAAAGAAACCGTAAAGCAAAAGTTAATGGGTGCAGACAGACAACCACGGGTCTCTCTGCAGGTTGTGGAACCTTAACTGATGCGGAGATAGAGGTGTGCTGTTGGTGTTTTCTGTTTTTAAAGCTGCTGTTCTCCGTAGTTTCACCTGGGAGCCGGCTGTGAGTGGAAGCCCAGACCACAGGAGCGCTACGTGGCTGAAGAACTTGCTTGGACTTTAGTGCCGGTCTTCCTTCTGGGCACATTAATCTTCCAAACACCCTGGTGCGAGGCGAGGGGAACGGCAGTGCCGTGCCCCCCGTCCCCCCCGCCTTCAGCAGGGCGCAGAGAGCGTTCGTAGAGCCCGGTATCGCCGAGCTCAGCAAACCGCGATGGCTACACGGAGATGGTACCTTGAGTCCCAGAAGCAGCATCATTACGGTACTTTGCCTGGGATAATTACCTTCTTAACACGGGTAATTAGGCTGGTTGCCACACTATGCTGACTCAGCTGTGCCGGGCTTGCCCGTGGATGGCGCTGGGCTCGGAGCGAGGCGAGGATCCGTGCTGCAGGGTAAAGCCCGGCTGCCTGCAGGCGTGCGAGCGCTGGTGTCGGAGCAGGATGCTGGGCTGCTCACCCGCAGGACATTCCGTCCGGAGGATTCCTGCCGTGGAGGCGGCTTCTGCAAGTAGGTTGGCCTGTTTAGGTTGTCCCTAAGATCGGGATAATCTGGACTGGCTTTATGGGTACTGAATTATTTTTCACGTTTATAGCATTAATTGCAGGTGGCTACTTTTGTGGCTAAGGTGGCAAACCCAGGGTCCGTTTCTGATGCCTGCCACGGATTTCCTAGCCTGGATGAATGTATCAGAACCTCTTTATCTCAGTCTCTGACTGATTTTGGACAGAAATAGCTCTTCTCTTAGCTGTCTGCCTTGTTTGTATGTTTTTTTAATACGCTGTCGGAGGCTGGGATTTCCCTGGTATCAGTTCGTTTTATTTTTCTGAGAATGGTCCAGAGGCTGCAAAATTTTGCGGTTAGGGTTTCACTTGGCTGCGCGTCAAAAACCAGATGCGGATTTTACATTAAAAGCTTCTAGTTAGGCAGGAGGTGATAAAGCAAATTGGAGTTTGGCAAGGATTCCGGGGCTGTTAAATGCCGTCAGATCTCTCGATGACCGCGAGTGCTCGGACGGCTGGTTTCGCCCCCCATCCAAACCGAGATGCGCGTGCAGATTGGAGGACATCTGGTACAAACTACTGGGATCTATTTTCTCAAGAGTCAAGGAAAATCTTACCGCTACCTAAATGCGCAAACATAGCCGTTTCAGTCCCAGCCCGGCTGCGCGCGTGGTGTCTCTAGCTCCTTCAAAGGTGTTTCCTCCAAGCTTGAGGTTTGCAGCCCGTGTCCAGTTAACTACTGGGCTGTGGCTGGGGGACCGCTGAGGAGCTGGTACTTCTCTGTCTCCCAGCCTGTGTCCTTTCGCAGCTGAAAGCCCCTGTTCCTTACCGGTTTGGAACTTGCTAGTGGTAAGAAATGCTCGTGTTCTGCAGGCGTGAGCCAGTTCTACACCTGTCATTAGTAACAACTCGGAGTTACCAGCTTTTGGCTGCACGTGTTGGGCACTGACGAGGAATTAATGGAAGCCAGAGGAAGCAGACAGCTGGCACAATCAGCTGGAAGGGAGTATTTTCTGAACGGTTCGTTTAGATTTCACCTCTGCGCCCCGCGCTCGGGTTGGATACTCAGCTGGTGTGAGCGAATGCAGCTCTGCTCATCTAAGGGAGCGTTGGGTGCTTTGCTTTGCTCAGCATCCCGCCCGCCGTTACTGTCTCTCCGCTGAGACGCCATCAGCATGCCAGCTAGATTCTCATACCTGTTTCATCCTGACGTTTCTCCCTGCCTTACAATAGGAAGAGCTCCATCGGGCTTCACAAAGCGGCGTGGAAGGGGAGGAGTAACACGGTGAAACGAACGGGGACTCTCAACCCGCTGGGACTGAGCAAGCGCAGCTTGCTGGTGGGCTCGGCGCCTGTCTCGTGAACGTGCAACTGAAGAAAGGACGGTGCCCTTCCTGCCTGCAGGGTCTAGCCACCGCTAGCCCACCTCATACGAGATTTCCAAGCCACACCCTTTAATTAACCTGCTATGAGAAAGTCGCCTCTTTGACGACCAAATTTGTCAACGGGTTTATTTGCATGGGACACTCAGCGTGAATTGAAGTTGGCCTTGCTTAGCTTGCCCAAAGCTAAATGATACTGAAGTCCTTTGTAGCCCCCCTAACTCATAGTTAAGTAGCATGATTTGCTTCTGTAATTGGTTTGACTTTCAAGTGTTTTCGTACTGGTTGTAGCTGCGGCACTTTCTGTGCTGGCAGAGGGGCAGGGACACGGACCCCCACCCTTTAGCCTCCAAGTTCAGCCCCATCGGTGGTGAGGACCTGGAGGGAAGGCAAGTATTTACAGTATTTATTTGCTGTAAATAAAGTATTTACAGGCTGCAGGCAACCATGCGTGTGGAAGGAGTTTTCTTTTGCTCTTCAGTTTTGCTTAGGTGCAGTCAGCGCTACAAGAGAGCGGGGTCTTATTTTTAGGAAGCAAGTTCCCAGATTTATTGAGAGTTTAAGCAAGTTTTTTCCCCTCTTCTGAATCTTGCAAATAGGAGGAAACTGGGGCGGGGGGCCACCCCATTTGTAACATTTCTGGCGTCGATGCTGGAGTAACGCTAACTACAACCTGCCAACCTGATTCTCCACCGCTTTCCCAAGGTTATGCCCTGGTGTTGCACAAGTACGGGAAAACCTCTACGTGAAGTGAAAAGCAGGGAGAACTGGGGTACGCTGAGAGCTCTTCCTTCATCCTCTAACCTAATTTGCAGCTGCTTTTCCTGTAACCTCTGCATCGGCAGCCACGGGAGAGAGACTGAACACTACAGGCAAAACCCCTCCGTTCTGGGTGTAACGCTTTTCTAGATTTTCTGCTTTTGAAAACTCAATAGAAAAGCAAAGGGCGAAGAAGATTTCTTTAATGTAGGAGAGACTTTCCAACAGGATGATAAATAGGTCTCGCTTCTCCCATTCTCCTCTACAAATCAGAAACGACTCCCCCGGAGCTAATGATGTACTAGCAATATACCAGTATGAAAGGGGGATTTGGGGGCCTGTTTTTTTGCTGTATTTTAATTAATGCAAATGATTTAGACTCCGGCAGGTTTTAACCCTGTCAGTTCAACTGTATTTCAGGACGTCCTGGCACCCTTGCGTGTGGAACCTGGGCGCACAAGCACTTTTTCGGGTCACAGGCCTCCCTTTGCGATGCTAAGGACAAAATCTTGAACTGGTGTGCAATGGTGTCAGCCCGGTGATGGGGATGGGCACTGGTTTACACCCGTCTCATCTCTGAGCTGGCAGTGAGAAATCGTAGGCGCTGTTTCTTGTTTTCTGAAAAAATTTTTTTTATTTTTTTTTTTTTTTTGTGTGTGTGTGTGATTTTACATATATATTTATATTCCTTTGGCGAAATAGGTCTTTGCCTGGCGTCTCTCTCCGCTTTGAGACTGCTGTACGGTAGCTTTGCAGAAACGAGATTCAGAAAGAGCCAGATGCTTTCTCCTAATGGGAAGTGCTGATTGCCTCTTGTTAATTTGGCATTTGGTTGTGGGCAGTGGCTGCCGCTGCCATTTCCTGACCGATTTGGTTAAACTCCTTCGTGAGAAAATACTGTGTATTGTGCCCCTGGGAAGCACCCAGAGGTGTGACCGCAGTCTCAGGAACCCGCGTTCCTCGCTGTAGCTTTCACACCTTGAATGTCTTCTCAGGTCCTGCCCTAAAGAGAGGCAAGAGAGAAGATTTAGTCTGTTGCCAGCATCGGTCAGTGGCCCGTGATATAAAAGAAAGCCCAAGAAACCGGTGGGCTTTCGTGATGCAAGAGGCTGCTATGGGATGCTACATCTCCTTACCCAACAGATGAGACATAGGATACGTGGCGGTTTCTACCCCTTTGAAAGACACCCAGTGTTAATTTTTCGTAACCCTCATCCTGTAACTCCAGATGTTCTTTCTTCTGACTCATTTTTCTGCAATTAGTTGAGCCCTTGTTTTTCGTGATGTCTAAATATGATGCTGAAAGTCGCTATTTTTGTCCTAACACTTTATTAAGGGACGTACAGGAATTTTCATTCTCTTTTCTCTAGGGCTTATTTCATCATATTTTTCCTCTGTTACTATGTCTTTTCCTCCTTTCTAAGATAAACAGTAGTGATCTTTTCAATATCTGTAGCATTGGTGTTAAAAAAAAAAAAAAAGGGGGGGCTTTAAATCATCCTATAAAATGTAATAGAAAATGTTGGCTGTGCTATATAATTCTGCTGGAGAGCTTCTAAAACCCTATAGAAAGGTTATCGTTTTCTATAACAAATAGAGACTTTCAATGCGCTTTCTACAAAATCCTATTGGGCTTCATTCCTATTAAATTCTATGGGACTGGAGATGCCCCTAAGGATTATCCTGATAACAGCAAGAGACCGTTTTGCTGGGTAATGTATCTTTAGCTGGGCTGTTTTCAAGCTTGCTTTTTTGCAATTATCTGGTAAAACTTTATCACCCTCCTTTAATTTCTCAGCTGTCTTTTCCCATTCTGAAAAATGCTGATGAGATCTCTCTTCCTGAATTTCAGATTATAAGGCTGTCAGAAGTGTAAATATTTCATAGGTGATGATTTGGCTTTCCAATAAATTAGCGCTTCTTGGAGTTCCCCCAGAACCTTTTGGGCCAGGTGGATGAAACGTTGGTAGTTGTTGCACCAGCACGTTGCATCCGCAGCCGCCGCTCCGCTTCCCTGCCGCGGCAACACGCGTGGCATCCGATGGCGATTTGCTTGATTTTGTATCTCGGCGCGGTGACCTGAAGGATCCCTTCCATCGGGTGTTTTCAGAGGTGGTGAAGGCAACGCCGTGCGGTGGCACTCGTCGTTTCTCCCTGCTGCTTCTCTGCTGTGGTGCAAGCGCTGGTCGGTCCCTTCTCTTTGGCTCCAGAGGGCTCGGCGTACCCTTCTGCTCAACCCCCAACGTACCCCAAGCTGGGGGAACGGGGGCAAGATCCATCTAGGCTGCTCGAGATCTAATCTTGAATGCCCTAACTCATTCCGTTAGCAGCATCGCCTTCTTCCCCTAGCAAGGGAGCTGAGGTTCTTTGCTCAAACCCACCCAGTTTCACCTGAATTAGGTGCCTGGAGCACCCGCGGTGCCAAACCCTTCCCCAGCCGTCGCAGCGCGGAGGGAGTGGCAGTTCTGCCTAGGCTCACGCTGCATGACATCTTCTCAAATGAACCGAACATCAGGACATAATGGGCCTGGCTGGCAGTCCTCGGTGTGCCATATGTTGAGTGCAGCTGGTACGTGGCACCACCGCTGAAGCAGGTAATTTACTGCAGGAAGAAGAAACAGACTGCGCGCGCCGATTTATCAAGGTTAAAAACAGCGGCGACGAAGACGCCGTGGAAAAGGGATGGTGTAGAAAGATCTGGACAATTTGTTCTGAGAGGGAATAACTCCATAACATTGCCTTCCGTCGTCCTGGGTGGGGCTGGTGTATTCCTCCGAGGATTGCACTAGACAAGCCTCTAGGATTCCAGCGCGTTTACTGGAGATGGGAATTCCATCTGGCGCTCCAGACCTTGGCATCATCGCCAGTTTCTTTGGGTTTGGTTTTGTTTGTTTTGTTGTGAAGGGGGTTTTTTGTTCTGGGTTTTTTGTTGGATTTTTTGGTGGGTTTTTTTTTTTTTTTTGCAGGGAACTGTGCATAGAAGAGATGAGATGTATCCATAGGTGTGAACTTGAAAGGGAGAAGGCAGGTGTGGATCGTAGTCTTGCCTTGGGAAGCAAGAGTGTGATGCACTTTTTGATAATATGCATGAGAAGATGCAGCACTGTAAGACTGGGAAGACATCCTTCTGCAATGCGTGATGTTAGTGGTTCCTTCGCACGTTGGGTTGATGTAGCTCGTAGGGTAATTCAAGTGGGGGCTGCCTCTTGCCACGTGGGTGTGTTTGGCCCGGGGAGGGGGGCCAGTCTTCCCTGCGATGTCTGTACTCCGCTGAAGACCAGGTTTATCACAGTTGCACGAAATAATGGATTTCATCAAACACCCGGTTTCGTCAGGGTGCTCTTTATTCTCTTTCTAATTTCCACAGCAGTGAATCCTACTTTGTAGCCTCACGGTGCCTTGTTGAAGTAGAAAATCGGCAGTTGACCTGGATGTAAAAACGTAAGGAACAGCAATATATTCCCTGAATGATCATACCTAGCACCTTTCTAAGGGTGAGCGTTTCTAGCCCGTGCTTACCTTTTATTCCCTGGGTAGGCTGAAATATGCCTGAGCACCTCACATTGTTATTAAAGCACCAGCAATAATGTTGAGCAACGTGACAGAATTAGAATAAATCTGAGTGAAGTGTGATAGGAGAGAAGAATCATCATTTCTCAGAAATATCATTAAAAAAAAAAATAAAAATCTTATTTCATGCAGTATTCTCTTCCAAAGTACCATGCTAGCTCATTTTGGCACATTGGAAATGAATCATTGGCTCTGATTGTCTAGTCTAGGAATTCCCATATATCAACATCCTTCTAAGAAATTGCAAGGAATACAAGAAAGCAAAATTAACTTCCTGGACGCCCTTATTCAATCCTCTGTACCTAACTTAGATGAGATTAGGGATTTCGTTTCCCTGGCCAGGCCCTAGGATTTTTCCCTGTTATTAAAGATAAGCAAACAACAGCCTAACGCAGCATATGTCAGGATCTTTCATAAAGCCTGATTTTATCTTGCAAGATAATCTTACTTCTTCATTAGGAGCTAGATGGCTATTTTGGGCTGATGCCCAAAGGATGAACAGTCACCGCTGAAAAGAACAAACCCGCGTGGTCTGGAACAGAAAGTTTGTTAGTTAGTCCTTTTATTGGCTTATCTACATTCGTATTTTCTGTTAGTTAGTCCTTTTATTGGCTTATCTACATGCGTGGCAGCAAAGTTGATGTGTATTTTTTTAGACAGGACTCCCTTTCTTTCCCACCCACCCCCACCTCTTTGAGTCTAAAGCACAGAGTCCACGAGTTAATATCCTGAACTGATGTAAAATTGATTCCATAACCTCTAGGGAGGGGAAAAAAAAAAAAAAAAAAAGAAATACTGTCACAAGGATAAGAGGAAAGCAACTTAACAAAAACAGGTAGGCAATACCACGCCTTCCCTCCCCAAATACAGCTCCTGGATTCTGTGGGTTCAATTTAATATGATTAACTTCATCTGGGAGATGTGCATCCCTTGACAGCTAGGATGCAAGGCTCCGTAGTGGCTCTTCTAATCTAAAAACAAAGATGGAGCTCTGAGTTCAGGCCTCCGGCGGAGATTAGCTGGCAAAGGCATCAGGCCAGAGCCCACAACAACTTATTTCATTCCCCCGCACGCTCATCACCTTTATCCAAACGGTTCGAGCTCACTTCTAAAACAGCCATTTTGTCCCTTCCTTCAAGACAGTTTGGGTTCTTTTATTCCCCTTTTCTCCCCCACTAACTAAATCATATTGGACATTTCACGCTGAAGACACTGATAGTCTCTAAAATATCAACTGCTTTATCCCTAGGAGCCCCCTAGGAGTTGCTTTTTTTAATGGATTAACTATGACAGGGACTGCACTCCCACAGTTTTTAAAATATACAATAAGTATATTACATACTTTTAAAGCTATAAATAAGATTTATACACAACCCATGGGGATTTTCCATTAAAACTTCATAAATCACATTGTACATTATCCTTTTTAATCCTCAGCCTCGCAGTGTTAGTCACCAGCAAATATATTTAACCCTGTACAAAATTCATGATAAGCACGTATAAAGAATGTTAATGAGAACTTTTATGCGCTCTGTATTTTCTTACCCTAATGCTGTGCGGTTGTTTTTGTTTTTTGTTTTGTGGTTTTTTTTTCCTCCCCCCACTGGCAATTATTTGTTGTAGTAGCAGTTACCTCTTGGCTTGGCTTTGGGAACGGAAAACCTGGGTGCTCTGTCTAGAACAGGTGCCGTGCAGAGCAGCAGGAGCAGCTTTTCCTGCGTTACCCTCCCAGCTGGAGGGGTCCCCGTCGTTTGGCGCTAGGAGAAAGCGACTTTCCGATTCCAGCCCTCATTTGCTCTCACCCTGCCGACTGGGCTCTCCCTTCCTCGCGGCTGGCATGGGACGAGGAGCGCTGATCTCATTGTACCGTACCGAGCTGCCTTCAGCTATTTGGCCCGTTCAGGATGCGCCACCGCGGAGGCTGCCGCTGCCCCCTCGGCAGCCGCGCTCCCCAGGGGCTGTTTCATTCACTTCTGTGCCCTCTTCACATTTCGGGAGCGGAGCACAGAGGAGGCTCTGTGAGGTAGGATCTTGTCTCTTGAACGGCTGCAGTGAAAAGCTCTGTTGCATCCATGTCCGCATCCGTGTCCTCCTGCGCTTGGTTCTCGGGGCAGGGAGGTGCCGGAGCGCAGGGAAGGATGCTCCTACCCCTAAACACATTGCGGATTCCCCAAAGTTGTGTTGCCGTTACTGAGAAAGCGCGTCAGTGTAAGAACCAAACCATACTCGGGATTTTCAGTTTATATAGGTGCTTGGCAGTGTAAAGCTTTAAAGGGCTTAGTTAGAGGAGGATTCATTAAGATGCAGCTGTTAGTACGTGGGGTGGGTTTTTTTTAACTCGCATATGTGGGCTTTCCTCTCTTGACTAGAATTGAAGGAGATGTGTTTCTTCCCATCATATATACACATAATTTTTAAATTCACAGCGAATTCACTAAGATAAAACTGGAATTGCCTGTGCCCTGGTGTCAGCTTCAGCAGGCGAACCGAAAGCAGTGGATCCCGATGAAGTGCTCTAGATCTGTTGTCATCTCTGTGGTGATGGAGACATTAAGTGAACCTGGGGTTTGTCTTTTCAGCAGCTGAGCAGGCGTGTCTTGCCAGTACTGACAGAAAACAGAGCGATCAGGCTTCTCTTCTAGACTGTGGGTACGCTGGGAAGGGAACTACCTGTCCTTATTTTAAAAGGTCTTCAGAGCTTGGTCCTGCTTGCGCTGTCTCTTACGCTCTGCCTGCTCACCCACCCTTCCCACCCCACATGCCGCCCTTTCTCAGCAGCCCGATTTCTCCACAAATCCTTTTATTCTCTCTGCAAAACACCTTTGCAGTGATCTACAAAAATCCACTCCACCTTCTTCCTCCTGCTCCCTCTCCAGCTGCGGGACGGCGCCTGGGTCGTTGCTCTCACAGCTGGAATCCCAAGGTGGGTGATGAAGACTTTGCACCCAACTTTGCACCGCTCTGGTTTCAGGCGCTGGGGCAGCCTGAGCTGGGATCTGAGCTCCAGAGCCGGGACAGCGATGGCAGCGCATCCCAGAGGCAAGGTCGTTGCCGGAGCGCTTAGCTCCCCGCAGCCTCCCACGCTGGCCTCGGACCAGCCTGGGTGAGGTGCCGGCGCGCTCTAGGCACAACATAGCTAAACTTGCTCAGCCAGGAGCAATATTTAGACCCCTTTGGGCTTTGCTGCTGAGAACCCCTGGGGTACCGCAACCCCTGAGTCTCCCCCAGAACCCTAAAGCCCGGCCAGAATTGCGAAATCCTTTCCTTCCCGCAGACTGCGGCTCTCTTCCACGGGGACAGTGGTGGCAGTGCTTCTGCAGCTGGAGCTGGTGGCTTCAGAATCTGGTGGTTTTGGGGTTGACCGTTTCATGCATCAGTAAAGGGGATGGAGCCGTGGTGAGAATCTCAGTGTGAGTGATGACGGAGCAGCTGGCTGGCTGCATCTGTTTGGAACGCTGACAAAAAAATTTTCCAGCGTGTTGTTACCTCGTACTGCTCACCCCAGTTCTCCGTTGGTTGCTTTTAGCAGTTACCTCCTCTTTCCATCCATTTAGGCTGCAAGCCCTGTAAAACCAGGGCCAGCTCTTCCCACGTGGAAGAGCGGAAGGGAAGGATGCGTGCGAAGCAGATGCGGCGTGCGGTCGTGGTCTTCCCGTGGAACCTGATCACCTGCAACGTGATATACGAGCAAATGCGTTGCTTCGGTGTGTTTAATGGTGTTCGGGAGGATGCTACACGGAAAATAATGACAATATTCTCGAACACCAGGATGCTTTTAAAACACTGGAACATGCAGTGCAGCTGCCTCCCCACCAGGAGCCACTGGCAATCTGACTTAATTAACAAATCCCTTCATGTTTTACAGCAGGGATGTTGTTTTGGAGAAAAGCATCGTCCTTGGTGCTGGGAGGAGTGGTGCCTCAGCACCGCGGAGACAAGCAGCAATCTGGATTTTGCTTCCGAGGCTTTTAGAAACAAGCAGCTCTGATTAGCTTATTGCCGGCCCAGCCAAAATAGCAATTCATCAGGCTTGGAAAGCTCCATTAAGGAAGAAGATTTGTGGGTTTACAGGTGTGTTGGAGGACGGGCAGTGGTTTTGTAACCGAGCGTGGCAGCCCAGATGCCGTGGTGATGGGTGGGGGAGAATCCTGCCCTGGTGCGGGTGGCAGGGGTGGGCGCGCATCGCTCTCCTGGGCTGGACGGCAGCTCCTGTTGCGGCTGGTGCTGTCAGGAAAGATTGCCTCCATCTGATCGTGCCAATGAGTGCTTTTCTCACCAAATGCAAACGAGATCGAGGTGGTAACAATAAAGTTCAGTCAGAACTAAAGAGCAGAAGGGTGCTGGTGGGGACTGCGCCGAAACCTGCCCAAGCCCACCTGCAGTCTAAAGATGAGATGTGGTCTCGAGATGAAAGAAGCAGCGGAGTTGTGGGGTGGCAGGGTTTTTTAGTTGAAAGAAAGGAACGAAGGTAGGAATAGAACCTGTTTGTGCCTGTGTTTAGGTTGGAGCTCTTAGGTACTGATGTATAGTGCGTGCTTGGTCAGTGTGGCGGTAGGCTGGGAGCAGGCAGCTGAAATTACAGCGTGAGCAGCTCCTTGTTGGGTGTCTGGGTGTGCTGCCGGCACAGTGAGGGGTGGGATTCCAGTGCAATGTGGGAGACAGCAGAGAAAACGAGAAGGTGACACTGGGAGGTGTTGGCCTACAGCACAATCCATGCTGACCCAAAAGACATCTCTTTTTATTGAAGGGAAAAAAAAAAAAAAAAATGACATACCTTCCTTAGGCATACAGAGCCAGGTGTCGGTCCTTGCTCAGCGGTGGGAAGGTTGCACAGAAGAATCATTGGCAGCTGGTAGCACGAGGGGAAGGTGGCCAGTTGATATCACCCTGGGCGAACCACTTGAGAAGTACTGGCATTTGTGCAGCGGCATCTGCTCGTGCAGCCCATCGCAAGGTGCCAGATGCTGTCTGTGCAATCATAGCTTCTGGGGTTTGGCATTTGTGTCCTACAATTTACAGCTCTGCCTCGTAAATGTTGGGAGGGCACGATCCCATGCTGCTGAGCAGAAACTCAGCTCAGCTGGGTGAGCTCTGCCTGCAAGCGCCTTGTCTGATCCCAGGGAAATTCTCTCCCCGTCTACAGGGTGACCTGAGATTCCCGACATCGCTTCCATGTCTTCGGGATTGGCGTGGCCTCAGTGCGTCGGACCAGCTCAGCGTTTCAGTAGGGAGGGAATTACGTTTTGTAAATCTTGCACGCAGGGAGGTGGGTTGATTTACAGGACGGCTCGTGTGAATTCTGCCCTCGTCACCTGCATTCGCCTCCATCATCTGAAGCTGTAGTGGTAAATGTGAAGAGATTGTCCAGCGCTCACTAAAGAGGGACAAACATCACAAGGCTACGCAGTGGTACCCGACTTGGGGTTTTGGTTGCCTCTGTGAAGTGGGGGGCACCAACATGCCCGCTCTTTTCTTTCCCACAGTCCGAGAGTAAATATACCTGAAAAATATAAACGTGCATAAGATGGAAGAGAACAGATACGCATCAAAATGTTTCATTAAGCAAGATCAGTGTCTTCCACCCATTGTAAAGATCAGGAGGACGGAGGTACATCCATCGTTCGTCATGGTTTTTTGGTTTACCCTATGAAAGAGGGTATTTGCCGTACGTAAAACACGTGGGTATTGCCTCCACTTAATAAGCGTAGAGCAAAAACATGCGGGTTTATCCACTGCCATCCCGAAGGTCAGAAAACTCAGGAGCAAGCGTAATATTTGAATGTGCTGGTCAGATACTTGTTGCTTGCGGTGCAACAGTAATATTTTCCCTTTGGGATCTGATGCAGGAAACTAATATGGCTAATGAAGGACTTAGAGGGCTAATAAGCCCTAAATCAGGCTCCCCAGCCTTTTAATTACGCTGCATAATTATTGGAGATTTGCCATCATCTTTTTAATCTGATTGATGAATAGGTAGCTTAGCCAATCTACATAGCAACCTATTTACACTTCACTGGTGATTGACTATCAGTTGAATAATTAGGGAGGCACGGGCTAAGCAGAATAAAATACCAGTCGCTTATTTGTATGAAGCACATTTATCATGTGTGTCAAACCTCAGCAAAGGTGAAGTTGGGTTTCTTGCTTTTAGGAGGTCGGGAGGTGGTCTCTTTGTCAACTCAGGCTCTTCAGAGAGAATCTACGACACCCAAAGTACCTACAGAAGGGGCAAGATGCTGGAGAAGGAGGCAGTAGTCATCCCAGACAAGGGAAATCGAGCTGAAGGAAGCCCAAAGGCAGCTGAAGCCTGGGCAGGACAGGGTGAGAGGAGGAGGAGGACAGGGCTGCCTGGCTGTGGGGCTGCTGCCATGCCAGTGAAGGTACTGGTGGTGCGAAGGATGGAACTGCTGCTCCTTGGGCTTCTCTCTCTTCTCCTCACCTTGAGATCTGTGCCTGCTGCTGACCCGCTGAAGAACCCTACATGTCAGCCTTGTGCAGAACTGGGGTTTAACTGGCTTTTAGACCAGTCGTTGATTCCCCTAAGGCGAGGAGCTCGATGATCCTGGTGGGTCCCTTCCAACTTGAGATATTCCGTGATGTCGGGAGTGTCGGTGCTGCTGGGGCGGGTGAGCTAGCCTCCCGCGGGTGAGCCCCTGCCGAGCATCGTGCTGCTCTGCCAGGGTGGCTGGAGGGTCCCAGTGGATCCCTCTGCTGCTCTTAGCCCACAGCACACGCATGGCTCAGAAACAACCTGGAAATTCTTCTTTTTTTTTCCCAATGACCAGTTTTTCCTATTGTTTTTACGCAAACATATGCGCAGTTTGGAAGAATTCAGAGCAGGTGTTGAATGAACCCGCTTTTTTACGATCCTGAGCGGTGCAAGGAGGGGACACTTTTGTTTTCATATGAAAGTCCAAATGTGTTATTAGATGCAAAGCCCGTTAAGGATCTGTATCTTCTAGCAGCAGAATTCACTAAAACTGGTGCCTGATCCTCAGCTGATACATGCTTTGATACTTCTGAATTCATTTGAGCTGGGCTGCTGTGAGCAGATCTGGCCCATCTTTTTTAACGGCACTGCCTGATTTCTTATTTGTGTATATATTGAATTCTGCTTTGAAATCACATGTGTTTAAAACTGTTACGTGCGCTGTTTAGGGATTGCAAGAGAGCAGCACATTGTGATCAAAGAGATTAGGATTTTAATGCCTTCTCCACCTGTATCCCTCTTTGAACAAAGTGTGCCAAGGTAATTACATCTTGGAAAATATTTTTGTGCTGAATAATTCAGTCGAAGCGGCACGTATTCTCGGTGCTCTGTACCGCTTGGATCTTGGTGAGGCTGGAATAGTGCTTTTGGGCTTTGCAGGGGGGCGGAATTCAGCCTCACTACTGCTGGGAGCAGCTACGTTGCACGAGCGCGTTGCACTTTTCTCCAGCGGATTAGTTACTCCCATCTTCCTTGGTCGCTGGAGGAGCTGGAAGCCTGGGCACAAGCTCTGCCGTTCCAAGCCTGGTAAAGCACTCAGCGTTATTTTTGACTACCGATCACACGACCTATTCTGGAGCAAAAACTTGAGCGCAGCTATGTTTTAAAACATTGCCGCTATGCATATGCACAGATGCCGTTCGAAAATTCCCCTCCCCGAGACATTTTTGGCAGCGAAAAGCCGACCGCAGAAATGTTTGTAGGCAGCAAAACACAAGATGTGAGCAGGCAGGCAGGACTGAAATGTTACCCGTGGCAATGAGAAAGCAGGAAAAGTTCCTTTCGCGGTTTCTCCTCAGCGCTGGCCGTCTCTAGGCTCTCCCTCTTGCTTCTGAGCTTTTATGTCATGTTTTCACCCGTGGCTGAGTATCGGCGGTGTTCCCTGTCCTGGGACAAGCCTTCCGAACTGGCAGTTCCCTCTATATGCAGCGCCCTGTATACGTAGATTTAAACCTCTAGCAACAGTAAGACCAAGGGCTTGCCGTAGAACACGGTCATTTTAACTACTCTTTCAGGATGTTTTGGGAGGGTTTTGCTTGTATCTGGTCTTCTGCCATTTATTAGGGTGCGGATCCTCCGATATTTGTGTGCTGAGCCCTTGGTTAAGGGATGGAGCAGAGGCAGCGGTGCCCTGACCCGCAGAGGTAACTACCAAGCAAGGCATCGTTTTCTTTTTCGAGAGTGGTTTAGGGTTGTGCTTCTGGTTCCTGGCTCTGTCCCTGGGTTTAACAGCTTTTTGGATAACAGGTTAAGCCTTGAGACTCTCTATTCAGTCGGAACCCAAATTCTAAATAAATAAATTGGCCTCCGTAATGAAAATGCCTGTCAAATGTCAGCCAGAAATCATTAGGGTTTTTTTAATGTCTCTGTTATAAACCTTGGATATAAGAGGTTGTAGCAGAACTGCTGACAGGCTCTTAACTGTAGTGGCACAAGAACAACAGTATAATATAGTGTGACAGAGAAATAGATTTTTCCATGTACAGGATGTGTATGTTGGTAGAATAGGTTGGACCAAAATTACCACACAGAATTGATTAGATCATCATGTAATGAGAATCATAATTTCAGCGGTGGCTTTTTGACATGATCTTGACAACGTAATTAGACTGGGAGATGTTGAGGCAATGAAAATAGAAAAGAAACCTATGTAATTATTGGCAATAAAATGTAAAAAATGTTGCAGAATAATAAAAAGCTTAATCTTTTGCCTTCCTAGCGTATTATCGTAATTGCACCTTTTAGACCGTTGCCCCAAATCCCGTTGCTGTTCTAAATTTGAAACCTTTTTTGAAGAATCATATTCTGTGTATTGCTTTGCCTGTTCAGAATCACAGGCAGGCTAATCGGTTGATTTTTACCACGCCTAGTTAAATTACACAGCTGTTTGGAGAATTAAGTAATGTGTATTATTAAGGAAAAGGTGAAATTAGGTAAGCAACGCTCAGTGAAGAGGAAATTATATTACTCATAACTGATGCTCTTAATGGAAATGTGTCCGTAAAGTTGCAGTACGACTTGAATTACCGCTTTTGGCAGCTGAAATATGTAGCTTTTAATTACCCTGATTTAAGTGAGATAAGGGATTCACGTATGTTACGGTTTTATTATTGCTGTTTATCTCTGCTCAACATTGTAATTTTATTGAGTATCTTCATAAACCTGCCTTCTGGCTGAATAAATACCTGTTAATGCTCTCTCAACTTACTATACATGGGGCATTTGATCTACGGAAGGTTGAGCGAGTAACTGTCCCAAATGCTTGTTTTCACCATCCTTCCATCCGTGCGTGCGTTTTCTCCTCTGGGACAGCTTTTAGCACGGGAGGGATGCCGCGGGGAGGGATTCTGCTTCCAGTTCTCTGCCAGCCCTGCGGTCCCTAGTCATTGACACCGATACGGAGGAGGGAATTTGGCATCTCCTCCGCCGGTTTCGCCCAACTCTGAGGGCAAGGACCACAGCATCTTTGAGGTTTTTAGAGCATCTCACACAATAAGACCCAACTTCTCGCTACTGTTGGGCTTGCTGAATAAAAATCAGTGGGTGAGGGGGCATCGTGTGATGCTGTTGGCAGGTGATGTGCTTTGTACAGGAAATATCAGCAGATACAGATCAGTAGGGCGGGATTGTTGCGTGGTCCAGGCAAACGTCTGGATTTGGATTCAGAGAGGTTTGGCATCAGGTTCCCGAAGGCTTTCCCAAGGCGCCGGACTCCTGCAGCATTTTCTGCTCTCAGATGCGAAGTAAACGGGGCAAGCTCTCCTAAAGACGGCGCTGAGAACTACCACGGATAAGCCCCATCTCCTTTGTCTATAGAAAAGAGAATTTCAATCCTACAGATTCCTCCCTTTTGCAGGGGACAGACCGTGCCGTGCCGGGCTCACCCTTAAACCCACAGCTGAGGAACCTAGCGGTGGAGACGAAGCCTGCGGCACCTCCGGAGCAGGGATGGTGACCCCTCCTCCTCAGCTTGGCAGGTCAAGGTGAAGCCTTCAACAGCCGCGAGGAGCTTGAATAACGTGAGGGTGGATCGGTGAGGCCATTGCAGGGTGGATCTCCTGATCCGTTCCCTTGTAGATCCTTCTGATCTACGTGCCAGATTAAAGAGGGTCTTCCTCCCTTTCCTGGGGCACCCCAGCCACCCCGTGTTCTCGGTGGCCTTTGGGGAAGGAGGGAGGAAAGCCTCACGCAGTTCTGGTTGGCGTTTGACAGGCTGTGAAATGTTTAACCTGTAAGAACAACCAGCTGTCAGCAGACCTCGCCATACGCAAAGTTGTAATGCAAACTTAATCAGCTTGAAAAGTGCTGCCAGCACAATATATGCCACCTCTTCAGCCTATAAATAATTGCGAATGACTAGGCTAGCTATTTTTTAATCATGATCACGGGGTGAAGTTAACCCCTGCGTGGAGGAGCCAGCCTAAGGACGACTTGTGCAACAGGGTTTCCTCGGTTGCTTGCGCCCTGGTCCTTTGCGCAGCGTCAAGATGCTCCGAACGCCCTTTTCGCGCCTCTCGCTGCCTCTTGCCTGGCCGGCTCCCAGCCCTCCGCTGTAGGAGTCCATCAAGGCTCAGACAGTCTCCAGGAGGACCAGGGGCATCCGTTGAGCTGTTGCTGAGTGGACAAGTCACCGCTGCCCAGCAGGAGTGTGCAGGCAGGAGGGATGGTTCTGCTCCAGGACCGGGGGTACGGCCCCAGGACCGGGGGTACGGCCCCAGGACCAGGGGTACAGCCTCAGACCGGCGGTACAGCCCCAGGACCAGGGGTACGGCCCCAGGACTGGGGGTACAGCCCCAGGACCAGGGGTACAGCCTCAGACTGGGGGTACAGCCCCAGGACCAGGGGTACAGCCCCAGGAGCGCTTCTGCTAACGAGCTGCTCCATGCGGTTGGTCTGGGTTGTGGCAATCAGGGAGGAGGATGCAGGGGCAAAGTGATTTAAACCTGTGATTAGCGCTAATGACTGACTAAAACAGTGTGTATATCTACTTTATGCATATATTTTCTTTAACCATCTCATTGCTTCCCACACTCCGCTGCCTGGAAAAGGTGGTTGTTTAGGTTGAGAACCGTTGGTGGAAAAGGCTGATGCGCGCCCAGAGGTTTTTGGAGCATCTCACACAATAAGACCCGACTTCTCGCTACTGTTGGGCTGGTTGAATAAAAATCAGTGGGTGAAGAGGCATCGTGTGAGGCCGCTGGCAGATGATGTGCTTTGTATAGGAAATGTCAGGAATTGTTGGCTTTTAAGGGAAGAAAAGTGGGAGAAGAAATTGAAGCTGCTGGGAAAGGTGCCGATCTCTGTGTCCTTCCATTTTCCCGTGAAGGATCCAGCCTTCCTCCTTTTCTTCCAGCATTCATGGTATGAATCCAGAAGGAAAAGCAGGTCTTTTCCTTTCAATTTTAAGGAAAGTGGTTCCATTTAATCCCTAGTCTCCTAGCGCAGCGGGGAAAGGTAAGCCGGGGGGGATGGAGGACAAGCGGGATCAATCCCACAGCCTCAGCAAAGGGATGGGATGAAGGATGCAATTCCTTAGGCTGCTTCTGCAGTCGCGCAGGTCTGGTCTCTCATGCTGGGATGTGGCCTCTGCACCTTTTGCAGCAGCCGCAGGAGAAAGAGGCGCCTGGGGAGCTGGAAATAGAGCTTAAAGCCGAGTTTTATACGTGTTAGCAGGAATGATAAGGTGAGGGGGTGGAAGGGAGGCATCGCAGAGCCTCTCGTTATATACTGACATGGTACCTGATCTTACCATCAAAAATGTGGTTACGGAGAGAAGGATTTAATATACGTGTGCGAGAGATATACACATATATGCATTTACACGTGTATGAATATGTGCATATCTTTTGGGTGGGTGAGCTGCATATATTATTATTAGAGGGAGTGATCTATAAATATGTTTTGTAGTCTATCCGCACACATTTTGCAATCTATAAATTAGATTTTCAGTGATGTGCAATACAGCTGAATATTCGAGATAAATACAACTTTCAAGCAATGATTTCTAAATCAAAACGAAACATTTAAAATTTGCTGGCAGCTTTTATAAATCAGTGACCCAAGATGTAAAACCCCAGGCACTGGGATGTGTGTATTTTTAATTTTACCTTGTAAATCACAGTGGTAGGATGTGAGAGAGAGGGAGAAAGACTGTGTTTCTTAAATGTTTATTTGTAGAGGTGCCCTGTGCAGAGCAACACAAGGAGAAAGGCTGCATCGTTCCTTCAGCTGAGCTACAGTTTAAGTATAAAAAGCTTTGCAATGTAGCTGTGATGCCTAAGCCTTCTGGTTTTACTTTTTCTGTTCTGTTTCCAGCTTGCAAATACGGTTTGGTAGTGGTTCAACAAACCAGCGTTTTCGTATTTGAGAAGGGAAATATTCCCGAGATCCCGGGTTTGGTTCAGGGCAGCCACCCGTGGAGAGGAACGCAGCCTCAGCTCCCTGCTCCTCCAGTTAGGGAGGTGGAGACGCAGCTTTCCCTGGGATCCGGGGGTTCATGGGGCAGGAGGAGTTGTTTTGTGAAAAGGCAATCGTTCGTATGCGGGTTTGGCATTAGCGCGATGTTTTAGGTGTACACCTCGAGTGCCTGTGCACCGCAGGAGGTCCCAAGACCAAAAAATGGTCAAGTGCGTGGAGTTTCTCTCTCATCCCGAAGATAAACGGCCGGGCTGGCATCACGTGTTGGTTTTTCCATGGCAAAAGTTCATTGATTCCGCCAACATTAAGCGGAAGCGGGATTAGGTACTTCTCAAACACCCTCCAGCTTCTGCAGGCAGCATTGCAAATTAACGTTTAGCGGTTTAAACAGATGAGATGCACAAACGAAAGACAAATCAGCGTCACTATTAGTTAATTGAGCAAATAGATGCCGTGGCCAGCTTTGGAAAAACTGGGCTGAAATTCTTCTTGTGTAACCAATATTTAGTCGCAGAATATGGGACTCAAGCTTCAGCTGAATCATAGCAAGGCTCTGTTACAAAATAGTTACTATATATTTCTGAATAGCAGTCTAACTAGATGTATACTGAGATTGGCAGCTGCCTGCCTTGCATATGCTAGGGAAAATTCCAAAGGTTTGGAGGTTCATTTCAGATATTCAAGTTTGTCCTTGGCTTATTTGAAGTGTGAGAATTTTTGTGGTGTATAAAACTGAGCTGTAAATTTAACCAAAGACAGATTTTATCAGAAGATGCTGCAGTTTCCACCTCTTCCCTCGTTCGGCACTAATTGGCGCAAAGAAATGGCCAAAGATGAAAAGAAGAAACTTTACACAAATGCAAAGACGAAGTTAAAAGTCCGTTTTCGTTTGGGTTTGGATTCTGAGCCTGGGAACGGATTCGTTTAACTTGGCCTCAATACTGAGCAACTCCACAGCCTGTCACACTGGGGGGGGGGGGGTTTGTCAATCCTTTTTATCCTAAATTCTATTAATTTAGCATGAGGCAGAGTCCAGCTGACTTTGGGCAGGGCTTTTTGTCTTGAAATATGTTAGGCTCAGTTATCCATGAATGAGAAAAGCAGAGATGGGACGTTACCAGCCCGTTACCCCGCGCTAACTTTGTGCCGTGCCTTTATTTTCGCCTGCCTGGCTCCGCAGAGGAGTAGCTGGTGGGCTTTCTTGGTTCAGGTTGCCTCCTGGAAACACGCAGATTTCCAGAACATTCGTGGAATTACGAAAGCGAAGGCTCTTTGAAGCACGGGGGTCTTTACCAGAGCATCGGAGTGGCTGCTGATGAGGTGGGGTGGGGGCAACGCGGTCCTGGAAAGCCCCGGTGGCGGGGAGGGCGTGCGTCTCGCTCCGCGTGCGGTTCCTGGTAGGATGCTCGGACAGGGCTGGGTGGACCCTTGGACCTGATACAGCCAATTCAACAGCCCCCTAAAGTGGTGAACTTAAAGTAACCATGGCTGCTGCGAAGGAGGGCAGTAATATTACCGCTTCAGCATCATCTATCCGGATTTTGAGCAAATCCACCCCGCGATGCGGGATATCCAGATGGTGTCTTTGACACCTCCTCTTCACCAGCTTGGGTGTATCTTAGCACGTTCTCCCTTGTCCTCCCTGGCTTTGACAGGACTCAAACCCTGTTTTCTCTGCGTTGAGGTCTTCCCGGTGCAGATGGGTGAGATGTGCTTTGAAAGGCCAAAAGATGGCAATTAGTGCTATTTAAAATTAATGACCAGGCTGATTAAGCGGAGCAAAGCAGGCAACAGGAGAGGGGAAAAATACCTGCTTCGTAAATAGTCAGGTTGGGTTTTAACCATCTCTGATTAAATATTTTTATATATATATAAAATAAATCAAGAGGCAGGTAAAGGTCAAGGTGGAAAACACGGGGAATTGCTGTGTTTGTGGCAGCTGGTAGTCCGCATGCATTAGGGGGCTACTGAATGATGCTGGAAAGTTGGGAAATGGAATTTCTTGCTGGTTACAGGTCCTGGCATTACTGTGAAGAGCAATGTTGTTAGGGTTATGAAATCGTAACAGTCGCGTTGCCTGGTGGCTTCGCCCTTAGCCGTGAGCTCTGTTAATGCTCTTAGAGCGGCGATCCCCTGCGCGACCCTGCGAGAGCAAGCACCGAGCAAACCCCGGGGTGGAGGCGGCATGGAGGAACTGGCGATGGAGCACAACTTCCATCTCTTACACTAGTGGGAATCTGGTGTCTAGAAAGATCGCGTGCTTGCGTTCGAGTCACGAGAGGCTATCTGCGGAAGAAACAGAGGTTCAATTTCTGTTTCCAAAGCTTTCCTCGAGTTCTTTCTTTTACCCAAGACAATTCTGTCGTCTTAAACATTCCTGCTGAGAGCCTCCTAGCCTCCCTTGTCTCAGGGTAAATTCAAACGAGACTAAATTAGAGAAGGAAGAACTGGAAACCTCAGTCAACGCCAGCTCCTGAAGAGGAACAGAGTCAACGAGTGTCGCTCTCTCTGCCCAAGCTTGGGTAGCAAGGAGAGCGGCTCGCTGGCCCTGAGGAGCACAGAATAGTGCATTTTGTAACACGTGTGCTGGGATGTGTGTAGGAAGCTTGTACAGCAAACTGGCCTTTGTGAGGCCACAGGAGCATCCTGCAGCCAGATACAGGAGCAGGGTACATGGAATTGACAGAAGGCGGAGCCGGAGATTTTAAATTCTCCCTAATGTGCGTTCATGTGAGTGCCGAGTGACCTAGTCTTGAGGAAAACAACGCACAAGCAATTCCAGAAGGCAGGAATCCTGTGTTTACCGCCTCCCCGTGGCTCTGCAGGTGTTGCACAGCAAGCTGGCGAGCTGCTTGCACAGTGCGAGCAGGCTGCTCCACGGTGCCTGCGGATGCTCCCGTAAATCCGGGAGGTGCTGCCTGGTCGCTTCCCACGGGCTATTCCTCACCTCTGCTGAGGTCCCGCAGGAGCAGGTAGGGCCACTTGTTGGTAAAATCTGTGTCAGCCCTGTTACCCTGAGCTGAAAAGCGTCCAACAGCGTTACCGGTTCTGAATCCTCACAAATCTGGAAGCAGGTGTGCTAAACAGAAGGGAGGAGGGGGAGAGAAATGTTGGCTTTGTCCTGTTTTTTTGAGACTTTAAGGGTAAACTTAAATCATGTTTTCAGCCTTTCCTCTGAAGACTTACAGGCTGGCATTTCTCTAAAAAGAAAAAAGGGGGGTGGGATCCTCCGTAGTGCTTTCTTCGGCACCAAAGTGTGGCCGTATCGAATCGGCAAGGCAGCTGCTGGATTTTAGGAGGTCTCAGGAGGCAATCAAGAATAGCATGGTGGCCTTTGCCCCCAGCTAGTTCAGTACATCTTCAGAATCCCTGCCACCAGGGCTGAAATTGTGCTTCAACTTAGAAAGTCTCTCTCGGGGGTCTGTTTCTGATGTGTTCGCTTGTCCTTTGTCCTTGGCTAAAACTGCACCATTGAAGTTTCCTCTCTCCGACGAAGAAATATCGTATTAGGAAGAAAGATTTGCAAAAGCAGTTAATCAAGCTGGGGGTCAGCTGCGAGGGTCGGGTAGGAGGGAGAGCCCCGTTGTAAACGCTGGCCTGGGGCACAGCTCGGTGAGCGCGGTGGAGGGGCAGCCGGCGAACATGCAACTGGAGCGGGCACTTGGGGCAGCTCTAATGCACGCTTGGTGCAGCTGGAGTGGGTGCTTGGTGCAACTGGAGCAGGCGCTTGCTGCAACCGGAATGCATGCTTGGTGCAGCTGGAGTGGGCGCTTGGTGCAACCGGAGCAGGTGCTGTGTGCAACCGGAATGCATGCTTGGTGCAACCAGAATGCATGCTTGGTGCAGCTGGAGGGGGCGCTTGGTGCCACCGGAATGCATGCTTGGTGCAACCAGAATGCATGGTTGGTGCAGCTGGAGTGGGCGCTCGGTGCAGCTGGAATACACACTTGGTGCAGCAGGAGCAGGCGCTTGGTGCAGCAGGAGCAGCCAAGGCCACGGTTCTTTGTGGCTCCTGGAGAGAGGCACCCAGAGCAGGACTGGGAACCTGGGAACCCGGCTGAGGACAACACCCGTGTGCTCTGCGGTGGCGGTGACACCGGCATGGGCTGGAGCCAGCTATCCCTGACCAGTAGGGACCTTGGTGCGGGCTGGGGGGCTGCGGGAGGAGATGCAGGGCTCTGGGAGCTGCCGGAGGAGAGCAGCCGGCTGTGCTGCCTCCGGGACGGTGGGCAGAGCTCCGAAGCCCCGCGCCGCGAGGCTCGCCCGAAGCCCCGGCTGTGCTGGAGGAGACACCGGCAGAATCGGCGCTCAGCCGGTCGGGAAACGGAGACTCCCCTTGGGATGACAACTGGAAGCTTGTGACTTCTGGCAGCAGAACCTTCGGTTTTGACTGTGCAGGTGGCCAAATTCTGGCGGAGGTTGCCCAGAGAGGCCTTGCAGAGTCTCCACGAGAGGTTTTGCAGAGTCTCCATCCTTGGAGATATTCAAATCCCAATGGACCGAGGTTGCGAGCACCCTGCTTTGAGCAGGACCAGACAGTCTCCGTGGGGCTCTTCCAACCTCAGCCGTTCCGTGTGTGGAATTGGGATGTTGGCCGCCCTGGTGCTGCAGGGCTCAGTGCACGAGCTGGTTAAAGACGCTCAGAACCCCTTTGTGCGTTGTATTTAGTGGATTAGATTATCAAAGTCGGGTTGACCTCCTATGCTAAAAGAGTACAGGCATCGAGGGGAAAGGAAACGCTTTTTATCAGCTTAATTTCAGTAATAAATTTCCCGTGATTATTTTTTTTTTTCTTGCTGCTAGGGTGGGGGCTCAGTGGGCAATAGAGGTTGACTTTGAATTGCAAGTAACGCTAGTCTTTTGTGGATTTTGTTTTTCATACAGATTACAAAGAAGGAAGGAAGAAAGAAATGCATCTGGGCTTATATCCAATTGGATTACTGTCAACCACATCCAGCTGAGAAGGGAAAAGACAGATGTATTGATGGTCACTGAAATGAGATGGAACAAAAGACGACAACCTGAGCAGGGAAGAAAAGGTACTCTTTTTAAAAGGGCTGTGGTTTGATGGTGCATTATTCTGGTCTTTCAGAGCTTCCTGCATACCCCTGTATGCCAAGTAATCCCCCCTCCTTTTCTTTTTCTTTCCCCCCCCCCCCCTTTTTGCGTCAAGGACTTTCATTATTTTTTATTTTTTTTCTAATCAAAATTGAACTGCACTCCTTTCTTCTCAGCTGTCCTTCATCCACAAGCAAAGTGGCACATTTTTAGACCTTTCTAACCTGCAAAAGCCTGCTGCTCTGCCCCTTTTCATGATCTGGAAGATGCAAAGCCCTGGAACCTAGGATTTTTTGGTTATGTTGAAGAAAGGGCCTCTCCGTTGCTTCCATTTGTCTGTTGCATTGCGTTTTCTGTATGCACTTTGCTTTCGGGTTTTTTTTCTGCCATTGTGCGATCTGAGCTCACATCCTAGAGGGAGAACGTAGTTTTTCTTCCCCACGGTGTGCTCAGTGAGTCACCAACCACACGCAATTTTAGCCGTTGCCGACTCAGCTGCCTGGGCGCAAACGGAGCTGGGTCCAGCCGGCAACGTGGTGTTGAGGGGCCTCATACAGCCCGAGCTCCCCTGTACCCTGGTCGGTTAAATCATTTCTATCCAGACGATCACAACTATTTTGGTACCTAATTTCTATCATGGTGGCAGGAACCAGTTGGCTAAACACCTTTAGGATCTGTCAGACGTCCTTCCTTGTTTTGCTGTAGAGATCTTCCAAAAGCGTGTGCTTTCTGGAATGAGATACGCCCTTGATTCCTCTATCTATCCATTCGTATTTCTGTCCATCCGTGAAACGACAACCCATCCCGGTGCAACAAAAGCACATCTCCAAAACACACAAACTCCGACGCGTTGGTCTAGGCTTGATTTTTGCTCCGGTGGGATGTCCCTTTGATTTGAGTGGGTCGCGCACACACATCAAAGCACTTCAGTCAACAGGGGTCTGCGCGGAAATTTCTCCTGTGGTTTTCACCGTTGGTGGTTATTAGTCTTTGCCTTGATTTACCTAATTTTCTGTAATGGAGAAACCGATGTCTGCCTTTCTGATTAAAGCTCAGTATTTTATTTATGGAAGTCTCTCTACTGAAAGGCGCTGTTCAGAAGTGTAAACTATTATTATTATTTCCCTAAAGCGTGTTGTCCGTAACTCACAGCAAATATAGTTTATGAAACATGTTAGCTATGCAGTTTTCATTTTTCATCCTTATTTATTAATGCCTTTTCAGGGCACTTTAGATAAGTATTTGGAAACCTAGTTACAGGAAAGTAGTATTTTGCACATTTCACTTTAACTGGGAAGAACATTGTTTTCTGATTTTAATCATAAAAATGAAATGCTCTTAATAGAGCGGAGAAACCCAATTTCCTCAAGAAGCATTTGCAGGCTGATCTGGCTCAGATATTCCTGCGATCACAGGAGAGTAATATCTTGGGCATGAGAAAATGTTCTGCGGTATACCTGAAACAAATATAGCTGTACTGGACAATTATGCGTTTAGCATCATTGACTTTCAACTAGATGGCGAAGGTACTCTTTACTGTCCATTGTCAATTATTAACCTTCACAGCTACAGCGCTTTTTAATTCGGGGTGTAGGGTATGCATCAGCTGGAGCACAGCGAAAGAAGGCAGCTGGAAAAACACCCCGCCGAGAGCGCCGCAGCACGTACGAGGTTTCGTGGTGTCTCTGCTGCCTTGATGCAGTATTTGCGCCTTGCTCCTTGCCTCCTTGTTGTCCTCCTAGTTATTCCCCGCATGAGCAGCCTGGTGGCTCGGAGGGGACAAACTGTGTACGCGCTTGTGAGAGTTGGAGCTTGGTGATGAACTTGGGACCAAGTCCCACCGTTTCAGTCCATCGGTAGGACCACTCCTCGATAGAGAATAAACACTGCTGGGTGTGGTGGAGTTACCGGTCTGGGTTCAGTTCCATCTGAGTGTGAGGAAGAACTTCTCTGAGGGTGGCCCAGCGTGGGAGGGGGCTGCCCGGACAGGCAGTGGGGTCTCCTTCTCTGGAGACATCCCAACCCGCCTGGACGCGGCTCTGTGCCGCCCGCTGGAGGAGAGCCTGCGT
>JAVJGI010000041.1:4611160-4628160 GCA_035590275.1 Ibycter americanus
TTCCCCCCCCCCCCCCCCTATTTTTAGGTTCTTTTGGATCCATCACTGGCATTTTCATACTTGGGTCATAAGGTCTTTAAGATGGGAATTGGCTACTGGCCCCGGGTTGTTTGTAGGCTGCCTACCATGAGGATTTGTTATTGATCAGTCTTAACGCATTCTTCCAACAAAATTATTATTGCCAATTATGATGATTAGTTCTGTACGTTCCCGGGTAACTTTCACCAAAAAAATGGATTCTTTCAATCTATCGTAAAGAACTCCGGGGTTAAGATAAAACAGTGATTTGTCACTGCAGGGTATTAGTATTTCCACGTATATTATGTACATCTTTTGCAATAGTCACAGAAATTCCATTCGGTCTCTCCCCCATGCAACTGTAAGTGCTAATGAAGCAAGCATATGTTCAATTATGGGATGGTATCTTGTTGGAAAACTACACTGAGAAGATGAAATTTAGCTAAAAGTAGCACACAGCATAGTTATTAGTGCATATTGAGCACAGCAAATATTTATCCTCTGTTTTTAAAGGAACAGAGGCCCAAAGGAAAGGCAGGTGCACATCATCGGTGGCTTTGGTGCTGGTTATGGTTCCATCACGTGTTGTTCCCTTCTGCCCTCGTAAGCCTCCCTTTACTTGTAACGTAGCCATTTTGTGTGACTTGAGTTACGAATTCCACGTTGCTGCTCCTACTTCATACTGGTATTTTTCCCTCAAACCTTCCCCATCACACTTCGGTTGCAGCGTGTGTTGGCACCGCGTGCGAGTTCCAGTCGTACGCTTTCCCATCGGTTTTCAGTTCTCTGTCTGAAACGACACAAGAAACAACAACTCATTTTTTTTAAATGCTGGCAGGGTATTTGTCTTATTGGGTATGATTAAAAGAAAGCCGTGTAATTGCCTCGGTGAAATAAAAGCTTGGCTCTGCGAATACCCTCGCCCTTTATAGGCAGCTCAAGTCACGTGCGGAGTTCACAGCAAGTCCGTCGTAAAATCCGAATAGTTGGGGGGCAACTTCAGCGCTAGATAAAATCAGGAGATTGATTTAAAGCAGCTAATAGTTCCTTGCTCCGAGGGCGGTGATTTTCTGGTGCTTGCCGTCGCAGGAGGTTGCAGAGGCAAGCGGTGTTGACGTTCAAACAGGGATCGCAGAAATTCGTAGACAGCGGGTACACAGACGGCTGCTAGAAGAGCTGTTTGATACGACAGTTCTGGGTGCTGAGGGCACGTGAGGGGAACAGACGGAAGAAGCGGCTTGATTGGGATGTTCTGCCTAAATAGCATCTCTTATCGCCGCTCAGAGGCAGAACTGGACCGCTTGCACTGGGACCGGGAATCGGAGCCCGTAGGGTGGGTTTTCAGCTTTTATGTCTAGGATGTATCTCAGTATAAAGATTTTGGCGCATCTCTGCAAATGCATTTAAAAAAAAAAAAAACGTGCGTAGGAAAACGTCGTGGAAAAACCGTCATAGATGCAAATAATCTGTTGAATAAAACTGAATTGTTTTCTGTGGGAGGGGGCGGTTTGATTCTAAAGTGAAAATAATGAACCCATATCTCCCCCAAACCACCATGTAAGGCATATGTTATGATAGCTATTATGCTCGGTAAAGTCATTAAAATGATGACTTTCAGATTGTAAAAAACGTTCATCGTAGTGTGTAGCACCAGCCAGTGAAGATGACTGCGTAAGGCAGAACGCACACCGCGCAGGGACGACGGCTTCCCGAAAAATAAGAAGGGAAGGGCAGTGCTGGGAGGCTGAAGAAAGGCAGCTGTTTGGGGTGGCAGTCCGGGGAGAAGGGAGCGGGACAGCGATCCTGTAATATGCTAGCCTAGGAATTTGTGGGAACGCCGGGTTCGGCTCTCTGGTCAGCTCGGAAAGCCCCAAACTCCCAGGCTGAGGGGCGGGCAGCGGTCTGCGCGGTGGCCAGGGCATCCTGCTCGGGAGGGACGATCCCTGGGTCCGGCACATTCTTCACATTTTATTTTTTTTTCCTGCTTTCTGTCGCCTGACAGCTTGCACAAAAGGCTGAGTCATGCTTCCTCTTGCAGCTTTTTGTTCCCTGACAGGATATAAAAAAACACCAAACACATCACCATAAACTATTAGGGTGAAGCAGTATGGAGATCCTTACGTATCCAGCACCGCTGAGTAATGCGGATTTTCCAGCTGAGCGTCACTCGGTGCTAATGCACGTGAGATGGAGGATGCTAATTTGGCATAATCATGACTTTTTTAAGCTCTCACAGCTATTATTTAATAGGCAAGTTGGATATTGGTTTTGTCTTTGCCGGTGTTCAAAGAATAATAAAATGGGATAAGTTCTAGGTTTTTTACAGAGGGAGTTATTTACTGTACCGTGGTGACATGCATTAAATGTTAACAGACAATATCTTGCAAGATTTACTGTAGGACCCTCGCTGCTTCTCCATTTTGAGCTATTGAGTAAAAATGAGAATTATTGCTAGGTATGATGAACAGCAACAGTATCTCGTGATAAGTTTGGCCATAACTCAACATTTACGGCAGGTCACCACTGCAATGATAATGCAAAGGAAATTAATCTCTGGCCCTGGTTAAATGAATGCAAGCATGAAAAGGCTAGCACGGAGCTGCCTAGCACGCGGACGGGGATCAGCCATTAATAAACGTATTTAGAAAGAGATTCTATAGTCAGTAAATGCTGTACACATCATCTTCAGCTCAGGTGTGAGCAGAAGGTGCAGAACTTAACCCATGCCTAAGACCCCAGTAGTCTCATCGGAAAAAAATAAAATTCACACGATCCGTGGCGAGGATGGAGAAGGCTCCAAAGTCACGTGAAGTCTTGGCTTTATATGAAGTAAAGCCACGGAAATCTGTAGTAAATCCTTGCACCAAGAAATTGTCAGCTTAAGGCAGTGAAGTCAATGTGGTGGAGGAATGAAGAGCTGCGGGGTTACTTGTAGGCATCTAGGCAGGGATGGTGATAGTCTCCTGCTCCAAAGGAGTGTTCTCCTGAGTGCGAAGGAGTTACAGAGGGTCCGGGTGGCGCCTTGGCTGGCTGTGTTAGGCTTTTAAGGTTGAGTGGTATGAGCAGTCTGTTGGTACCTCTGAGTTTATCGAAGAATAAGCCAGGAGCAGGTTCTGGGTCCGGTTCTTGTGGATAGCTGTCTGGTCGCTTCAGACCATCCTCATCCGATGTGTTACCTTCAGGCAGACTCAAGGAGATTCACTCACCGAAACAAGTACGGCCAAGGCTTATCTAGCGCTTCCCAGAGGAGTTTGCCACCCTGGTTTGGAAAACTTTGCTGCAACACCCTGGCCCTGTTTCAGGTTTTGCAGCACAGCCCGCTGAGATGCGGTCGGTCTCATTCCAGGTTCCACCATCAGGCCAGATTCCTTTTCCCTCTATCCATGCCCACAGGTAGGATGCAAAATTAACGTTCATCTTCTCTATATTATTTTTCCATTCTTTTTTCTTTGTTCTTCTGTTTGTAATGTTTCTGAATGTGCAGAAAACTCAACCAGGGCATCATTTCATCTTTGTCTTTTTTCTGAAATAGGAATTAGCATGCTTCTCCGTAGTTTCCAGGCACGCATTCCACCACGTGAAATTTGTTTTGAAAGAAATAGTTCTGGGGATCGTGTATAATAAGGTTCGCAAACATGCCTGTCTCCTGCAAACCAGCAAGCCGGGATACTGTGATTGGCATATAATCAGTTATCAACTGCGCGGGTTTTATCGGCAAAGTGTGCGTGAGATGGTTCCTTAGGTGGAAATGTACTTGTTCAACTGAGACGGATTTTATGGACCGTGAAAAATGTAGTTAGATTTTTCAGGAGAAGGTGAAGGAGAGAAAGGGTAAGCAACCATCAGTAATTCTTTTCGTAGTCTTTTTGTATAGCACTAAATACTGACTGTGAAATATCAAAAAGAGAACTTGGCTATATAATGAACTGTTGCTCCTAGAGAATAATTTTTTTTTTTTTTCCCCTCTGGCTTTCATTGGACCTCAGAATTTGTTTAATTTCAGGCTTTGCCACGGAGCGAATTCAGGACCGGGAGTCAATCTTTGTCTCTTTTGGCCTCATTGCTTCATCTACACAATGCAGATCACGGCTGGGGTGTTGGGGGCGTATAATCAAACGGCATGGTGTGTGGAGCAAAGCCTACCTCTTACTTCGCAGATGATTCAGCTTGGAAAGCCAGTGGTGTGGGGGAGTCCTGATCCTGCCTGGAATGGGTGAACTTTGTGGAGGAGAAGTCTTTTAAAGTGTCGTTCTGAAGCACAGCTGTTTTTTGAAGGCAGAGGATATGGTTAATACATTAGAGAATCACCATCATACTTCCCCCCCCATGGTAAATACAATATATGGAAATAGTTAATTAAAACCCAAAAAAATAAAAATCTCAGTTATCTAAGGAATTATCAGGTTTTTCCTATTCCCAGTATTCTCTCTGAAGCCTATCTTATTTGAAGTCTTTGATAAATTTAGCAAGGAAGAACTGTGCCTAAAATGATGATGATTTTGGTGTTTTTTTTTTTTCCTTTACATCAAGAAGCACAAATATAACTGTAGCTGCTTATAGGCGATCAAATATAGTAATAATTAGTGTTTAAGTGCTAATTTACAGTCATTATGTAGGCCTGTTCCTGAAAGTGGGGAAAGAAGTGTTGGAGGGAGTACAGCTGATGAAAATCTAAGCAGCCTGACTGATTTCACCGGAGCTGCACAAGTTTACACCGAAATGTGCCCCAAATGCTCGTGTTTGCAGAAATAGCAGCTGGTCGTGAGTAGCCGTCGGAGGGGTGAGGGCTGGATCCTGGCGAGCGCTGCGTGGCTGCCGCTGAGAGATGCTCGTAGCGGAGGCGTCATTCCAAGAGCTGGAGCCAGGCTTTTGACCTCCCTGGAGTTAAGATTGGACACGTTTTCTCATTCAGGCAAGGAGAAATTGAAAATCTTGATTCATCTGATGGTAGCATCTTCCCTCTGAAGTTGGGGGTCCTTAGTGATGGCTTCAGTGGTCCAGCCAGCCGAGCTCTGCCCCCAGTGCAGCTCTGCAGCTGGTTCTTCCCTACCCCAGCCCTTGGGAGCAGCCAAGTGGTCGGTGGTCGGTTCCTGTTCATATGGAGCACGGTGAGCTTGCTCATTTGAGGTTTCTTTTTCTCAAGCAACTGTTGGTTTCGCTCCGCCCGTTCCGCCAGGACCCCTTGCCAGCACGGGGGTTGGCAGTGACCCCTAGACCAGCGAGGCTCTGAGCTCTACCCTTGGCTCCACCACGCAGCTCATTGCGACTTCACCGGAGCCTCTGCATCCCCCTTTGAGTCCCGTCAAGTGAGGAGAAACCTTTTTCACACTATTTAGCCGTCTTATTTATTTAGCTTTTTGGAACAGGGACCGCCTCTGAGTTTTACCCCAGCTGAGAGCCCCTGACGCAGGAGCGCACGGACGGACCGGAGGAGCAGCCACCATTCCAGGCGCTCGAGCTGAAGCTATAAAAGCCGTTAAATCCTTCTCCGTGTCCCATGGAAAACGGCAGCATTGCAGGTGGCCGAGACCGTTGCGACACGGTCTCTCAGCACTCAAACAAGTGGGGCGAGCAGCGTGTCGCGGGGCGAGAGCGGTGACAACTCGTCTGACCGAGGGCAGGGAGCAAGTGGGGTCAGCACCCCGGCGTGCCCAGCGGGGCTGGTACTCCAGCGCTACAGCCGGCACAGCTTTCCTTGGAAAGGGCAAGCTGAGGTCAGCTGAGTTAGACTTTGAACAAATTGCCAGCCAGTAAAAGACTTGGAGATGGAAAGCCAGATCTCAGGCACGTTAGTAAAGACAGACACTCATGTTCTCTTTAATGGGCTTCTCTAGACTACCCATCTCGTAAAGATCACCTGCGAAACATCTTCTTTAGCTTATTACTTTATTTTCTGCCAGTGGTACTTATTTTTCCTGGCACCAAGTCTTTCCTGAGAGTTATTATCTGTATTACTGTATATTGCAGCTATAAACCTGCCTGTCTGGATGCTCTCGCAGTAAAGGGGACCCCGTCCTGCCAGCGGGACCCCGTCCTGCCGCGGCGCCGCGGGAGGGCTCGCTCGGCTGCGGGGGCCGCAGGGGTAATTAGCTGAGAACGGAGAAGGCTGAGCACAGAGGGAAGGAAAATAGGGGCCAGGATTTGGGTTTGTGGCCGCTGGCAGGGGAAGCTCTGCTCCCCCAGAGGAGATGCGTGGCTCGGCGAGCTCCTCTGGAAGGCTCGGCGGTGTCCAAGCTCGTCAAAGAGAGTCCTCAAGCAGGACAGAAGAGGTGCTTAGCTATCGCAAAGGTACCCCTAGGCACTCCCAAAGGGAGAGCCGTTATGAAAAGGTTCTTAGTTTATTTCCTTTTCATTTGTTTTCTGCGTTCGTGTTACAAAGCAACGGCGTTTGGGGGGCTCCCCTAAATTTGAGGCGCTGTTTCAAGCTTCCCTGCAGATTTCTTCTGTGATGCTGGGTGAGTCATTTAGTTCTTTCTTTGCAAGCCTTAAAAGAGAGATGGAAATATTCCCCATTCCCAGGGGGGATTTGGGTCCTGCGGGTTGTGCTAAGGACGAGGAGCATCTTAAATTCTTGTTTGTTTATTGGGAGCAAGCAAGGATGGAGCTGACGGATGCAGGTTTGTTACTGGCAGCTGCAGCGACAGCATCTCCTTCCATCCCCCCTCCGTCCGAGGGGCTGTACCTAATGAGTGCACAAGGAAACGAGAGGCAGTCTTGCACCTAAAAAACCTGAGGAACTGTTAAATACTTGAAACAAAACGAGTGGCCTCAAGTAACATATACGTAAAGGCTGCCGCGGAAGTGCTTTGCAGCGTCGTATGAATACTTTAAAAGCTCTTCAGAGCACAGTCAGCGTGACAGGGCTTTCTGGAGATCTTTTCTTCGGAGGCATTTGTCATGAACCGCAGAATAATGCATGATGCACTTGAAGAACAAAGGGAGTTATCTACCGAGTTGCAAAGGAGAGATTTGTACAATTACGGCTGCTGGTAGGGCAGTCTGTAGGCAGATTGCTGCGTCGGCGTGAATGGCTGATGGACTGCTCGCTCGCCGGCTTCTTGTTCGAGGACCTGTTGAGAAGGGAAGAATTGTACAGACACCGATGCTGAGGCTCCAACAAGAACTGAGACGAGTCAGGTGCCCCCTTTCCCTCTCGGTGCACGCTCTCCCAGTCTACAAAACTGCTTGCTTTTACTCTTTTCGTCCTTGAATGAAAATTTCAGCAGCCTTGGACGAGAAGGTGTAGCAGGGTATAAATATTACAAAGGGATCCTTTGAGCTCTTGCGCGTATTGTGATGCCCTGATGAAACAAGACTTGAGGATTAGTCCGGGAGATGCTTTAAACTTGCAGATTCGTGGGGTTTGGATTAAGTTTGTACCGTCTGGGCTAAAGCGCGCTCAGGCAGACGTTGCAGGCAGCGTTACGATAGAAGCAGAGGCGTAAATGGGGACTCACACCACCTTTGTAACATTTTAAAAGGAAACCGAGAGACTTGCATTTAAATTTTTTAAAAGCCAACATCCCATGTTTGTGCCCAGGTGCAGATAGGTACCGGTGGGTCTGCCAAGCCTGGAAACCCATTTTCCCCCGCTCTGACTGCCTGCTGTCGCGCGGGCGAGCCTGTACTGAGCTCGAAATGGTTCCCAGCGGGATACCTGGCACGCTCCAGCGTTTCGGCACGGTTGGTCGGTACCTCCAGCAGGGAGGGCGAGGGTTGTGCGGAGCTCGCACCGTGATGCAGCTAGCAGGGCTTGGCTGGCGCGCCGGTGGCCGCGGTCGTCGTCCTTCGAAGCCTTGCTGAAATCGGGGCGGCTGGTGCCAACCGGCGCGGTGCTGAGCCGGTACGGCCAGCCAGAGCTGAACCTGCGGGCTGTGCCTGCGAGGCGCTTGCACCCTTTTCTGTACCTTTGGAAGAGGAAATGGCATAAGTACCTAAGGTCCTAAATCCTGAAAGTACCTAAATACTACAGAAAACAGCTGAGGATCTTAGGAAAAGCGTGCTTTGGAGAAATTTTTGGGTTTGTTGTTTTTTTTTTTTTACTAAAGGAGAATAGTGAACTGATTTTTCTTGCATATTCTTTTTTCTAAACCCTGTTTGGTTCTGTGTACAAAGACGAGCCCAGCTGGCGACCAAAGATGCTCTGTATCTCTTCCGGACCAGCAATAAACCCAGCTGTTAATCACCCAGACTTTCCCCACTTAGCACCAATACAAACCATGCAGTTCTCTAAATCCCTCTCCGTTCCCTTTTCCTCTCTGTTCTGTTTGTATCTACACATTGTTGAAGATTTGAAGATTTTTCTTCTTCATGCTCACAGCTTTGCAGAGTCCTCTGGAGGTCAGCCTCGCGAGCTGTGCCCGAGAGCGGCTCTCCTTGCGCTGGGGAAAAATGACCTCAGTAAAAGCTCTTCAGCCAGGAGCAGAAAGCGGTGGATCTGGGAAACCACCGTGCCTCTCCTGTAGTGTTTTCCTTAGAGCATGGAGGGGATTTTAATTTGCTTGCCACCATTATCTTTGTGCCGTCTGACGTGTCATTTTAACTGAAATAATGGGGGGAAAAAATGATAAAATGATCCAGAAACTCTAGTTCAGAACCTGGGGAGAGGCAGAAGGAGAGGGGATACCTCCAGAGGAATCCATCGTTGAGGGGGGTCAGAGGCACGACGTTCTCAGAGCGGGGAGAAAGTTGTTGGAAGCACGTGGTGGAGCTGGAAACGGTGCCCAGGATCTCCGGCTCCCCATCAGCATCCCACTCTCTGGGCTGGCCGTCTCGGTCCCGTTCGGTATTTGCTCGGTCCGCCCCGTAGTAGCCCAGCGGTGGGAATCACCGTCTCATTTTTCTAACAACCTTGCCTGTGTCTGCATAAAACTTAACAATGTGAAATAACCACGCCAAGGCCCTTGATAGCCCCGGGAAGGCTATTTATTAACATCACACTATGTGTGCAGTCCATGTATAGCGTACACACTGTATGTAATTAAAAGTCTTAGAGCTGTGGTACTCCATGATTAATGCCTTAGGTAGGCACTTCAGCTCCTAATACTAATAGGAAGTGACTTGCTCTAAACCGCGAGTGGTGCTGGGGTACCTCAGGAGTAATAAAGGTTGCTCTAGGCATATTGCATGATTCCCTGACTCATTAATTATAGTTGCTCAAAGTGGAAAGTTTATAATTAAACATATAGTTTACTCTTCTACTTTTGGATGGAGTAAATTAAGGTAATTAGATTTCTTTTCGATTAAGCATATGGAGCCGTTTACAAAGCGCGCAGGTGCGCGGAACGAGGCGGTTACTCTGCGAGGGATTTTGTCTTGAGATCCAGTGTGGAATGATGTCATGTTTATAATCAAACTCATTCGTTTAATTACCTTTGTGGGCGGGTTTTGACTCTTAAAAAGGAGAGGTATAGAGTGAATAGGCAGCTTCGCTTGTTTGGCAGGAGCTTCTGTTGGGATGAAGCCAGCCCCATTCCCTTCACTGATCAATTGAGTTGCAGGTAAGAGTTTTTGAACTGAATATATCAGAAGACGCAGCTTTAAAAAAAAAATAAAAAACCAAAATTGGGTGTTCCAATACAGGCATACGTAGTTAAAAGGAGAAGGGTTACTAGTAGTATATGTTAGGCATGTTGTACCTGTTCGTAGCCACTACCACGGTGCCGAAGTGGTCACAATCTCTGCGTGTGGCAGGAAAGTATTAGCTCAGCTTTACAAGGAAACTGAGGCACGCGGGCTTAAGTTGCTTCCACAGCGAGGAATTGATCCCGAATCCTAGGCTAGTGCCCTTAACTTTGGGCAGCGCCTTTTACCTGCCGAGATGAGCATTTGTTGATTTGAATAAAACAAGGATAGAGAGACTAGCTGGAGTTGCAACCCCTCCTTATCATTGTAGGCTTCCTCCTTGCTCTGGAAGAGCAAACCTGCTGCAAACAAGGCGGTGTTACTAACAGCTGGGTGGGTTTGCATTGGAACTGATGTTACGAAATGAAGAATTATGTAGACATATGTGTGTTTTTTGTGCTTGTTGTAGACTCCCTCCGCTGGTGGGGAGCTTTGTGGTTGAGGCTTCTGCTTCTGTGAATTGTTCCGAGTCGCGGAACGAAAGCACGGAGGGCTCTGGGCACTGGGTCACACAGCGAGTTGGTGAAAGACAGAAATAAACGATGGGGCCCTCGGTAGCTCCTATCCCGTCGTGGTTCTGGTCCTCTCCTCCGTTGCAGAGAGCTTTTATTTGTGTGTTGTCTGCAGCTTGCAGGGCTGTAGCTCCAGAGTTTCTGATCTGGGTGCAATTGAGCCGGTAGAAGTCAGACTCATTAATCCTGGCCTGCGGCAAGTCTTCGTGGCTGAGAACAGTGTGAAATGTCTCCTAATGACTCAAGCAGGGATAGTATGGAAATAAAGGAGCCCGAGTACTCAGACTTCATGAACGTGCGCGGTGGTTTGTTTAGTGTCATCCCCTTCCCATCGGTTTTTGCTCCCTGTTGTAGGCAGATATGAGGTGTGTATTGATTACTCAGAGAACACAAGCGGCATTTGTTTCTTTGCAGAATTAAACTTGACATATCCATAATAATGACTTTGCTGGGCTCTGCCTTTAATGAGCTTTTCCAGGCCCTATTTGCAACTCTGTTGAGGGTCTTTTCTGCAGCTTATGTTTATGAAAACCAAAGACAAAGCACGTTGAGCGGGATTATTCAAGTGGTGCTTTCAGTGCCTGCGTTGCTCCACGCCCGTCTCTGGAGGACACATCCCGAATGGAGTCGAGGGAAGCTGGGACAGTTGTCCCCCGTTGCTCTTAGGACTTTGCTCTGCCAGTGACAGCTATTGCTTCTCCAAGGCGGTCGCGGTGCGCTGAGGTCCCCACGCTGGTGGCTGCCCCTCTGCCCGGGCTTCGTTCCTCCAACATTCCCTGGCTCTGGCTGACACAAGCAGTCATCCTCATCTACTTTGTGAGAGCACGACATGGGGACAGAGCGCGTTTCGCCCTTCCTTCCCTGCATCTGCACCGCCCTAAGCCCCTTCTGCTGCTGGGCTGGCTGGTGCGGGAGGCCAGAGCCGAATGCATCGCCGCGTGGGGAGGCGTTTGTCCTCCCGGTCATGCCGGCAAAGCCCTGCTGCTGCTGCTGCTGCTGCCTCAAGGAGCAGGTGCTGACATGGGCTGGAGCATCCATCAGGAGCTTTGTTCCAATACCTGTCCTCGTGGAGCGGAAATCAAAGGCACTTTTTTTTGATTTGAAGGTCTCTAAAAGGGGTCTGAAACATCGATTTCTGTTTTCAAGTGAAGCAGGAGCGGCATTTGGGCTTTGTGCACAGACCTTATCTCAGTTTCCTCATTGAGGAGGAAAAAAAAAAAAACCAGCTCCCTATATTTTATTTCCTTGAGGCAGGGAAGGAGAGCAGCTTTGTTGCAGTTGGCTCGTCTCGGAGCGAGACAAGGACTCCCTGATGTTGTTTTGCCCGGTATCGTTAGTGCTGAGGCTTTTTTCATTTCTTATGGACCCCCGCTGCCAGCCTCATCGTGCTGTCCCCCGCTGCGCGCTCCTCCTCCCTGCACCCGCTGCCACCTCTCCCCCTACCTGCACGCACGGCACGTCCCTCGTGTTATAGGGGATTCTCCTGACCCACGAGCTGGCATCTGTGTTTATTCCTTAACGTCGGTACCTGGGCTGGGAATTGGGAATTTTGAATTACTTTCAACTTTCTTACCTCCAGGCCAGGTGATTTCATTGAAAACGCTCAGAAATTGGCTACAGATGCTAAAATAAGACCTGGTTTGACGGACACTGAATCGGCAAAAGAAGTCCTGTTAATTTCAGTAGGACTTCTTTGCATGATGTAAAAAACGTCGCTTTTCCATGCGTTTCTGTTTTGCTTCCTGATGCGATTCAAGACACCGTCTTTGATGGGTGAATCTGGTAGATGTGTTGACGTTCTTCTGCTGGGTCCAGCCTGTGGTACATCTCAGGATGATGTCTCTTGGAATCTGCTTTTGAGCTGAGAGGCGTAATTAGCTTAGGTCATCTTGCTTCGTGCTGAAAGGTGCCACGCAGGGAACGTGAAGATTCCCGTAGCGGCGCCTGGGCGCGGGCGAGCGAGGCGGTGACAAACACCTGATGGACGTGTTGAATATTTCAAGGTGTCCCACGCAGGAGGACTGCAGGGAGCGGCAGGGCTGTTCCAGCCTGTGGGAAGAAAGGAGCAAGGTCGGAGCTCGCGTGCGGGAAGAGCCCGGCGTGATCCCCCGGCGCTGCCCGGTGCTCCGAGGACCGTGCTGCAAAACCCACCACCAACCATCCAGCAAACACCTGTCAAACCAGCTCCATCCTCTTAGAAGATAAAGATGATTAAATGTTGGGTTGTTTGGGGTTTTTTTTTAGTCTGGTTTTTAAGCGGAGCGCTGTACAGCCATCTGCCGTGCCGAGCTGTGGCATGAACCGTGGCTTTTGAAGGCGTCTGCGCGGGAGCTGCCATCCACCCTGCAAAAAATGGATGGGTGTTGGGTTTGCTAACTGCCCTGTGTCAGGAGACGATGGCCAAACAGTCTGAAGGGCTGAAACGCTTTCCCTTCCACTCCATGCAGCCCTCCTAATGTGAGGGAGCCGTGCAGAAGACATCTGCCTGCCAGTGGCACGGTACCTGGCAAAATTTAGGGGTCGAATCGAAGCAAGGCTGCTTGCTTAGCCAAAGAAAAGCGTCTGTGGTTGGGTATTAGCGTTAGTAATTCCTATCAGGCTCCGTGTCTGCTAAACACCAAGTAGCTCGTTTATTTAAAGGCCATCTGGAAGTGAAACTGAAGTAGAAACCAGGATGAAAAATTTCCAGAATGCGAGTGGAAGGCCGTCACGTAAAAAGCCAAAACGTCACATTTGTTGCTCAACTTAAGTAATATTACATCTGGAAAAACGTAGCCCTTCAGTTCTGCCGCTGGAAATAAGCTGAAGTCAAACAGAAGTCCTTGAGTGCAAACATACAGATCAGAATTAAATTTCCTTCTAACTCCTGGGTAATAGAGTTCTGTCAGAGCCAGTAGTCAATTAAGTGGATAAATACGCACATAGTTCACTAACACTTAGCATTTCAGTGGTATTTTGCTGAAGTAAGCACTTAATGTGATTATTGTGTTTCAGCCTGATTTAAGATGACAAGTTTTGCATTTCCTAAATATTAATTAGCCCTGAATTTCTATTTATTTAAACTCTGAGGCAGCAAGTGGGTAGTTGTGTGATTTACCTCTACCTCCTGGCACTTATCTCATCTGGGACGTTTGAAATGCAATTCTAAACAATTAGCCTTCGTGCCTGTCAGCATAAAGAATGAAGAACAGAGCTGCTTGTGTTTGTTTGGGGGAAGGATCATCCTACACGCTGCATCTGCAAACAAGTGCAGGGAGCTGCTCCTTTGGAGGAGGCTTTCCGATACCGAATCGGGGAAAAGCGATGGATTTTTGAGTGCATTTTTTTTCTTTGGTTGGTTCCCTTAGGGCTGGCTTTTAGGGACACTGCCGAAGGCACGTGGGGCTGCGTTGCTTGTGTTGTGCTACCGGTGTAAAGCGCTCGGATGTCAGCCCAGCGGTAAATACCGTAGCCAAGCGCGTTACCTGCAAGGTTTTTGAATAATATTATGGGAATGGGGAATGAGCGGGATGGGTGCGCAGCAGTCGCCGCTCCTGGGATGAGAGTGCTGCCTTGCACGGGTGGCTTCTCGCTACAGAGACAGAACGTTTTCCACATCAGACTCCTTCAGAGCATCTTGGGGTGGTCTGAATTCCTTTGACGTCTCTGAAATCTTCACCCCATGGTACCTCAGAACTCACAGGCCAACTGTGAAAAGGCGTCATTGAACTCGCCGGCGGCGCGGAGGAGAGATGGGTATTTAAAACTTCAAATGGGCTGAGATTAAAAGACGCTGGGTACCCAAAGCTCCTTTCGAATCTAATGGGAGTTTGTGTACTTGGCAGCAAAAATAGAGATATTTTTATAGAGCAGCACCGAGTGGAGCATTGCGAACCTCCCCCCAGGACTCCTGCTCCATTTCTCCAGGCCAATTACGGCCCTCGTTGCACTCTCTTTGCTATTACTCTGTATGCAATGAGGTGATGGTTGAAGTGTTTCAGCCGTAACAGACGAATGGCCGCTAATTTGCCTTGAAACATGCCTTTCCCTTTTAAATGCTTCCTCTTTTTTTGGACAACGAGATGCTGAAATCCTTACATTTCCATGGAAGTTGCTTGTCATCGTCGCAAAAGTATGTCAGCAAGCGGTCATCTGTCTTGCTGCCGCGTATGAAAAGCTTTTGGACCATCTTCTGTTTTGGAGACTTATTTTTAGATCTGTACTTTTTGCATGTGTTATTGGCCACCCGTCAGAGAACAGCGGGGTTAATATAGCGCTTGGTGGAGCTCGCCCATCTGTTCCTGGTTCCATCCAGCCATGGAGTTTTACGAGGGCTCTCTAGGAGGGGGTTGAGTTATCCAATTTGTAGTATTCTCTTAATATAATCGGCTTGGTAGCACTTGAAAAAGCTCACTGTGCCAACCAGGAGGGTATGAAATATGCGGAGAGACAAAGCAACGTGGAAATCTGAGACGTTTCTGAACGTTTTCAGGAATTATGTTTATTTCGATTCATATTGAAATTAGAGACTGCAACAGATGGAGTGATTGTACAGTAAGATGAGATTAGCCGAGGCTTTGACACTCTGTCTAATGAGGAATTCGAAGGCAGACACTACTGATTGGGTCTGTTTATGTTTTATTTGCCCTGTCGTTGATGTCAACAGTAGCACATCCCTAAACAGTCTGACCCACTCCTATGGACAAGATAGATCATCAAGACTTGTTGAATTTGTATACGTGCCATCTCCTGAAATTCAGAGGTGCAATACACCGTATCTTTTGTGGCACCGTGTAAGCGTTGGTAGAATGCAGATATTTTACATGGAGGGGATTTTGGAAGATGCGTTGGGTGGGGGTTTGAAGTCAAGAATAGGAGATGCCACAAGCTCTTGGCCGGCCTTTTCCTTAGCCCGCGGTCTAAGTTGTCTTAACTGATCTATGCATCAGGATGCTCCTTCCTTCAGGGTTGTGTTTCTAACGGCAGGCTTGATCCAGCAGCGTTGCCGCCGATAGGAACGTTTGCAGTGATTAGGTAGGGACACGGATTTTGCACTGATTAGGTAGGGACACGGAGTTTCTAATCTAGTTTATGATGTCAGTCTTTTCTCGGTTTCCATCAGTGGTAAAGTCACCGTGTTAAAGGAAACAGAGTAATTGAGATCCTCCCATGCTAATGCATATGGGCAGCCATTTGGAAATTGAGATGTTGTTACAGAACCCTGATTAAATCATTGTTCGTCACCTGCCACCCCACCTCACCCCAGCTATCCAGCTATGAAATAACCGTGAAGCGTGGTGACTTTTCTCCAAGCAGCCACCACGAAATCAGCACAGATTTTCCATCAAAAATGGACAACTGTGAAGGTTGAACCCAAGAGCGCTGGAGGCATTAGATCTGTGCTACATAATTAAGTGCTACCCCCCCCCCCTTTTTTTTTGTGGAGTGGGAGGGGTTGTTTTCCCTTTGTTAACTGGCACTGGGCCTGGCCCTTAGATGTCCCATGGAGGGAAAAAATCTCAAACAACTAGAAAGAAAGGTTTTCTCTTCTCAATGAAGTTGTAGGCAGCTGCAGCCATTCAGGTACCGACGTTTTCCTTGGAGCAGAGCAAAGCTGGTTTTGAAAAGTTCACATATGCTTCTCTCCTGACACATGCCTGTTGGAGGTCAGCTAACAGGACCCAAAGAGGTATAATAACCAGCTGGAAAGGGACACAATCACACGCATAAATGAGAGAGAGAGGAGGCCAGCAAGCGTCTGAGCACTGCCATCGAACCCTTCCACGATTCCCTCTTCAGGCTTTCTGTAATTCCTGCCGCTGAGCATTCTTCGAAACAGAAGGCTCAGAGCAAACAACCCTTGTTTAAACCGTTTCCTAGGGTCGCCCGAGGTTCGAGGTAATTGCATTTTGTATGATTAATTAGTGGTTAGGCTCCTCAGGCGAGGGCGACGAGGAGCCGCTGGCTTGCGGCGCTGGGCGCTGCGGTGGCGGGGAGCAGGGCAGCCGGGGGGGGGAGCGGGGCAGCCGGCGGGGGGAGCGGGGCAGTAAAGCTCTGGCTCCCCAAAGTGGTGTTTGTAGCCATCTGCTTGGTCCTGAGAGGGTTGCAGTGAGCGGCACCGTGGCTAGCTAAGGGGGTGGAGGGAGCCCTCGTGAGATGGGCGGTGGTGCCTGTGCATCTCTACAGAAGTTGCCAGCAAAGCCCTGGGCAAGTGCCTGTTCACTGAGTTTTAAATTCAAGTTCCATCTTAGGTAGTTCTGAGGTTCCTGTTGTCTGGTCTTAAAATTTAGAAAAAAATGCTCTTTCATCAGTGGTATAAACGGGAACCGCAGGCGTGCAGAAGTGACTTACCCAAGGTTGCAGAAGGCGGATTTCCCAAGTTGCGGCGAGCTGGTGCTCCTCGGCTTCCCCCCTCGCTGCAGCGCCTCTTGGCCAAGCCCAGTCCCGGGTCTGGGCTGCGTTTTCCAAAGCCCCTTCTCAGACCTGAAAGTTCCACATTTGCAATATGGGACATATCGAAGCCGCTTTACTTAAGAACATGTGTAACAACAGGAATCCTACTTTTTTATTCCTACAATTAACGAGCATCCCTGCCCATGGGTTGGAACCGGATGGTCCTTAAGGTCCCTTCCAACCCAAACTGTTGTACCGCTCTAATATACTGGTGGCACTGAGCGAATGAGCCGCATCCAGAAGGACTTAAAATGCACCTGAGCGGGTAGGGCTGTCGTGGCAGCTAAGCAGTCGTCCCCCTGCCAGCCTCTAAAATCAGGATTTGTTTTATTCTGTGCACCTGTGATATATCACGTTCACTGTTGGCTTGTTTTTCCAGCAGCGTCTGTTGCTCCTTGGCAGGTTGTGTTAGGA
>JAVJGI010000041.1:4635697-4658177 GCA_035590275.1 Ibycter americanus
TTCTCAGTCTCTGCCAGGAATAGGCAGGTTTCAGGTTTAGTTTTATTTATTTTCCCTGCTTTGTTCTCCTCACACACACACACACCCTTAATTTCCCCCTCCTCCTCTGCTGCCCTTTGTCGTGAAAATATCAAGTCAGATCCTCAGGTGATGTAAGTCGCTGCGGAGGCTGTGATGGGAGCAGCGCTGACACAGACCTCTTGCTTTATGCTGTGTCACTGGAGGATGTAGAAGGGCAGTAAAGACCAGTTGCCCCAGCATATCTAAAAGCCTCTTCACCCCGAAGGTGTAGAGCCCTGTGGTGGGGACCTTTTTGGATGGGGTGGGGGCCAGAACGCCCCTTCCAGCTGGCCAGAACTGACCCGTAATATCTTTTTCGTCTTCAGGTCATCATCATCGTAAAGTCTTGGTTTCATCTGCTTTTCCTTTGCTTGCTTTCAGTGAATGAGCAGGTAGGGCTCCCGGTCTCAAACTGGCTCACCAATAATAATAATAATTAATAATAATAATAAATCAATAATTTGGGTTGCATGATGGCTTGTATATAAACTAAGCTTTTCAGTTTTGGCTTCATCGGTATGTCTCAGTGCATATATGCTTTCAGAGTTCCCCCAAATATTAACCAGCGTTATTAGATTATCACCGCTGTTGTACGTGGAGATGGCATTCGTTTCCTTCCCCTTGCCCCAGGTGTGCAGTTTGACTCTAATAATGTAGGAATCATGAGTTTTTAAAGCACAGTAAATTTTTTTTCTGGTTGAATTCGATGGACATCACAGAGCTGAGAGAAGAAAATACAATCCATCTTCTGTGAAATGAACTCAGTCATCCTTCAGTTTATTGAGTGAGAGGGAATACAAAACAAATCCACAAATGTCAAAAGCAGTCTACAAGGGATCGTTACATTTCTTTTTCCATTTGTTTCCTTGATTAAAATGATTTTTAACTGATTCCTCCCTTAATTTAATATGACAAAATATAATTCACTGGAATATCCTCCCCAACCCCCCCGCCAAAGTTCGTGCTTGGCCAAATTTGCTGGAAGCAGGGTGGCGGTGGGGAGGGACTTTGCTGAATCATGCTCATGCACTTCAACAATCTCTTTGCTGTAACTGTGGAAACGTGACGAGACAAATTCTAGACCCGTTAAATTCAGTGGTAGATTCCTCCTGATCCGCGTGGGCTGGCACAGTGCCCGGGAGGTGATCAACCGGTTTCTTGCGAGAATTTTTAGCGATTTTTTTTTTTTTCCTGCCTTCTGCTGGCTGCGCGCAGCCCTTCTGCAAGCATGGCGCTGGTGATTTCGGTGGTAAAATTTCATCCCAGAGATCGCTGGCGGTAGACCTGGCTGTGCCATCCTGCGCGCCGAGCGACGCACGCTTCCCAGCCACGCTCCGCCTGCCCTGCCCGCTCTGCCGTCGGTCCTTCCGAGACTCCCGTACTCCCCGTGTACGTCAGGTTGGTTGAAGCAAAACACATGATTCATTTTGGCGTGAGTCCGACGGGATGCAGAAGAACGTATCCAACACATCACGCCGGCTCGGGCAGTAGCGCAGTAGGAAGAGGGAGGTACGTGTAGTTCCCCATCGCAAACCTGTTCGGTTAGGTCACGCGGTGTCTCTTCTGTTTCCTGATGGAATAAATATTTTTTGTGTAGGAGGTAAAGTATTTCCAGCGTTCCACGGGGATTATGCATGGATCCTCTTAGCAGTCACTCGGGGTTGGAAGCTGTTATTCCGCTTTCGCAAGAAGCGCGTGAAATGGCTTGTCCAGCATCATCCAGGGAGACCAGGGCAGGGAGAGGATTACAGTCCGGATTGCCCAGCCCAGTTTTGTGCCTTACCCACAGCAAGGCCCTAATTCCCTAAAAGCTGCTAAGTGAGAGGAGAACCGAGGTCTTTCTGTATTTCTGAGTAGCTGTGGCTATTCTTTGAACTCTAGTGCATAATAGAAACGACTAATGGAATGGAGCGCACGGTGAAAATGAAGATTGTGAAGAGCCTTTTCTGACACAGTACAAGATTATTTAGGAAAAAGTTGGTTTTTTCCTCTGCTAAGGCCATTGTTGTTAAATCTAATATCCTGAAACGAAAAGAAAGTCTTAAAAAGTTGAAATAGAGGAATAATGAATGAAAAGCCACCAGACATTGTTAGTTTAATATTACGTTTTAAAGAGCTGAGTTTGAGTGCGAGATAATTTAACTAAGACACGATTAGTAATTTTTCTGCATTAATTTTAGAGCCAGGTCTGAAACAGGAGTAAATCTGGGCGTCTGCAGAGGTTCAGGCTAGCGGAGGATCTGGGCGCTTGCATTCGGGTACGGGGTCGGATGAGCATCCCTGGTGACTGCGCTCCCCGGCCGTGGAAGTGCCCGCATCCCTCGGCACTGGCAATGCTCCATAGGATGCCATGGAATCCGTGGCAATGCCATGCAATCCCCAAAGCCAACATAGGAAGGGAAGTTAATGCTTAATTAAAAGCTGACATAGGAAGGGAAATTAAATTAATGTCCTAATTAATGCTTCGGGTTTGGTCCAAATAGGAAACTTAATGATTCTCCATTCCCTTTTCGAGCACTATGCTTACCTCTGAGCAGTGATGAATTTCGGCTCATTTGGCCCCGATCCTGGAAAACATCCTCATTAAGAAATGTATTGAAGCCCACGCTTAACTCCGTTCCTGCTATGCTTAACAGCTGGCCGGGATAGGCGTGGAGTTAAATATTTGATGAAATGAGATGGAGCTATTGGGAAATTTTTGCATCGTGGTCCACGGTTTGCCACGCTGGTTTGACTCTCGGTAGACTTCCCTTAACACATCCCCTGTTGGAGCGAACGGCATCAGTCGGTATCACCGTGTTTCTTTTACTGCAGTAGTTTTAGTGGAGTTGGTGTTTCTGTAAACGTCGCTGCTTTATGATCAGGGAGAACCGAGAGCCTACTAGAGCAGCAAGTTTTCTGTGAAGGGAAATGAGAACAGGAGAAGTATTTGAAGGATGGAGGCGGCACATTCCCCGTACCAGGGTTCATTTCCTTTAACAAATCTTGGCTTATTCGTAACAAAGGCTTCCATTTGACAGCGTGTGAAGTACAACAAAGTGTCAAACTGAAAATGCTTAGATATTTAGGTTGCTCCACTGGCTGGAAAATTAGTTTCCCGGAATGGCTTCTGGATCCACCCTATCACTTCGGAAGCGAAGGCAGCCCCCGGCCGGCTGCACGGAGGCTGTGCCCGGGGCGGGCGGCTGAGATCTCGCACCGGTCTGGAGGGAGAGGAGGAGAGACAGTGGTGGACTCCGATAGCGCACGTATAGCAGTAGATTAATTGCCAAAAGGTTTATTTTTGATATCAAGGGCTATATTTTTCTCTATCAAGAAAGCGGAGGATGAAATGCCTGTGCCACGCAGGTTGCGTGAGAAGACCTGTAATACTGCCTGGCGACCTTACATTTGGTGAATTGATGCATTCGGCACAAGAGGCATTAGCATCGGCATTGTAATACACACTTTATCAGTCATGTGAGTCAGTCCTGCACCAGAGCAAGCAAAATTGTTTCCCTGGCTTTACACTCTTTTTTTTTTTTCCTTTCCTTTTTTTCCCCCCCCTTTCCGAGATTAGGAAAGCTGCGGGTTGAATTGATTGTAGCCTCTTCCCGTGCGTCACTTAAACCGTGGCAATTAAGTGTGTTGTGCGCTCAGCTAGAAAGCCACCGTCGGTAGGCAGGTATTAAACCTCCCCAGCACTCTCAGGAGGTCAAACCAGAGACTAAATTGCTGTAACTGTACAGAAATTTTTGCAGTTCGAACTGCTGATAAAGCTCCAGTCCTTGCCTTCCCCTTCGACCGCTTATTTCTACGCGGCAACGGCGCTGGCTGAAAAATAACCAAGTAAAATAAATAAATAGATAAATAAAAGTCCGAAGGAGATGCTTAAGTACACATCAGACTGTGATCTGCATTTCCTGTGATGTACCAAACCAGTTTACTTCTGCTCTTTTTATGACGTGAGGTGCCACATGAGTCAAATTACCGGTTTCTTGCTTACGGTAGAGAGAAGGAATGCGGTATTCCCGGCGCGCCCGGCGTTGGAGTCGCCACGCCTTCGTGTTTAACCTGTCTGGGTTCATATTGTGTGCGGCACGGCAGGAGTCAAAGTTGGGCAGAAGAGCTCGTGAGGTCATGGGAGGACGAAAAAGATGCATGTATCCAAAAAAAACCCCACACCACACACCAAAAAAACCCTCCAAAAAACAACATTCTAGCTCTTTATTATATAGTTTGCCTTCGGGGTTGAGCCCTGTGCGGTTTTGGTCGGAGTCCTCTGAGGTTTTTCTTGGCAACCACAGGAGGTGGAAGAACAAACAGGCACGCAAAGCAGCCCGCCTAACCTCATTTCAGCAGACTGGCTTTGAAAAGATGGGAAGATGTTTTAATTAAGAAAAAAATGCCACGAGTCTGAGAAATCATCACAATAGGTGGCACTGAGTCTCTTTGAATAAGATTCCTATTGGAATCAATGAGAGTTTTGCGAGTGGTTCTGCTCGGGCGTTATTGATCGGTGACTGATGGATGATTCTGGTGGTTTTCAGCAGCGGTATCTCCCCTTTTGCGGATAGGCAGGTTTCTCTCTCCAGTCAGTTTCTCAGCCTTTCAGCTTGAAAAGAAGATCGGTTCTGTTGTGTAGGACGCGGTCTGGTGCGGGGTCTGTGCGTTTCTTCGGCCACGCTCAGATCTGGGTTTGAGTGCCGAGAATCAGAGCCGGTGTGGCCGTGTCCTTCTGCGGGCGGGGGTAAATTCCCCTCTGCAGAAACCCTCTCCGACGTTCTCACACCAAAACCAGGTTCCTATAAACCGGTTGAGGTTGCCCATCCCATGGAATGACTGTTCATCCGGAGGGCTGCGCACCGGGGGCAAATCCAGCTCCCAAAAAAAACAGCACGTCGGGAGCGTGCGTGCGTTCAGCATCAGGGCACGGCGGGGGTAAAGCCATCCCATTCTGAATCCAGCTCACGATGCCTGGATGTCTGCAACGTCGGAGCATTTCTCATCCAGATACTCTGGCTCTAAATGTTAAATGTTTTTTTTATTAGCAGCCCTTCTATTGTGTGCACTGAAAGATGAGTCACTGCCCTTCAGAGCAAAGCTGGGAATCAATAGACCTCTGTGAATTAGATAATGCGCTAAAATATGGATATCTACAAAGGCGTGGGAATTGTGATGGTGACTAATGGGTTAGTGGAAATATACAGCAAAAACAGCCCAAGCAGGCAGCAGTCTTTCCGGAACCTTCTCAGAGACCCAGTCCACTCGCGATGGTTAAGCATCTTGTGCACCGTGGTCACGCAGCGGATGAGCGGCTCTGAAATTGGGCTCCCGGGCCCTGACGTGCAGAAAATGAATCTTCTGCAAGACTTTCTCTTAATGACAGAAACTGCCTCAGGATTGTTTGCTGGGGAAAACAGCTGCAGCCACTGCACCCTGAAGCCTGATTAGAGAGGCATAGGTAGGCGACAGATGATTATTCCCTTTTGTTCAGCACTGGCGAGGCCTCATCCGGAGCGCTGTGTTCGGTCCTGTGCTTCCCAGTACGAGACACGGACATACCGGAGCGAAGGCAGCGCAGGGACACAGATGATGAAAGGATTGGCACGGATGACCCTGCTTTGAGCCAGGGGGTTGGACGGAGGCGATCTCCAGAGGGTCCCATCCAGCCTCAGCCCTTCTGTGCGATTCCATGAAAACCCAGTCCCGTGCCAGCCCGATACCCCTTACACAGCGCGCTCCGCAAAATGTGAAAATCTATTTAAAGTCAGAATAAATTCAAGCTTTGTGTTAGCTATCCAGGAATAGTCTCATGGTTGTCTGAGATGTTCTTTCCCCTCTCCAAATGTTGCATGAGCAGCTTCCAAATCTTTATTAAAGTTGTCCATTTTATCTAATGAACCGTGCTAGCTTCTGAAAATAATTAGTCAGTGGGCTCCCTAAAACCGTGTTAGTTGCAAGTGCTGCGAGCTCCCAGACCGTGCTCATCTATACCGGTTAAGTTTGCATTGGGGGTTTTTATTGTTTTTTCTCTAAACAGAGAGGATCGCCTCAGGCAGATCGGAAAATCGCATCTCTAGCCAGCTGGGGGAAGTGAAAGTCAGAAACAATCGTCAACAAAATAAATTTTTCCTCTTGGCACATGGCGCTCTGGACTTCTCAACGCCAGGTGCTAACTCCCCGTGCCCCCCCCAGACTCCCACTCTGGGCTGGGAAGGGAAACGAGTCATAAAATACAACTGGGCGCATTTCAAGATAAAAGGCCATACCGAGTCCCTCGTGTAACTCTGTGGCAGAGAGAGGCAAAGCCGGAACACAAAAGTTCATGGCTCTCGGTTGTACGCTGGGTTAATCCGGTGGATCGCGTTCAAATCGCTGAGCAGAACCAAAAAACCCGCCGAATCTGATGTAGGTGTTTATGTCGCCGTTATCTGCCTCCAGCCTTTCGCAGGGCACGTTGCTTCGGTGGGTTTTTCCTCCAAAAACCCAAAAGGCTCTACCCCGGCGCTGGAGGCGAGGGGCTCTGCTGGAGGCAGAGGGCAGGTCCCTATTTAGGTACCATTTGAAGGCTTCCCCAGGTTGGCAGGGGAAGTTCTCGGCATGGCGGTAACCAAACCTCAACTCTTTTCAAGTCCCAGGCTCGTGTGTCAATCGTCGAGACGTAGTTCTGAGATGGTTCGTGGGTAATCGGGTGTGAAGATGTAAACCCGGCAGATCCAGCCTTGGGAAAGGGCGCGGAGCTCCGGCGTGGTAGTGGGAGTTGCAGCCGCACAGTACGATCTGGGTAGCAACTCCAGAGTTTTTGTTTTGCAAGTGTTTAGATAAGGCAGATGGGGGGGTTGGGGGGTTGTTTTTGGTTGGTTTTTTCTTTTAAAGGTAAGGTTCTGTCTGGATGGACCAAGGCACTCCTCTTAACATCTTCCCCATCCCACCGGCTTTCCAAGTTCTGTGCATTTCAAAGATGCTGAAGTTAATTTTGCATTTCTTTCTCCCGCAAGGAAAATATGTTGGATGTGAGAGCAGGAGCAACCTGGAGGTGAATGACAGATCGGAAGGGAAGGGTGCCTTATGGATTCGTGGCAGGTCCCGGTTGTCTCTTGCGGTGGATTGCGTTCCGTGCAACTGCAACTCTTCCTGGCACGTTCCTTTCTGTGTTAATAAACTTGACCCTGCGGAGAAGAAAAGGAAAGAAACGAATTTTGCTTTCTTAATTTAGTAGCTATGGCAATGCTGGGCAAAACCTTTGTTATCAAAGGCCAGGAAAACACAATAATAATGTTTTACTTATCCACTGGTTGCCTTGGGGGAATCAGAGGTAATTATCACGCGGGCTGTGATATATGTCTGTATGTATCTGGCTGACAGGTATATACTTAATGCTTGAGGTCTTTGACCCAAAGCCAGCTGATATTGATTTAGATTTTCTGTAGATCAGATCCTCTTCCCGGAAAAATCTACAGATTAAATAGCGACTTAAAAAAATCACTCGAGGTTTATATCAGTGTAACTGTGAGAGAAGAATCCAGCCTGCAAAGACCTGCCTTGTAACAGAGAGAAGAAAGCCCGCGATTTCTCTTTTTTCTGCTTAAAATGGGTCAGAAACCCTGCTGTATTTTTATTTTTTTAATTCCTGGTGCTGCTATCGCTGAAATCAGTAGCGTCTCATGCAGCTTGTTTCATGGAAACGGGATCTATACCGAGATGCTTCCCCCACCCTATACCTTGTCTCCTAAGCAGAGATTTTTTGGGAGATGTCTGGTTTCCCATGAAACGTGAGTAGCAGTTGGTGTCGGTAAGTGCGTGCAGCTGGCTCGGCTGGTCCCTCGCTGGTACGCACCAGCGACCTGGTGTCGGGGCCATCTTTTTCCCAGGAATGTTAAATTCCTCCATTCATCACGGAGGATCAAGGTAAATAGATCCAGATAAATCCAGAGCAACTGCACTGAAGTCTCTGGAGACTTACAGTAGCTGACGTGGGAGTAGGAATCGGTCCAGAAGAGTTATTTTTGCTTAGACAAAAACAGTCTCTGCTGGAGGGAAAGCTCAATATAAATGTTAGCTGTCTTCTAGAAGAGAAACTTTTATGTGGGGAAGGAAAAAAAAAAAAAAGGAAAAGAAAAAAAAGAGGTGTGCAAATTGTGCTTTTAGCTGCCTTGGTGTAAACTGGGAGTAACTCATTGACTTCCAAATCCTGGCTTATTTAGAAATATTCTTAACCTTATTTCTGTGCATTAACCGCAAGCTATTCTTTCCTTAGATGACATGCAAATCCAGCATAAGACAGGGATTTCTGCAGAATCCTAAGGAATTTAGGAACCCAAATCCCATTGACACCCAAAAGAGTTTAGGCGTGTAAACTTTCTGTGAAAATCCCAAACTAGGATTTAAAAAAAAAAAAAAAAAAAAAAAAAGGTGCTGGCAGCTCCTTTCACTTACTGAACATCTTTTAGAGTGTTTTATATGACTGAGTGCTGAAGAGCTGTCATAAACCTTTTCATTTAGCAGCATCCCCAGACAGATAGCAAGAGGAGATTGCAATAACGGAGAAGAATGAGAAACAGAGGATTTGCTATTCTGCCTCCAAACATTTCTCCCCAAATCCCAGGTCCTACTCTCACAAATGGAAAGCGTCTTAATTATTCAGGGGAAGAAGGATGCCCTCCTGTAACTTGGTGGGGAATTATGCTGTGCCTGCAGCACCCTGAAGTACTTCCCTCGTCCCGGTGCTTTGGAGTCAGCCGAAACATCGGAGTGTTTGTAGATCCGAGAGGCTTTTCGAGGGAGGGCAGGGAGACCCGCGCCCACGGGGAAGGAATATCGGGACACACGCAGCCGGGACGTCTCCCCCTGCCCCTCAGTCTAAGCAGACCACACAAGGCAGGGCTCGTCTCGCAGGCTTCAGCCAGGAAAAAGCGAGACTAATCCAGCTGGGATGAGGTGCCTTCCTGGCAGAAGGAGGAATCCCAGCCCAGGGGCTTCCTTCTCGGAGCTCATCACCCTCCACCCGCCCTTGGGAGCAGTTACTCGGAGAGCGTAAAGGGATCCGGTGTTTGGGAAGAGGGGGAATTTGGGTTTCTCATGGGCACGGCGTTGCCTAATTTGACAAATCTCAAGTCGTCCTGGAAAACAGCAGCTCCCAGCCGGCGCCTGCGGCCGTGCCTGGTGCGGAACCTGGCGCGGGCTGGCGTTACCCACGCTCTAATGTGTTAAAGGTACCGCAGTGAAAGGGCTGCGATGCTTGGGTGTGACTGTACAGGCAAAGTGTCAAGCGCTGCTTTCCATCCCTCCTCTGGCCACTGGAAGAGATGCTGGCACAGCACCGGGCAGGATTGACCCACCAGAGCCCCAGGCGCAGGGCGCCGTGCGAGAAGTGACACCGCGGGAAGGCTGAAGTGCGCACGGCGGATCCTTCCAACAGCAAAACCTGTCTTTTTTCCTGCTCCTGCATTTAGCTAGCACCTGTCAAAGGAGATTAGAAGAGGGAAGATGACATGGAATTAAGAAAAAGATATCTGGTGGCTAGAGACGGTGGTAAACCCCGCTGTGCTCCTGCCTGGTGTGTCGGAGTGCTTTCTGCATCAGAGACCTGCCTGATTAGTAAAGGGGGGAAAAAAATAAAAATAAAACCCCACAACGAACGATAATCGTAAAATTGTATAGGTTCTGCTGCTGGGTACTGCAGGTATTTTCTTCCGCAAAGAAAATGAGTATATTTCAAGTAAATTGATATCGAAAGTGACATGCCATTTTTTTAGCTACCTAATTTAAGATGCTTTAAGACAACCTGGTACGTCGATGGGGAATGCTTATTGCTTCCTCCCGCCAGCCCCTCTGCGGCGTCTCCAATTCGGCATCTAGGGTGACGCTTTGAAAACTGGGCCAAATCCTTTGCTCCGGCGTTTATTACGTTGTAGATCAGGATCAGCAGAGCTCGCGAGGGTCGGTGCTGCCCGGGAAGATATAAGGTAATGGAGGGGTATAGGTGCGCACACCTCTGGCGGTGCCCTAAGTAATTCTTTTACGGTGTCTCAAGTCGGGTCTGAAGGCTCGCCGAGCGTAATCTTGGAGCAGTTTGGGAAGTAGGAGTTACCGGGCTTATCACTAGGCGTGCAAGTCCGCAGATGATGCTGGAGGACCTTCCAAGGCGGTGTAGGTGCCCCAGCTCGGTGCCGCTCCCACCGATTTGTATGCGCTGGTGAGCAGAGAAAAAGGCAGAGACCTTTGTCAACGGGATCTGCTCTCATCGGCTGTGGCCCCCTTCAATGAGATGGGCCACGGTTTAGGGGGCCTAGGTTTTAATTTGTCATTCCTGTTGCTGGGCGGCACGGTTTTGCGTTGCATGACTTGTGTGGGTAAGAGAAAATAACTCCATCCCGCCTCTGAATAATTTGGGAGGTACAGGGTGCGTTTTGGGGTGCTCTATAAGAAGTCCAGAGCTCCTTTTAGAATACCCGTCATCTGAGCATGGATCATTTGTGCTTCTGGAGACCTCTTTGATTTTTATTTATTTAACTTCCCAGGAATTTCTTCCTTTGGAAAGAGTTGAAACGGCCCTCCTTTTCTTTACTGTTTCACCAGAGTAAAAAAAATACTTTTCATGAACTCTCTTTTCCCTTTTTTTTTTTTTCTTTCTTTATTCTTTTAAGGTTTGATAGTTTTTATGCCAGTGAAACCATGCACTTCAAATTCTTATCCCAAGGTTTTGAGTTGATTTTCATGGCAGATACAAGCAGTGATGCCTGCACTGATCTCAGACATGGTTTATTTTTATTCTTATATATCAGCAGCTATTTGTCACGCTACCTTGCAATGTGGGACTCACATTTATATGGTTTGGGGAGATGTAACTCATTTTCTGTTTAATCCACTGTCTGTCAAAGGGAGAGATTTAAGATAGAATACTGTGGGCTTTCTGACATGGTTCACAATTTTTTTTTTATATGTGTATTTATTTATTCTCTGCGCGCACTCTGTCATTTGTTAGGTGGAGTGCAAAAGAAAGTTGGTTTTCCAATAGATGCAATTGGAGAAAAACTCTCAACGTTGAATGGAGTGCAGATGGGATTCTGCCGGGATTCTGGAATATTAAAAATGCCTTAGTGAACGGATTGCGCTATCGCTCCAGCTCCGTGGCGGGCGTGATGAGTTACTCCCCTCTTGTTTGTTCCCTGGTGAAAAGAAGAACGTAGTGTTGATGCTCTCCTTGGCGAAGTGCTTTGAGATCCAGGGAGCTGGAGTTTGGTTCTTGTGAGGAACCGGGTAGTTCTTCTCGGGTGGTGATGGCCAGAGCCCAGGGGAGCTCCGGTACGGAGAGGCGAGGTGCCTTGCCCAACGGTGGCCAAAATCCCGGATCCCCAGGCTGTGCTGGCTCCTTCTAAGAAGTAGGTGCTGCTACCGGGTAGCAAAGTGGATCGCACGATATCCCGAGCTGGAAGGGACCCAGGAGGCTGAGGGACGCTGTCAATCTCTCGTCGCAGGGAGCGGCAGGGAATGCTAGCGCTCGGAAAGCACCCAGCAGCTCCGCGTCCTCACCTCGTCGCGTCTGGCACCCGCGGGGAGGGAAGAGTTCCTGTCCTGAACAGCTCGGGCTAAATGCGGCAGGCAGACAAGAGGCAGAAGGAGGAACCGAGCCGCAGGCACTCGCTGGCAGTTGGCATCGGCACTCCGAGGTGGAGCTGAGAACCGGCCCTGGCCCCCAGGCTCGCGCTGGGGCTGGCACTCCTTCACCCAAGCTGTCACCGTGCCGGGGGAGGCACGTCAGACCTGCTGAGATGACTCACACCCATCCCATGCGACAAAAAGCTAGGGACGGCATCGTGCCTAAAAAAAAAAAAAAAAAATTTACTGTAGACCTTTCTCAAAAAAAACCCACAATAATATGCATGAGCGTAGGTGTGATTCTTTCGTCGAAAGAAGAAGCCGTCGGAAGGCAGTGGTGGGGTGTCGGCTGGGGAAGGACTCGTCTCCGCAGCCCAAACCACGTTACGGGGAGCTTTGCTCTGACTGAGAACGTTAGCGGGCGGCTATTTTAGGCAGTCTCCTTCGGTCTGCCGCCTCTCTGACTCTAAATAGGACTTTTGTCTTTCTGAAATAGAGTTTGGGAAGAGAAAAAAAAAAAACCAAACAAAAAAAACAACTGCCATGCTTGCTTGGTAGAACAACAGGCTTGCGGTTTCCTGAAAGAGAATTTGGCTTGGGAAACAGTCCTGCCCAAGGGCTGCGGGATGCGATCGGGGAGGAACGGGCGCCGTCTCGTGCAGTCGGTGGGTTAGGGACACGAGCACGGGTCCCTGGATCGACCTGGATCGACGGCTGCCGAGGGCGTGATGCAGCGGGCGTGAGGCACAGCGAGAGGGAGGGAGCTGTCTTAAAAGAGTTAAAACAGGAGGATGAAATTTAATCAGGTGTAAAACTGGTAGCATCGCTCGGGTCCGGTGTTGAGGGCAGCAGTCGGGGCTCGGGTGTCCTTCCTGGTCAGCGTGGCTCAGTTGATGCTGTTGGGATAAATTAATCGTGAAGCAGAGCCCTTAAAGCTATCGCGGATACTATGTGAGGTTAGTGCAGGAAAATAAATATCTTGGAATGAATGTTATGTTATTGCTTTTCCTTGAGATTCTGGTTCCATATCACCTGACAGCAGCCTATAAATTTGAAGGCTCCCAACACCACAAAAGGCAACTTTCGGGCACGAGAGTGTGCGGAGCGCTGATGAGATGACAGTAAACAAAAGAATTGGGTTGTATTACCAGGAAGATCTCAAAGAAGCAAGGTCTGAAATGGCCTCCCGTGAGATTTGGACCAGACAATGATATAAAGAATGCTCTTGAGAGCTTTCCTCCGTTGTCAGAAGGATAGAAAGGATAGACTATAGAAAGCCAGCTCCGAGAGATCTTCTCCATCATTTCTATGAGTCAGTATGGTTAGGTGCTGTCAAAAGTACGTCGGAGGAGCATTTCTTTTGGGTTAGACACTTGTTATCAGTCTGGAGTACTGGGCAATTGATGATGCGAATTCATCGATGCACCGGACAAGGTACATGAAGGCTGAGAACATTTGTCAGTCTTGGATGAGCCTCTTCCCAGACAAAACTCCGGCACCCTTGTCGCTTTAAGGGAGTTTATTACTTTTTAGTGAAAAGCAAGGGAAGAAATATAACAGATGAAAGGAGACTCGTGAGGCATTGCAAGCCCAGCTGCATAAACCAGCTGAAAATGGAGCAGGTGAACTTCAAAACTGGGGCTCGAAGTCATTTCTGCTGTGCACGCGGAGAAAGCCGGTGGGATTCCTAAATCGCTCCGTGCCCCTTACCAGCCTCTCTCGGATTGCTGAAACTCCAGCATGGCTGATCTGAAACTCCATCATAATTATTCAATATTATTTATTTACCTTTCGGTACCATCTGGGGAACCAGTCGCATGTCATCCGCCGGCAAACGTGGTGGTCCAAATAGCCGTGGAGCTGTACAGACGGGCACAGCGCCGGTGGGGCGGCACAGCTGGCTGGAGATCCACGTGTCACTGTGCTTTGCAGCTGGGAATTGTCACTGGAAAGCCTGGTTCCCTCCAGCATCAACCCACGGTGGTCCCTAGCAAAAGCCAGCCCTCCAGTCTACCTTCAGACTTCATCTCTGGCTCCTGCCGTCTAATGCGAGTCGTGCAAAATCTGGGCTTAAACTTTGGAAAAGCTGAGGGGGGGTTAATTCTTTAGGTTTGGCTACGTATGGCTGCTAGTAAACAGCTACTGCATGTCACTTTGCCAAAGAAATGCTGTGGCAGGACACGCGGTCCTTGGGCTTCTGCACCCTCTGTATCTCTATCCAGCGGGGCATCAGGGCTGGTCCAAATAAATCTGATGATGCTACAGTTGCCTGTGGCTGCAGAGGCTGACGATAAAAGTTTATTCAAAGCTAAAACTGTGGGTTTAGGCATGTATGAAGCTGGTGGGGCGTATTAATTCGGCTGTGAAATGGAGAAATAAGATAGATATCTCTCCAGACTTCTGGAAGTGACATGCATCCCTTTTTGGCTGGTACAATAGGTTTCTTAACGTCACCTGTCATTTAAATTCATTCTTCTCTCATCCCATAATCTTGACTGTTCTCTCTGACGGGGAGTTGGGGATTAAAAGTGTATATACCGCTTGCATCGCACGAACTCTGTGATATACTGGTCCTGCTTTGGGTTTTCTGTCTTAACTTCAGAGGAGTTTCACCACCCCCCAGTTCCTAGGTCTTGCGGCGGGCAGGGTGGGAGGGCACAGGAGCTGGGGCAGGCGGTGGGACCAGGGCGGCCAGCCGTTGCCTACGAAACTCAGCCAGTGGGCAAGAAAGCACGGCTGTAAAATTGCATCCTGAGGGTGGTGAAGCTACATCGTTCCGCTAAAAATTTGCCTGAACTTAGAGCTGGGAGGCCCTGGCCTCGGTTGTTTTATCTGACTGAACTTCCTACCATTCCCTTAGAAAGAAAATCCAGGCTCCTTTTGGTTGGAATGGTGTTAAAATTGCCGACTTCTGGAGTCAGGAGCGAGTCGAAGGAAGCTGTGACAAGGTTTCGGTGTCACTTACGCTCTGCGTACATTTAAATTTGGAACATATGCTCAGCATCTTCTTTGAGCCCCTGCTTCAGCAAGCAGCAGTGAGTCACTCCCGTGGGGAAAGGCTTGGGATTTTTTTGGTTTTCTTTTAACAACGCCTGTTCCTTAGGATGAATTTAGGCTGTTTGACAGGAGTACCAGGGGTGCTTGAAATGCCGCCAGCCAGGCAGACCAGCCGGTGGGTCAGCCGCCTTTTTGCGTTGGGAAGGGGCTCGGAAGTCCACCGGCGAGCTCCGGCTGCTTTAAGTGCCGAATAATTTCCACTTGGAGTAGAAGTTTACTCTTGACTGGGACTGCAGTTTTGCATACTCCTTCCTGCTCACAAAACAGAAGCCTTGGTTTTGGAAATAAAAATTAATGTGCTACATCATCTGCTAAAGTGGTAGAATAATTTTGATATGCAGAAATATCAGGCTCATTATGAGCGCCGTTAGTTAACCATAAAAATCTGAAATTGTGAAACCCAAAAGACATCTGCCTTGTGTCTAGATCTATCTTTTTATGTTCCAAGGACAGTACGCCCGTATCGTAGTCCTCCGGTTTGTCTCCGGTGCATGCTGTAACCCTCATATAAATATACGACACCACATATATCTTCAGGGTTAGCTTTGACAAGACGAGATTGCGGTAATGGTCAAAGGCAAAAGCATTAATACGATAAATAACATTTCACATTTCAGTGCAGCAGCTCAAAGCTTTTAATTCACATCAGATCCTTGTGGAAGAATATATAGTCGGGGGGGAATGAGGCATTCAGAGGGAAAGCCAATTGCCCAAAATCTTTAGTTTAGTCAGTAGCGCAGTCCTGAACTCCTGCCCTGCTCTTAATCGCCAACAGACATTTTCTTTCCTTGTGAATAGAGTAGTCTGTATAAGTATAAAATATTAATATTCTCTCGCTCCCTTGAATGCCTCGTGTATGAATTCTTTAAAGCAAGGATTATCTCGCACCGCGTTTTTAAGCAGCACAAAGTCACGCAGAAGAAATCACGGGTTGGAAAGGCTGACATAATAAATGTTTGTGACATTCTCAGACGCTTCAGTAATGCAAGTCCTCTAGCTGCAGAAATTTGTACATTTTTAAAGCAAGCACAGATTTCATCTCGGATGTTTCTCTGCTGCCCTTGATAACTTCAGGGCCCCCTCCGGACTGGGTGAAGCTCGAAGTAATTCACCGGGTGCAGTGCAGGCGTCTGTGTGCAAATGTTGGGCGTAAACGCGTCTTTCCTCCTACTGCTGTGGCAAGCTGGGGTTCTGGATCTGGGACCCCTATTTGCGATTGTCCTCAAGAGGTACAGGGGGCAACAGCCTTGGCGTAGTATTTGGCTAAAACGATCTGTCTTGGGTTGTTCCTTAGCCTAGCACACCTCAGCTCGGCACAGCAGGCAGCACGTGAGGGCAGCCAGCCCGGGGCCACTGCTCAGGCTCTGCTATCCCGAATTGATGTTGGGCAGGAGCTTCTCTCCCAAATTTATGTTGGACGGGAGCTTCTCTCCCAAGTTTATGTTGGGTGGGAGCTTCTCTCCCGAATTTATGTTGGGTGGGAGCTTCTCTCCCGAGTTTATCTTGGGCAGGAGCTTCTCTCCCAAGTTTATGTTGGGTGGGAGCTTCTCTCCCAAGTTTATGTTGGGTGGGAGCTTCTCTCCCAAGTTTATGTTGGGTGGGAGCTTCTCTCCTGAGTTTATGTTGGGTGGGAGCTTCTCTCCTGAGTTTATGTTGGGCGGGAGCTTCTCTCCCGAATTTATGTTGGGCGGGAGCTTCTCTCCCGAATTTATGTTGGGCGGGAGCTTCTCTCCCGAATTTATGTTGGGTGGGAGCTTCTCTCCTGAGTTTATGTTGGGCGGGAGCTTCTCTCCCGAATTTATCTTGGGCAGGAGCTTCTCTCCTGAATTTAAGTTGGTTGCTTGCGAGCCTCTGCGCCTTTCTGAGTCTGCGTTGCCCCAGCTGTGAAGTGATGCCCAAGGCCACTGTGAAGCTTTGCAGAGGAGCCAACTGTTTTGATGATGAAATCCAGAACCAAGGACAAATGCAAGCGGCGCCCGGCGGTTATGGTTTGCCTTAGGTTGGTGTCTTCCCTTGCACGGCTGCTTTGCAGATCGTCAACGGTACGGCCGTGTCGGGCTCGGGGTATCTGGATGAATTTTAGCATTTTTCAGTCCCTGCTCTGAAGAGCTTTGATCCAAATGGGTGAGAAATCATCTTCTGCCTGGCAAACTGAGGCACAGCGTGATCAAGGCGTTTGCCAGAGGTCCTCCAGAGCGTGGGCGACAGACCCACAGGCTGACCCCAAATCCCTTCTGCCCTCGCTTTCCCCACACCTCAGCCGCAAGACAATTCTTCCAGGTGTTTGTCCGTGGAGACATTGACACGGTGTGAGTACCACAGCGTGTCCTTTACGCAGGCTCCGCTTCCATCCGCAGCAGCTACACTTCGCCCGATCTTAAATCAAGCCCAAAAGCCTTGAGAATTTCGCTAGCGCATCATCCGTCAGAGGTCTTTCTACTCGAATAAATTTGTGTACACCCCGAGCGCACCGAGGGAAGGATCAAATTAATTGACTTCTCCTTCTAACAAAACATTTGTCGGGATGGGACATCAAAGCGATCATTTGACACAAATCATCTGTTTCCTTTCTGTTTTCCTGCCTCCCCGCCCTTGTCATGGAAGGGAAAACAAAGGCGTCCTTTAGGATGGTATTTACAGTGCCGTTGTCTCCAGTGCAGTCGTGACATTTCATCACAGAGCAACACCTCCTGCCTTTCCAATTACATTAAATTTTCAAGACGTCTCCGAGTCAGCCTAGAGCAAACTAGATCAGATGGATGCCTAGCTGCAAATATTTCCAGGCCCCCTTAAAGAACTGTGAAAGATTTAGGTGTCTTTAGTCCAAACGGAGGTAGACGATACATTTATTCTGTTCTCTCTGTGCCAGTGAAGTCCCAGGGACCAGACTGGAACGGAGGAGAGGCAGATGGAAGCGAAGTGGTGATGAAATGCAGCCATCCGTAGGTCAGCTATGGTTGAAAACACTAAATGCTTAATTGCATGATAAAGCCTCCCCCTTTCCCCCGAAAACAGGTTTGTGAAAGCCAGCATCGAGGATGTCTATCTCGCGTTTCTCTTCCCACTGTATTTCTTCCAATTCTCCCGTTTGGCTTTTCAGTTTTGTGCAAACTGACACGGAAAACCAGGTTTTCTGGATGTCTTTTAGGAGAGTGCGAGCTCAGGCGGGCTCCTCTTGCACGCCGGCAGGGAGACGGCGGCACGTACGGCCGGGCACCTCCAGAGCAAGCGTGCCGAGGAATTCTGGAGCAAACGTGTTGCACCGAAGCAGCCCTTTGGGGTGCACATTCCCGTTCAAACTCCAGAGTCCATTTTCTGACTGATCCTGAGATGGACAGGGCAGGAGAGAGCAGGCAGAGAGCATCTCTGCCCGTCACAGGTATTTTGGTGCTATATCTCGCACAAATCTCCACAAATCTCGCCCCAGCAGCCCGCGATGCTTCTGAGGCATTTGGCATGCCCTCTGCTTTTGAACTTCAACTTCAAACCCGAGCGTAAGGCTGCGTTCAGCCGCCTTCCCAAACGGTTCTTGATCGTGTTGTATCTAATGGCTTTGATTAACAACGCAAGACTGGGAATGAGATTACTAAAAATGTTTATGGGACAAATTCATTTAGAAAGACAAACCTGCTCGAGGACTTGGGGCTCTCCTGGGCTTGACTCTCTTAGCTGTAATTATTATTACATAAACAGCCGGTGAGTTTGGATCTATTCATTCTAATATTAAGCAGTAGCTTTTCTTTTAATCTCTTAATGTTTTTCCCCGGGCGTTTTGGAGGTGGTAGGGAAGATCCTGAGTAATAACGCACCAATCTGATGCGCTAGCGGGAATGGGAAGTATCTATGCGATGTCAACATCGCTTTGTCTCAGATGTTTAGCAATAATGGAACATACAAAAGCTTTTTTTGACTAACAGGCTGCTGCCGCTCACTGGAGTGAGAGAACAGATGATTCGCTCTGAACTCGTTATTCTGTCCCCTGTGCTGCTCTGTGTGCACACGCCTGTGTGGTTTCCCCCACAAGCAACCTCCAGGACAGAAGTCCCCACAGAGTAGGTGATTTTTGTAAATTTTTTTTTTTTTTCCTGGTGGAAAAACTGGCACCTTTTCACGTGGAATTTGTTTCTGCATTTGGCATTTAGGAGGGGCAAATTTTTGCAGCGCCTGGTAGAGTCTTCCCAGTTATTATTAATTAAAAGCGGGTTGCCGTAGCCAGCTGAACGAGCACGGGCACGCTCGTGTCAGCCTGTCTGCCCGTCCAAAGCTGTTTGCATCTGCAGATCAGAGGTCCTGGGCTGCCCAGCGCCGGGCTCCTGCAGCTCAGCTGCCGGGGGGCTGCGCTCCCCATGCAAGCTCACGTCAGCCCCGTGCGTGCACGTGGGGTTTCTGCTGAGCACCAAGTGCTTTAATGGGAAAACCACTTTAAAGCATCTCAGACCTGTGGAAGCAGCTGCAAACGGCCGGGTGACTTGGGGCTGGGCTCTCCTTGCCTTGCTGGGGGCTGATGCTGCGGCGGCTCAGCCTGCTGCCGGGGCGATTTGCAGATCCGGCTCGGGTGCTGCAAACTGTGGCCATCAGTGATCCAGAGCAACGCGGGGAAGGGACATGCTGGGAATCAAATCTGCTTGACAGGTGAAGAGATTTGTATTTGCAGAAGCCAGCTCAGAGCCAAGCAAATGAGCAGCTGTCCTTTCAGTCGTGGCCAAGGGTAAGCCAGACCTCTGCGTGGAGCAGCGCGGGCGCCCACGGTCTTAGTCTGGGGCTCACCAAGCCAGTGTCTGGGATTAGGACTTGGAAAACCACTGGCCTGCAGTGATGGTGGGTCAGAGCTGTGAGGGATGCGCTGAGGTCTGGCCCCTGGCACTCGCTTCCAGTAGGAACCATTGGGGTCAATGGCCTTGCTCTTGGTGGGCTCCTCTCATCGGTGGTGGGCGCTGATGGAGTCCCGCCAAGGACATTCTGTTTGGGTGTGAGTTACGGCTCCCTGCAGCGGTTTCCACTCCAGGACTCTACCGTGATTTTCCATGGATGATATGAGTAGCTCTCTTGTTTTCCCATGGATTTCCTTCAGAGGAAACTCAGCGTTGCCTGCGCTGAAGCAAGGCGGTGGCAGCAAGAAGAGGTACAATAGCATGAAGGGAGTCCACGCCGCGTTTTCTTGCAGAGATTTTCTTTGAGCTGATTAAACTTCCCTTAATAAATCCACCTGGGGAATGCGATAGAGGTACAGGACTTTTAAAATGAGCCTGTCACCACCAGCAGCCCGCTAGCTGCTGTTCCTCGGTGACCACGTCCATAAAGCCAGCAAGAATGAACGAGCAAAGGGACCGCGACTCGAATAAATATTTCAAGTGAAAGCAACTTCAGTGTTGTAAACAAGAATGAAAATTTATCTCCGGATTCAGCGCGGTGGAGGGTTAGAAGCCACGTGTGCGAGGGCGAAGGGGCGGAATGGGTAGCGTTGGCTTGAAAGCGTGCGGGTGGGCTTGGGGCGCGGGGGGCTGCCGGCAGAAGCAAGCCCTTGCCCAGGTCCGGGTAGGATTGTAGCACGATAAAGGAGCCCTCCAAGGAAAATTGAGGATGTGCTGGGAGCCAGCGTCTAGGTCTTGTCTCTGAAGGCACAACCTGGATTGATCGAACAGGGTTAACGCGTGTTTTAAGTGAAAACCGTCGGGTTTTCTTTGCACTCTTCTAAAACAAGATGACTTCTGGAACAGAGCAAAGTAATGTTGCAGAGAGTGATTGAAGAAGAAAATCTCTGTTTTCCAAGAGCTGGCAAGGGGTTATGTTCCTTCAGACCCGAGGGAAACATGTTTTATCAGTCGAGAGAAATTTTTGCCAACCCATTTTCCTCCCTATTTCCACCTACCTGAGGAAAAGAAGAAAAAAAAAAAAACCCCAAACCAAAAACCATTTCAAGCAGAAACTTCTCCCCAGAAGGGCAGAGCCATGGGAGTCTCTTGGGTATCCTCTGACGACTTTGTTGTCGTGGTTGATTTCATGCAGAAAACATTCAAAAATTCTAGCAAGGAGGCAGCGTAAAACCCCCGGAGAGACGTTAATGGTTCCTGAGCAAGAATGTCAGAGCAACCAGGTTTGGAGTTACTGATCCTCATGGAGTTTGGCACAGTCAGAGGCAATTTTGGGTGGATATTTGGGAACAGAATTAACTATAGTTTTCTTTTAATAGGAATTTATAGGTCATTTGAGGCTTAATGATCTCTATCCAGAGCTGTTGGCTTTGGATCCCTGAGGCGGAAAACAGGCGCAGGGCAACAGCCCGGCTCGCTGGCTGGGGAGAAGGAGCAAGTGCTCCAAGGACGCCTGCTTAGGAGGGAAACCGTGTGCTGGGAAACGCGCTTCAGGGAAGGGAAGGGTGAGCGAGTGCTGGAGGAAGAGGATGCACCAGGAATCCAGCTCCCTTGGGTCCCGGTGGGAAAGAAGCAGTAAAGGTCACTGAGGTTAAGCGGTGACGGAAGAGCTGAGAATTGATGTTAATTTTGGAATATATGTCTTAAAAGCACCAGCAGCCCTGTGGGGCGGGGAGGTGGGAGGTGGCTGCGTGTAGTAGCGCGGTCGAGCTAGGGGCCAGGAAGGAGTACCGCGTGTAAAGTCGTGCCAAGGATTTCAGCTCCCAAGAAACGGCTTTTTACACCTCCGGACTCTGGGAAGAAAGGGCAGAGAAATGAGAAAGGAGGGAGGGGAATACAAGACAGAGAGATTGATTTCAACTGCTGTCTGTCGTTGCTTTCTACCGGAGGAAATGGAGGTGGAAGGATTCCAAAGGCAAAGCTCGGATGGCCGTTGATGCTGCTGGGAGAGACCCTAAGCAGCGGCGCACGCAGGCGGGATGCCATGTCACGTTAGAAGTTTTGCAAACATAAAGGGAGAGTCAGTTATGTATTTTTCATGAGGAGGACCTGGATGTTGCAGAGGTTAAGCCACAGCGGGATGAGTGCGAGCACAGGTTTTTTTGAAGAAGAGCTTCTCTCCAAAACTAGCGTCAGGAATGGGGAGGAAATTGAACGCGATCAGAGGTTTGTCGGCATTTTTAGATAGAAACGAAGATTGCGAGCGTCAGCGCTTCGTGGAGGTCTTTTACTGGTTTGGCTGCTTTGATGGTAGTCTGCAAAACACGGCGTTCTTAATTCGAGATTAAGGGTCAGAAACCCAGAGCTGAAATCAAACATGGTGTTTGCCGTTGCCTGGGATAGCGCGGCTGATTTGGCCTTTCTAATGCTATTCTTATTATTGCAGTTTGACACGTGAATTATATTTTTAATAATTTTTTTACTTTGCTATATGGTGGAATATAGAAGGAAGCAAAGCTGGGTATCGTAAAGCAGCGGGTTTAGACTGGCTTTGACCACTGCCGCCTCCTTCCTAAATGGGAACAGAAAGCATAAAATGTCTCTCCAAAATTCTTGCCTAGCATTATTGTGGATATCTTAATTAAAAGAGATTATGGGGTACGACAGGTGACCGACAGGCTGGAGCTGGAGTGAAAGTTTCTGATGACAACTTTCACGTGCATCCTTTAAAACTGTTAATTGGAAATCTTTTGATAATAGCCTGGACTTTTCCAGAGACAAATAACCTTAAGAGCTGTAATAAACCTGCTTGAGGTTCCTGACATGGTGGTCTAGTGCATATTGGTATGGGCAGGCTGTAAAACGATTTTCTTTGAGAGAAAGGTTCAATTTTGTGTTATTCTTTTTTGCTTCAGGTACTGTGTCTCCCACAACGCAACAGGGATGACAAAAAGTGACACCTTTGGGCGGGG
>JAVJGI010000041.1:4661381-4674984 GCA_035590275.1 Ibycter americanus
CCCCCGCCCCCCTCTTACTGACCCCTTGCCCACCAGTCTGGAAATTGTGGTGACCTGAAGACTGGAGGAGTGTTGAGCATCCTTGAAGAGACCTTGTTTGGTCTTTCCATGTGACTGGCACAGGTCCCTCAGGATGTTTGGGGAAAGTGCTGCTGACTCTCGTCTTCTCCTGCTGGCGTTTGGCACCAGGACACCCAAGTTTCTCGTTTCCTTTTTCTGCTGAGCCAGCGTTTCCCGGCTCTCCATCCACCCACCTTTCATTGCTGCTGGTCGGAAGCTTGGAGCCATCATCTGCATCCCCAAGCCCATCAATTAGTTTCTGTTTTAATCAAGGAATCGTATCTTTCTCTTCGGGCCCATCAATCATCTCTGGCTCTTTCGGAAGCTGCAGTCATCCATCCTTCACCTGCCTCATTACTCAGAGGAAGGCTGTGCAGCGACGGTTGCTGTGCCAGCACTCCCTGCGGCGCGGGGAGATTGCAGCCCGCCGGGCGTTCCTCTCCAGCGGGCAGGACCTCGATATTTCTTCTTCCTCTCTTTCTTCAGGGCACTGGGACCGCTTGGGATGAGCTGCCGTAGCTCGTTCCTGCTCAGGCTGGGAAGGGAGCCCCATCAACCAAGGCATCGCACGATCTCCTTGGGCATCACGTAGGCTTTGGCAGCGGCTCTGCCTCTGCAACGGGGCACATGCGAGAAGCCCTCTCCGAACAGGCGGTGTCATCCGTCAGATCTCAAATGGTGCGTCTCTAATTAATGAAGGGTATAGCAGACCTAATTCACATGGGAAACAACACCCAAAGTCAACGCCGTCACTTCTGTCCCTTGTTAGTGGCGGTGCTCCACGCTGAAGTGTTACCGCAGGGTTACGTGCAGGTAAATCCCTTCCCAGGGTTGAGGAGAGCACGACTACGCGCTGCCAAATGTCTTCTCCTCCTGGCTGGAAGTCGCGGTTTTGTGGCCCGCCCTGGGATTTATGAAGAAAACCCTTCTCGGCTGCAGAGCAGCATCCCCAGAGCCCGCGCCCCACGCGAGGCTCTCCTCCAGCGGGGGTCCCGCTGCGTCGGGAGCGTTCTGGCCGCAGCCCTGCAAGCCAGCGCCGGGCACCGCGCTGCCGGAGGAGGGGGGCTCAGCAACCACGTTCTCCACCTTGCACGCAGACGTGCAAGCTGAGCGAAGAAGGAAATCAGACAAGCGTAGCAAGGCGTATTTCTCATTAAATATAGCAACTGGAAACACAGCTCCTGGAAAAGGGAGCTCATTTATCATATCTCATGGGTGACACTATGTTTTATTACCTCTGGGGCTGTAGGTAAACCTCTGCCTTACCGGGTAACACAAGGAATCAGAGTGTTGTCATTGCTCGGGTTTCGGCTCCTGTTTTAATATTTCCCGTCTGTTCCGTTGCATCTCCTGTTAATCGCGTGGCGTCATTTTGTGCATCGTCACCGGCGCCCTGCGGTGCCTCGGTTCCCTCCGCAGACTTAATGTTTGCTTCTTGACACTTTGCAGGCTGCCACCGCTGCTCCCCCCGCCTTGCCTGCTCCCTCGCGTTAGGGCCCTCCCCACAGAAAGGGATTTTTCGGTGCTAACACCCCACCTTCGCTGATGCGTGCAAGACAGTGATGACAGCCGCTCCCGCGTGCATTTATTTCTTTCGCAGATAGCAGCAGCTGCAAGTTCAGGCCCGTTCAGTAAAGTTCCTGATGGTAATTTGTCCTGTTAAATTTGCGTGCGAATTTTATATCAAAAAGTTATCATTTGATGACTAAACGTTCCGCTAACATCTCATTTACATCAGCCGCTGGGGTGTGCCGGCATTAGTATGCCTGCAGGGTTGCGCAGCCAGCAAAAATGTGTGAAAACTGGCTGGATAGAATAAACTGCTGCGAAAACGGCTAATCTTTTGTTCTAATTTTTGCTGCCGTTCGCAGCTGGGCGGTTCCCATCCCTGCACGTCCTTCAGAGAGGTGGCAGCTCAACCCAGAAGGGTTGGCTCCTCGGAGCGTGCCGGAGGCACCTCTGCAGCCTGGGAACGCTGGAGCTCCTCGGGGTTCAGCTCCGGCGTCGGTTCCATCGTGTCGTTTGGCTTGGTAAGGGCTCAAAGCTGCAGCAGGCGCAGTGACTGCTGTCTCACAGGGCAGTCGAGGGGAGCTCACACCGTGGTGGTTCCGAGCCAGCCTTTCGTTGCCATGACAGAGGCAAGATGCTGGGATCCCTGGTCCAATTTTGAGGCCAACTGGAGGTCCGCGATGGAGCGTTGCTTCGCAGCGGCGTTGCTGTAGGTACCCGAGGGGTGCTGATGGGCAGCAGAGGGGGTTTGCAGAGGTGCCTTAAGTGGCAAGACCTGCCTGTGTAGAAGCATTCCGGGAAGACCTGAGCAGGGGTCCCGACGGCATCAGCGGGATGCCCAAATGGCGTCCGGGCAGTACGTAAAGCACATAGGGTGTGTTTTAAAGCCTCGTCTATGAACGTGTGTTTTGGTCTACGTGGTGCCGGTGGAAAAGCTTGTCAGCATCAAAGGCTGGCAAAGGGCCGCCGCTCCGCACGTTAATGCCTGGAGGTGCATTAATTTGCTTGATGTGTTTTCTAACCTTACGTTTTTATCAGTCTTCCCTGATTTGTATATCAAATGCGTGTCTTTTATGCATGCCGTGCTTCACCTCAGACATCTTACAGCGCCGATATATTCCGGCAGGTACGAAGCACCCGATTCCTTCCTTCCTGCCGGCGGTGGGACTCATTGCTCCGTCCTGCCCGTGCCCAGGGCTAGCAGGGCAGGGAGCCCTTCCTCCTTCACGTTAAGCCTCAGGCAGGTCCCAGCTTCATCATCCTAATTGCTTCCTAAACATACACCGAAGAAATTGCAATGTAAGCAACGGCCACACCAAAGCGGTACCAGATTGGGCTCCTGGACCCCCTAGAGCTTCACGTGCCGTTTCCTCTCTAAAGCCCAACCCTTTTTTGCCGAAGTTCAAGATGACAGTTATCTAAAGAGTACCTCCTGCCTGGTAATTTCCCTTCCATTTTGCAGCCGTGCCAGCGGGGTGGGTGGGCACCTCGTGGCACTGGTGGGGTGGGGGTTCCAGTGGCCGGGGGGCGGTGGCGATGCTGCTCCGTGGCTCGTTTCACCTGCGTCTCCGGCTTCCCGCTGAGGGCGAGTTGCACCGGCGGAACGGATCCTCGTGCATCAGCCGCAGCCCAGGCAGAAGTGGGAAACCTGTAGGTGAGGATGATAAATCTCAGGAGGAAAAATGTCAAACACTAGCGAGCTTTCTAGTTAAAACATTGCTACTCCTAAGTGTCACGTGGAAGGGAATTGCTCTTTGCATGTGCTATAAACTCATAGATACGAGAAAGCTACGCCAACCAGGCAGAAAAATCTATCTTTGCATTCAGCGTGATTAAGCAGAAGTCAGTTCTGCTGATACGAAATGCCTGCCGAAAAGAGTTATGCAAGCCAGGTGATAATAGCTGTGGGAGATGAATTTTAAAACACCGGGACATCGTGTATGAGTAGTGGGTGGACTATTCATTAAGCTGTAGTTTTATTGCAGAGACAGAACTTGTCCATGGATTTCAGAGGAGAAGAGAAAACGTGGTGGAATGGATAACAGAGTAATTACCCGTACTGTTGCTTACCGTTATTGCGGCGGGTTACGAGGAGGACATCGCGGGCTGGGTACCGTAAAGGTCGTATTTCTAATTTTAATAGCTTGAGTTTGCTCTCTAGACTGAGGTCAAAGACGGCTGTTAATCTTTGTGAACGGTTTTGGTGTATAAACTAGTTTAAACTTCCTTTTGGTAAGGAAATGCGTAATCTAGATGGGGTATAAAAATAAACAAATTTTTTTTGTTGCTCTTTATTATCACGTCCCTGCGGCGAATGCCTGAGTTATTGGTAGCGGTTACAGAAAGCTGGATTTCTTCCTTGACTGGCTCAGGCTATGTACAATGTTGAGACTGGAAAAGAGCTTATATAATTTAAAAATATTATATGAGTCAAACGTGAAAGTGGCTTTCTCTCTAAGCTGTTGGTTTACCAGTCTCAGTCAGAGAGGGAATAAATGATTTTTACAGATTAGGTGCCTTTCTAGTGTAAAAAAAGATGTAGAGTAGAGCCTGAAGAAGAAATTTCTTGTCATCTTTTTCTGCCCTTGAAGGTTTTGCTGAATCCTCCCAGGAATAAAGACCCGGCTGTTAGAGCGGAGGGGGGACCTGAACTGCCTTACCCATCACCTTGCCTGCCAGGTTGGGGGGTGATTATTTTTTTTATTTATTCTTTTTTTCAGTTCGTGCCGTTGTTCACAAGTCAGGGTCATTTTCAGCCCCGCTCCCCTAGCAGCTTGCTATGGAAAAAAGCCCTTTTTTGCTTTTTGCTAGGTCTGTTCTTTGACTTGAAAGCTGCTTTCTCCCCAACCCCCTGCAAGTGGCTCCGGGAAGCCCAGGCAGCACTTTTTGTCCTAGGAACGGTCTTTTAAATGGAAACTAAACCATGTTACCAAAGGCAAAATGCGTACCAGTGCTTAAATAAATGTAGGCAGGAAAAGCGTATTTTCCCCTTGAGGAAACAGTGAAAACACACGATGCTTCCCCTCGTTTTTATTCTCATACTCTGTCTCTCTGTAATAAATACATTTTTTCCCTACTACGGTTGCTTTGCTCAGCTTTGGCGCTTCGGACCTGGCTCCGTGGCCTCTTCCCATTGCTATACCTGCGTCTTCCTCCATGCAGCTTTCTCTGCCAGCGGCTCCAGCGCTGCCCACCACGTTTCCCCCCTCCCCATTCAGCTTTCCTGAAGGAGCCCAAGACCTCTTAGCGACCAGCCTTGGCGCCGTGTAATGGCAACCGCTTGCGGCTGGTAGACTGTTGGCCAACGCGTAGGTCTGGGACGCGTAGATGCGTGCGTCGTTCTTCATTTGACCCAGCATGTGCCAGGAGACATAAAAAATCCCTCTGCCGTGGCCTCAGGTTTCCCCCTCTGCAAATCAGGAGCAATGAGGATTCATCTCCACCGAGTACTCCAGCAGGAAAAAATATCGATGGTCAATGGCTGAGCCTACGACCTTAAAACCCACGAACGTCTCTGAAGGCTTGGGCATGGAAATCCTCAATAGCCAGCACCATCCACATTCTCTAGGTAGTCCAGGGATACTGCAGTGGTGTCGGCCGGGATTTACAAGCACCTCCTTGCACACAGAGGGAAACATGTTGTCAGCGAGTTCCCTCTTAATTTGCATTCTTCCAATCTAATCAAACCTTTGTAAACAGCAGCTCTCCGAAAATAATAATCAACAGCAAGAGACGCATTGGCAGGCTAAGGGAAGGTGAATTAAGATGCTTTTCTTTCTCCTATGCTAATCTTTTGGCTAATTATGTTTTATTAATATTATGATGCAGACGCTCCCGTTCTTGTTTTCACTCATCTCGTCTGTAGTTAAAATCAAATTGCAAATGAATGAGCTATATATTTGGCTTAATCACTTAAGCCTCTGACTTTCATCATTTTCATAAGCAACCCCTGCAGTCGTACCAGGACTGGGTGCGTTTCGTTCTCCCCCCACCCCCCGTTCCTGAAGTGTTCTTGCATGATTATTCTATGGGTGACATTGACATTTTGTTATGATAAATTGGCTGAGTCATTATCATCAGGAGACGGTTGGGTTTTCTTTTATTTATAATAAGGTGCTTTTCATTCCAGAAGCGGGGGGAAGGGAGGGGGGGAAGCGACCCCTTTTTGTTTTAAATAGTCTAATATTGCAGCTTTTAAGTCAGAACTGCCATAAAATAATGTTACATTCTTCCTGTTTTATTCTTGGGGGATGCTTTGAAAGGCCTAATCAAAAAGAAATTGGAGTCTTTTTGGTTGTTCTCTGTAGATGAGCAAGTCTTTGAAGTCGAACGGTTGGCAATCCCAGCTGTTCCAGATGTATGGAGTCCACGAGACCTGGAGCAGACCCTTGTGTTTATGGGAAAGGTTGGCCGGAGCTGGGCAGTATGGAACCCCACACCTATGGTATTTAACGTATAAGCCCTTGTCTTGGTTTCGGGTAGGCTGAGCGGTGCCCATCGCCTTGCCGGGTACCACTGTGGCTGTAGAAGGGTCCGGTTTGGTTTGTTTCTGTCTTATTGTTCAGGTGCAGCAATGGAGTGGGGAAAAAAAATGGTAAAAGAAATGTAAATGTATGTCACGCTGAATTTAGAAGCTTTTGCTCAAGATCTGTTTTGATAGAAGTGCCAAGTTCTATCAGCTGAGTTTATTTCAGGTGGCTCTTGCAAATCCTCCCGCTGGCTCGTCCATCTGTTGATGCTGATGTTTTTTTATTTTCCAGGTTGGTTTTGGGGGGGGTTTTGTTTTTTTTTTTTAATGGCTAAATGAGGATACCCTTCACCACTACGGACAATTTTGAAAATATTGCCGACGTTCTGTAGCTTATCAAAGAAACGTCAGCCCATGAGTTTGTTTCTTTCCCAGAAGAAGCAAAATAATGCCTTGAGAAGAGAAAATATTTCTTGGCTGACAGAAACTATTTAAATACATAATTATCACTGGGAGGCAGTCATTAAGATGATACTTTTTTTTTTTTTTTTTTAACTCTGATGAATGTATTGAATTATGAGTTGCATCGGAACCGCTTATACATCTAGCTTCAAGACAGATACGCAATTAACACTCAAGCCTAAAGGGCTCGGTTCTGATGCGGCAGCTCCTTACAATGGATATAAATCCATTATTATCCCGACGGCTGTCCCGGATTTCCCCAGGCATTACTGGCACGAGTCTTGGCTCTTTTGTTATTATTAAGGGGTGAAATTCAGGTTTGGGTGGAGGGTCCGCTCAAGCCCTGCGTGCGCTTAACACGCCGCTCGGGGCTGGAGGAGGAACGTGAGCTCTTTGGAGAACATGGAGAAGGGGCTGAGGCGGAGCCGGGGAGCACGGAGCCCTCCGGCCAAGGATTCTCCCTTCACCCTGATGGCAGGGAGGAGAGCATCCTCACCGCGGGGCGCTCCTCCGGGCGTTTTCCTGCTCGCGTTCTCTTCCATTCCACAAATCTGGCGTTTGCTGGAGAGTCAAGGAGGTGGGCGAGCTGCCGAGAACGGAGCTGCTCTGAAAGGTTTATTCGTGGCCGAGGAGCAAATATTCACATTAACGTAAAAAGAAAAGGACTGATGCTAAGGAAGTGCCGCAGCCGAGGCCACGTTGAACCTGGTCCTCACCTGGTGCCGACTGATACGGTCGGCAGGTTGCACGAGTTGACCCTGGAGTATTTTTCTGCAAACAAATGGCTTTATTCATCCTTTCCCGCTGCGCGTTTTTCTTTATCTTATCCAGAGATATATTTTTTGGCTTTTAGATCCAGCTTTTATCTAATCGCAGAGCGCTCTGGTTTTTATCTGCGCTGAGCTGCGGTCACAGAAGGATAGAGAATAGCCACTAACAAAGTTAAGAGAGACAGGGATTCAAAGAGATGTTTAATGGGATTGTGCTCCAGAAAGTGCCCCAGAGAAGGTGTCTATTGCAATAAATGCCTGATATTCTTGATTAAATTGTGGCTATTGATGGAATGAAGCATGCGTGTCTTGCCGGAGAACTTTGCGGGTGTTTTTTTCTCCTGCTATGCACGATATATTTGCTTTCAAAGATGCAAATATTTTCAAGAGGAGCAATTGAATATGCAGCCTGTCATACCGGTCTAGGGACATTCTCAGGCTGAACGCTGTGATCTATAGCATAACATGTTGGAACTGGGAACCTGTTCCTGTTACTCATTAATCTTGAAGTGCCGAGGAGAGGTGCCCTATGTAGTGTGACAAAGTGCATCAGGCAGGTGCAGTTAAAGAGCAGTAATTAGAGTTGCCCCCGGCCCTCCAGCCGCCCCCCCAGCACTTCTCTGCACACAGCAGCTCTCCCCATGCGTTTCCCCCCCATCCCACCACTGACAGACCAAGTGACCTGGTCATTTGGCTCAGCGACATCTCCGATAATTTCTTAAATCGAGCCACACGTGCAGTTCAAGTAGCAGTTGAGTGCGTGTAGGAAAAGGATTTTAAGAAAAAAAACGGTCAAGGGGGCTGCAATGTATTTTTCAACCAACCTTTAAGCGAGCAGGTTTCAATACTCATCTTAATTGCAATTATTCTTAATTGGAGAATTCTTCTTTGGTTTATAGATAGCAAGAGTGAGTCACTCCCAGCCCAGAAATTACTACCAGCTGTAAAACAGCTGATGGATGTCCAGGGCCAGCATGAGATGATTTGGTCTCAGTCCAGTTCCCAGTAGATGTGTATCCACGTTACAAAAATAAGACGTTATTAACCGGCCGTTGGATCGATGGAGTCAGAGCAAGGACTCGGCAGGGGTGCTGGGCGCCTCGGCGTGCAGGGTGCAGCTCGGGCACCCCTGTGTGACTCCAGCTGGGTCACCTCTGCTTTCCCTGTCCGTAAAATACGGACTGCTGCCCTTTCAGGCAGAGCTGCAGAGATGATCATCCAAAGGTTGGGATGCGCGTTCATCACGGAGGAAGCTGTGAAAATAGAAGCACAGAACCATGGAATTGTTTCGGTTGGAAAAGACCTTTGAGACCGCGGAGTCCAACCATTAACCCAGCACCGCCGAGCCCACCGCTAGCCCACCACGTCGACGTGGGTTTTAAACACCTCCGGGGATGGTGACTCCACCGCCTCCCTGGCAGCCTGCCCCAGTGCTTCAGTTAGCTCCTTATTTCTCATTACCGCGATAACTGCGCTTTTGGTCACTAAATGGGCACACATCCATGTCCTTGGCCACGTCGTCGCTTCGTAGTGCTGTAGAAACCCAAAGGAACGCCTTCCCTGAGAGATAGAGGGTAGCTTCTTACTTTCTCACTGTGCTTTGAGAGTATTGGAGCAGGGCTGGTAAAGGTGAATGTCGGCAGTCTTTTTCCCAAATTCAATATTCCGTGATTTCTCAAATACGGGTGAGCGCTAGATCGGGCAGCCGTAGTGGCGGCGAGGAAGCTGTGCGGAGAGATCCCACAGACGCCCTAATTGCGCGTTGCTTGGCGTTCTCAGTTTGACACGCTGACATTTGGAGATATTGAGCATCTCTTTTGCAAAGCCCGGGCAGTGACGATCAATTATGCCGCTGGTAGTCGTCTTCCACTATTGTTGCGTGAGCATCCACTCTGTGAATTAAAAGAAATAACTCGATTACTGAGCAGCCAAAAAATGCTCACGTCTTCTTCTGAAGACACATGTTCTTCTCTGTAGGCACGTCGCCGAAACACGGGGGGCAACTGCCTTATTTTTGTCCCTTCGGTTCCGGCTGGCGCGGCGCGGTTCAGGGGTTGAAAGCCCGGTTGCTCGCTGTTACAGCTGAACAAGTTCCCCTTCATCTTTAGCGAAGCCGCAGAGGGAAAGCGGAGATAAGAATAAAAACCCGGTGAGAATAAAGGTCACCACGAGAGACGGGGACTGGGGATGAAAAGCCTCCAGAGAAAAGAACTGGTAAGAGCTCTCCAGGTGTCGGAGAGGAGAGGAGGGAGGTTGGTGCCCTCAGCCTCTGCTAATAAGCTGCCTGAAACGAAACGGTGCTGGCTGGGAGCATTTGCTCTTCTGCTTTCAGATCAAAAGGCGACCAGCAGCAGCGTTGTTTACGGGACAGCGTGACAGCAGCAGAGGATACGTGATGGAACATCTGTTTGTGCAGAACTGGCTGGAAAAAGCCATAAGCTGCAGGAAAGGGGTAGAGGCGCGTGATGTTATTGATTTAATTTGATTACGCCGTTATTGATTTTCCATTGTATTGGGAAGTGCCAGATGGTTTTGCTTTTCATTTCCTTTTTTATCTGAATTAGATAATAATGAAAAGTCTTTGAAGGATGGGAGGAGTACGAATTACCAGCCCAGATCATATCAGGGGTCTTGGCTCTTGGGTTCTGGCCGCTGCCAGGCGTTGAGGAGGAAGGTGGGCTGGGAGGAGCTGGGCTAGCATGGGATCAAGCAGCCCCCTCGTCAAAGCTTCATCCCTCTTTCTTCATGGCAGGGGAGGACTTCCAGGCCAAAATCATGAGGGTCTGCATCCCACGGAGCTGAGTTAAGTACCGCAGTGGTACCCCAGGCCACCTTTATCTTTTCCCCATGGATCCAAGAACCAGAGTTTGGGTTTAGGGGTGGCAGTGTGGGCTGTTGGGGAACTTTTTTGGTAGAGGAGAGGGTCTAACGTGCCGAATGAAAAACTTGAAATGCCAGCGTATTCATCCTGAGGTGGAAACGTGGATCTGAAACCTGCGTGGTGGATGCACCTCTGTGTTCTGCGTCTACGGTGGGCTGAGCCCAAAACACCCATAGCTCCTCCGTGACACCTCTTGACCACGCAAAGCTCCATCGGAGCCCGATCGGGGCTGGCCGGAGCCCTTGGTGGCCTCAGACAGGTCCCTGCTTGTGTGGAGCCTGAGCCTTCCCAAGGGGGCATATCCCAATTGGGGTCCTACCTCTGTCACCCAGGACCTGGGTCCTCCCCCTGGATCTCCGGGCGATAGCTGCCAGCCTGTTCCGTTGTCTGTTTACTCTTTTCTCATCTCTTAGGTTCATGAATATTTATGTGAAGCTCCAAAATAGCCAAGAGCACTTTAATCAGAGGACTATCTGCAGCCTAATCAGGGATAATACTAATCAGGAGGTTCAGAGCACGCTTTAATACTTACTGCGGGAGGGGAAAGTTGACTCCCAACTCCAGAACAGTTTGGCGACGATGCGTCTTTCGCGTTTGCCCCAGTTACCGGAAGAGAAAACAAAGATTTACTGTTTACATCTGGTGTTTTAAAGCTTCACGGCAGGAGCAATGACTGCTGGATATGCCACAGGAGCCGGCGTCGTCATAAGGAAACGATGCCAACAGCGCGATGCTAATTTAGATCCGGTGCTTCTTGTGTTTCCAGCCATAGGGATCTCACTTTCCAAGCCCATCTCTCAAAACCCCATCTTTTTGCTTGTCACGTGGCTGGGGTTGAATACATGCTCTACCTTGCAGGAGGAAGATTTTAATGCGGAAAAGCTGGTGTGCTCCTTCTGTGTAAGTTTCGGGTGGGTTTTTGGTTTGTTTTTTTTTTTCTTTTTAAATCGTTGGCTTCGCAATCTTGATAACTAGGATTTTCCGACAGAGGTTGTATTTCAAAAGGGAGGAAAGAAAGTTCTGATATAAATAAAGGGAAAACTTTTTAAGGTTTAGCAAACTTAAGATTAGAGCTCATGAGGGTTTTAGACCTGCCAGGTAATATTGTACATCTCTTTAACGTGGTGCCCTTTCTGGAGTTGAGATCTATTTTTTTATTATTATTCTCACTCAGACACAGAGTTTTGCAGAAAATCCTTTTACATGATTCACATGAAAGTCTTGGCTTCCTGAAGTCTCCTCAGATATAAATGACAAAAGCTCACATTATCTGCCCATTTTTCAATTGCATCTTTATGGGATAAGGAACCACAATGCTACTGGCTTATATCTTTAATGCAGATTTGCCACTAAGGTTTTTATTTTTAAAGCATTCATCTTTAGAAATAGGGGGATTTAAAAATAAATAAATCATCTCTTGGGTCACAATTCTGCTTCGAGTGAAGCCGAAGGGAGCGGTATTAGGCAGTAATTTCTGCCTCGTTAGCGCGCGTCTCTGCTTGCTGGATGTCTTTCTTCCCTTTCCCGCGGATAACGAGCGGCCGGGGGCCCGATCCCCCGCGGCACCGGTTACACCGCCGGAGCTCTGAGGCAGCGTGTGCCTTCGGGTGCACAGGCATGGGACGGGCAGGGTGCTGAGCCGTAGAGGTGGGGTGCTGAGCCGTAGAGGTGGGGTGCTGTCCCCTGCTCCGCTCTCCGGAGCCACCCTGCTCAAGCTGAGCTGGCAAGGCGGGTGCTTGTTTTACAAAGAGCGATGCGTGGCGTGGATGCTGAATGGTTGAATGGGTGGTTGCTCCGGTTCAGTGCCCGAATCCGGTTTGGCCTCGGTGTAAACGCGGTGCTGCCCGCGACCGCTGGGCATCGCTTCGCCAAGGGAGGCAGACAGCGGGAGGAAGGCTTTTCCCCACGGTCTGCAGCGAGCAGAAGCCAGAGCTCCTGGCTTACCATGGCCGGGTGCCCTGCAGCCGAGCCCTCTCCAATTCAGCTGGTGACAAGGTTAATACACGGCAAAATCTTATAAATCATCAAAATCACGGCTCTTGCTATGGCTCAGGCAGCCCAGCCCTCTGTCAGCCCTGAGCGCGCCGCCGCAGCACGTCGCTGGCCTTGAGCTTGCAAGGGGCAGGTGGGCCCTATAAAAACCCAAAAATTCCAAGCTGGCTACCGGTGTTGCTCCTCTCGGATAATTATCCCGTCCTCTTTCCCGCTTTAGTGCTGCCGCAGTGGTATCAGCAAATCCAGAGTTGCAGTCGTGGTGGATGTAAAGCCGTTGCAGCCCTGATGAGCTGATGGTTTATAGCCCTACCACAAAGGGATTCGTTTTTTTTCTGTTGTTTTAATCGCTAGCACAAAATAATTACGTGTCTTTTTTTTTTTTTTTCCCCCCTGCCCGTGAAGCAACAAAATGACAAAACAGCAAAATAAAAATTTGTGTGATCATCTTCACAGAGCAAGCAAAATGAGGTTGGCAAAATAAACTAAAGGAATCAATCACTTTCCGTACACGGACGCTAGTGGTAAGTAATTCTCAAAGCAGGAGATGTTTTAGGATCAAGAGAAGCGGCTGTAGAAGAAAACAGGATTCTTTCAGAAAACTAAGCACCTCATTAAAACCCAATCCCTTTTCTCCTCGTTCAAATGGTGTATTGATTATCATACTTTAGCAGATCTCTTTATAGTGACGTTTGCTGGAGGGGAGGGAGGAAAACCCGTGCCGTGTCATATTTACTAAAGCATCTCGCCGTCCCGAGGTGCGATCCCGCGCTCAGAAGTTTGGTGGAGGAGGTTGGGCAGCGGCCACGGCAGCTCGCGGGGAAGGTTGGTTACACGAGGACTTTGCGGTGCTGGATTCCTGATGGCCATCCTGACCCTCCGGGATGGGTTCCCGGCCACCCGGCGCTGCTCGTTCTCCAGCACCGGGGCTCTCCCGGGAAAACGCGGCATCCTTCTGTCCTTGCTGAGCGTGTGGCGTGAGATTTGTAAGTGAAAACAGGGAAACCAGCAGCTGAGGGTGAAGGTTTATTACTCAGATTCCGTTTCCTGATGGCCAGCATGCCGGCTCCCTTAGTTTCCAAGCAGGCAGCTCCCTTGAGTCTCCGTGCTCATCAATTATTTTTCTCCTCTAACCCAGCAGGTACTCTGAGCAGAGGCTTCAGAGTTCATTAGCAGCATTGTGGTCCTCCTTTTTTTTGCTGGAAAAGCCTCTGAGTGTAACCTGGGTGTGATTCCAGATTATGGTGTGTACATCCGCACCTGGGTTCGACCTGGAGTTGTGCTTCTGAATGTATGGAACCATGGAATGGCTGAGGTTGGGAAGGACCTTCGAGCCCATCAAGTCCCACCATTAACCCAGCACTGCCAAGGCCACTGCTAACCCACGGCCCCAGGCGCCACAGCTACACGGCTTTTGAACACCTCCAGGGGTGGTGACTCCACCACGTCCCTGGGCAGCCT
>JAVJGI010000041.1:4686914-4712320 GCA_035590275.1 Ibycter americanus
GCGGTGGCCGGCTGCTCGCCCCCCGGCTCCCGGCACGGACGCGGCGGCTCTCCCGGTGCTTTCTGTCGGAGGGTTTGGCCAGCGGCCGCTCTCAGCTCAGACGCTTTCCCCCCGGCGTGGCTGTCATCCAGGCATTTCAATCCGTAATTCCCACTCATTTGCAGAACTGTTAGTTACACGAAAGATTTACTTGGAGCTTCCCCTTCCCGTAACGTTCTTCATGCCTGCGTTAACCACGCTGCTTCTCGTTTGTAGTTCTGGGTCGCTCGGTCAGGCTAAGATGACGGAGCTGATGCCCTCTGCTCGCTCAGAGCGCGCCGTGCCCGGCAGGCACCGTGTCTCCCAGCTGCCCTCCGAAACCGGCCACCGCGTAAACGTGGGCGAGGGGCTGAGGCCATCGAGTCCCCGGGAGTCGAGGTGAGCAAACCTCTTTTTGCGGGGAGGCGAGGGCTCTGCAAACCGCCGTCAAACACCTCCCGCGTGTACCCAGCCTCCTGCACCGCTCGTCTCGGTAGCCTCAATCTTCCTCCTATCAGCCTTTTTTTTATTACTCTTTGTTTCTCAGAGCGCGATAAACCACTGCCCTTTTTGCCCACTTCTGGGGGACTCTTGCTCCCATTCTTAATTTTTCCACTGAATTAATAGCCTAGCTTTGATCAGAGCATCCCTATGGGATGCGAATGACTGTATCCCACCCTGCGCATCGCAGGTCCCGTATGAGACGCTGCGGCGGTGCATGCTCTCTGTCGGGCAGGCTTTGCCGGCGCTCCCAGAATTGAGATTGACAACTTAGGGAAAGAAAAAAAAAATCTTCCTCCTGTGTCTTGCACTCAGCCGCAGGGTGCTGCAGCCGGTTTCCTCACCATCGGTGGGGAATGACCAGGAGTTCAGCGGGAAGAAGCTGTGGGATGAGGGGAGCTGCCCGGGGGGAGCGCAGGGCACGGGCAACGGCATCGCTCCGGCTCCCCTCCGTGGTGCCCGCCTCAGGCGGGCTGTTCCCGCTGCAATTTCACACTCAATTTCAGTAATTGCTCAGCATAATTTCTAGCAGGTGAAGAGCAGGAAGATGGTTGTGCTTCATCAGAAGCCCGGCTATTCATCACGAGCGCTGTCTGACACGGGGAGGCAGCCTGATTTCTTCCCGGCTCCCATAGGGCACCTGCCAAGCAGCGCGAGAGGGACGGCAGGAAAGAAAGGAACAAAATTCAATTACTTGGTAGTTTCCTGGCTCCGCGCTCCTTTTCAAAATGATTTATTTACACTCGCACCCACCCTGGGCCAGCTGCTGGGCCGGGATGGGATCTGCTCCAGGGAGCTCGTGGTCTGCGACGGGGCACGTCGGAGCGGGCGAAGCGGGACTGTCGCGCCGGGGGCTCTGTCGCGCTCAGAGCTCCTGCGCATCGTGGCAAACGCACCCGGCGCCGTGGTTTCTCTCTGCAGGAAAACAGCAGGTGGGTTGACCTGGACCCGCTTGTTTAGACGCGACTGCCTTGTTGTCAGGTTGTGTTACCGGTTAAAATGGAAAGGCACAACGCGGCCGAAGGCAGGTGTGTCCAGGTGCCAAAAAAAAGAAGGGGGAAAAAAAAAAAAAAAAAAAGAGGTGAAAGCTGATCTGGACTCATCAATAACCTGACGTGCATCCTTGCCCATGCTCTGAGTTGAGAAAACACAGCAATGATCAGCACGCGGGTCAGGATTTCACCAAGCTGTCCAAGGAGAATTTACTCTAGCTCCTTCCTGACAAGAGACAGAGGTATAAAAAACAATGCAGCGACTTCTGTTCAAGCAATAGCTGCGTAAAATATTGTTCATCAGAGCTATGAAGGTTACCTCAGCAGAGAAATAATGCCTGCAGCTTTGGGGTTGATGTTCCTTTGGGCGAGGCGTGTGCAGGTGGGTGGAAGGCAAGGAGAAAGAGCTGGCGATGGGCAAGAGGCGACGCGGCACCTCGCCGTCTGGAACTGAGCATCGTCGTTTTTCATCGGCTTTGCGTCGCGCCTGGGTGATGGGGGTTTGTAGAAGAGCCGGCAGCCGTCCAGCGCTGCGTTACAACGCGTTGCGGGCACTAAATACAGATACACGAAACACTTGGCGCGGCTGTAGCGCGGCGCCGGCGCTTTTTCCTTCTATCGGCACGCGGCGTGGAATAACCACGTAAGAAAGAAGCGCGATGCTCTGCGCACGATGGGCCTGCCGAAGGACGAAGAGGGATTAAGCAACAAGACCCGATGGTCCTATGGCTCGCTTCTGGCTGCCACCAGATCGTTGAGAAGGTCAAGCCTGGAATAGTTTGGATTGGATATTAGGAAAAGTTTCTTCACCAAAAGGGTTGTCCATCACTGGGACAGGCTGCCCAGGGATGTGGTGGAGTCACCACCCCTGGAGGTGTTCAAAAGCCATGTAGATGTGGCACCTGGGGCCATGGGTTAGTGGTGGCCTTGGCAGTGCTGTGGTTAATGGTGGGACTCGATGGTCATAAAGATCCTTTCCAACCTCAACAATTCCATGATTGTTTGCTCTACCAACTTGATGGCGGGGCAAGCTTCCTAGTGCCGATTATTTCTCCATCATTCCTACAGAAGGCCAGGAGATCTTGACCAGATCCCTGTGTGTATGCAACCTATGGATCCTGGCTCTTATTTATAGGCTGCACAAATGGCTCAAAGCTCCGGATTCATAAGGACCCCCGACATTCTCCGTTGGTCACCCACTCCCACCTCTCCAAATAAATCAGTTCCGTCCTGAAAAATCCAAAGGGGTGCTGGGAAAGGAGACTGGTGAATAATTGACATAACAAACAAGATTTTTATTTAGTTTGGAGCTTGTTAGGTGACATTTGCATAGCTACAACGTCAGATTCATTATTCATGAGCACAAACTGCAGTGACCCCTGCCTCCCCCACTCACGCAGATGCCGGCGAACACCCGAAGTCCCAAGATTAGACATCTTTCTTGCTGCTTTAAGCAATTTCTCTTTAAAAGGAGCACAGCAGAGCAACAGCCTGATTTTTTATTCATGTGTGGGTCTTTTCAAGGCATAACATTTACCACAGGACATAAATACCGGGCTCGCAGGTCGGGGGAGAAATGACTTCAGCAAATTGTGTTGAGGAGGAGTTTTGGGGGGGCGGTTTCAGGAGTGGTCGCCCAAGCCGGGGCAAGTCATCGCCCACCGGGTGACACACGTTGTGGCCCAGGGTCCTCAGGAGGGGACCACCACCCCAGGCAACGAGGCTCCTCGTTGTGTTTGTGTCTCCTGAGCAGGGGGATTGGAGCGCCCGGCCCAGATGTCGCCTTTGGAGGACAGCCCGATGACTCCGAAAGATCCTGTTCTCTGGAAAAATGGTCTGGAGTGGAGAGGATAAAGGCAGGTGGGTGCAGAGACACTAAATCCTCCCTGGACAGGCACTGGCAGCGCGGAAAGGGATCGGGGTGGGGGGACAGCGCAACCTGCAGAATTAAGCCAATGCCGCGATGCTTGTGCAGCACCAAAAAAAAGCAACGGCATCACCCATGCTGGAGGGTGTCAAGCAGCAGGATGCGCGCCGGGCGCGGGGGATCGCAGTTCTGCTCGGCACTGCTGAGGGCTCGGGGTCACCGTGTGTCTGGGGAGGCAGCGGCAGGCTGGGAGCACGCGGCGGGGAGGAGGCAGAGCTGTGCCATGGAGGGGGAAGGCAGCGAGAGCACAGCGGGAGGACGGACCGCAGCTTGCAATATATCCATACTGCAATGTCTCCATATTGCAATGTCTCCATATTGCAATATCTCCATACTGCAGTAACTCCATATTGCAATATCTCCATATTGCAGTGTCTCCATATTGCAGTGTCTCCATATTGCAATGTCTCCATATTGCAGTAACTCCATACTGCAATATCTCCATACTGCAATATCTCCATACTGCAGTAACTCCATATTGCAATATCTTATCTCCATATTGCAGTGTCTCCATATTGCAATGTCTCCATATTGCAGTATCTCCATATTGCAGTATTTCCATACTGCAGTAACTCCGTATTGCAATATTTCCATATTGCAGTAACTCCGTACTGCAGTATCTCCATATTGCAATATCTCCATGTTGCAGTGTCTCCATATTGCAATAACTCCATGTTGCAGTGTCTCCATATTGCAATAACTCCATATTGCAGTATCTCCATATTGCAATATTTCCATATTGCAGTAACTCCATATTGCAATATTTCCACATTGCAGTATCTCCATATTGCAATTTCCATATTGCAATATCTCCATATTGCAATACTTCCATACTGCAGTAACTCCATATTGCAGTATTTCCATATTGCAGTATCTCCATATTGCAATATTTCTGCATTGCAATACCTCCAAGTATTGCAATGTCTCTATGTATTGCAATATCTCCAGGTATTGCAATATCTCCATGCATTGCAATATCTCCATGCATTGCAATATCTCCCAAGTATTGCAAAGCTGGTGCCCAGATGTGCTACGTAGCCACTGAGGCAATGACAGGCTTGGCTTAATTTGCACTTTGCGTTACGGCTTTAGGAAAATCCCCCTGGGAAGAGATGCTGAAGCCCTTCCGTGGGGCCCTTGGACAAACATCTCCCCAGGGTGGCCAGGGCTGAGCCTTCCCTGGCGCAGGAGGAGCAGCAAAACGACCTTGAGGTCTGGCCACCAGCACCGGGAGGAACGAGCATCGGAACAGCTCCCTCTGTCAGTGCGTGGCCTGCAGTAGAGAAGGAAAAAAGGGATTTTTGAAGGAGCCTCATATTGTTTCGGGACACCATTAGCGTTCCTAGCACCGGGAGGGGGGATCAGAAGCCATTCCGGGAAGTGCTGCTAGTCAAACAGTGATGTGCTCTCGGTGTGAGGCACTCTCCTGTTCTTTTACCCGAAGGAAAAAAAAAAACGTAATCAACACAGATGATACTAAGAAAATTAATTAAACATCTCAAAAATGCTGGAGAATGCATTTAGCGGGCGACAGGCACAAAAGAAGGATGCTGAAAGGGAGCGTTTCCAGTCGGCAAAAGCGGGGCGATGGCGGGATGCTAATTGCTGGGTACCTTGACCTTGTCTTGTCGTTGGGTGATGAAGGGAGACAGGAGGCGTCACCCCCCCACGTCCCCTCGCAACGGGGGGGCAAAAGGCGGTGACAGAGCCTCGCCACTGTCCTCGCCCCCCCCCTTCCACGGCCAGGTCTCCTTCACGGCCACTTCCCTCCCTGGGAAGCTCGGCACAGCGTCAGGCAAAGGTATTTCAGATTCAAACAAAAAATTCAAGTGGAAAACGGCGCAGGCGTAGGGCTGGGTGGTTGCTCACGGGTCTGGCTCAGCTTGGCTCCGAATTTCAGCCCGTGGTGGCCAGCCCGAGCTCCCCCCGGCTCGGCGGGGGGCAGGAACGCCGTCGCACTGGGGTAGGGGGAAAACGCGGCGCCTTGGGTGCCTGATGGCCAAATTATCAACCTCAACGGAAACCTCTCCCCTGTTACCATTTTAATGAAAGGGAATATATTCCAGAGGGTGTGTGGTCCCTTGGTGGGAGCGGCAGAGCCTTACCTGAAAGCCTTTTTCTGCTCCAGCATCAGGCACGTATCTCCACGTCGACGAGGCGCTGCCGGGGGTCTCCCCCCATCCAAGGCCAGGCTATCCTCCCCTGACCCACCGCGTCCCTTCCCCGCTCGCCCGGTGTCTACTTGCCATCTGGTGGCCAACTGGAGCAAAGAAAATATGTTTCGCCTATTTGCCCAGACTCTGTTGAAGGGAAGGGGCTGGGGGACCGCGCATCTTCAGTTTGGTGGGTTTCAGGAGAGCGGGCTGCGGTGAGCGGCAGGCTCCGTCCTCCGTCACCGGTCTGATTGCTGGTCAATATTTGGCCAGGAGCTTGGCTTCTGCTGGAAGCAGCAATTTGGAGAGAGAGAGAGAGAGCCATATTCTGATTTCTCATCAGGAGAGCGGAAAAATAAGACAACCTGCCCCCTTTCTCTTTGCTCTCAATTGCAGTTTTTTCCCTGGTCCCCGGGCTTTTTTCGCCTTGCCGTTGCCTCGGTGGCTAAATGACCTAAAGAGAAACAGGAGAAACAATCAAAACTGGAAATCAAAGTTAACAGCCAGAAAATGTCCTTATATTTTGTGTCTCTGGATGTTTTTTATTTTTTTATTTTTTGTTTTCTGACACAGAAAGAAAGAAGGGAAATGGGTATTGGGGGGACTTGGCAGGTTCTCTGTGAAATAATACATTTACCACATATTGATTATAAGACCGTCCTGTTTAAGCTCAGAATGACGTATGTAGCTTGATGGGGGCTTTTTAGCGCACAAGGTTGGCTGGCAACACCCAGCTATGAATGTCTTTCTGGAAATACGGCGACAGAAGAGAGAGAGAAAAAAACGCACCGGATTATTCTCCGCTGGGTATGGAATGGGATGACGAGGAGAAGGGACACGCTGAGGCAGAGATTTCACCAGGCTACACTTCACCCCCACGTAAAGGAGCAGTGCAAGGCCATGCATCACTTATGCCTTATTTATAGGTGTTAAATAAGACTTCACTAGAACACAGCTCTTGTGCTGACCCTCTGCAGATGGGTGAATTGCACCCTAAAGCAAATATAGGGAACTTGTATTATTCATCAGCCTCTGTTAATAGGGTTATTGCGGGCTGAGATGTTGCCTGTCTTGACTGAAGAGCAGACGCTGGCCTCGGTGACTTATGTTTGCATAATTGTACTGTAAATTCTGCCCCGCTGTGTCTGTCTAATTACGTTTTAAATAAGAAAAAAATATTTATATACATGTAGGGCTTTTTTCCGAAGCTTTCAAGGCCAGATTTTTGAGTATTCAGGAGGAAGGGTGGTGGCAAAACAATAGAAAAAGAAAAGTTGTGATGCACGTTTCTCTTGGTTGATAGCAGAAGGGAACCAGGCGCTTCTGCCCGCCCGGGGTGGGGGCAAGCCGGGGGGGTTAGGATGTTCTGTTGGGATGAAGGAGGCTCCCTCCTTGCCATGGGGGTCAGCCTTTGTGGTCTACCTGGTGCACTTGACCCTCATCCTTCAAAGCTCCGTTGGGAAGGAGGCAAGGTCGAGGATGCCGGGCGGCGTTTGTCGGTGGTTTGCCGTCAGCGATGCTGGAAGGAGGTTCTGGGAAAGCTCCGCCAACAAGCCCTGCTCGGCTTTGTACTTCTATTGATGACTTCAGGCACTGAAACAGTAATGAGGATCCAGATGAAGTTTTCCGATCATAAAAATAAAACTCGGGAGAAACCATACGCCCGGAGGAGTGGCCTTCCAAACCTGAATACGGTAAAAAAGGGATAAAATGGTGCCAGGGCTGCACACAAGCTGGTTTCCCCGTGTTTGTGCTCAACAGCTGGAGAGGACCGAGGAGCAAAGCACCTCCCTGTGGGTCAGAGGATAAGGCAGGACCCCCGCCAGCCACCGGAGGGGCGAGGGGCTGCATCGACGGGGCAGCCGGAGCGGGAAGCTGGGCGGAACGAACGTGGAGAAACCAGGCGACCGCTTTTCCTAGAGCCCTGGGCACCCTGGAGGGAGGGACGGCATCAATCCTGACCGTGCCCGCGCCACCACGCGTGGGCATGAGCTGGCCCTGAGTACGGGAGGGCTGGAAAGGGGGAAAATCTGGCAGAGCAAAGTGCCTAGGGTCGCGAGGGTCGGTCTTGCTGTCTTACAGCGCCCTTTCTAGACCAGTCTCCCTATTTTAACATGCAAGTTGTTCCTCTGTTAATTAAATATAGACCGTCAGCCTTTAGCGTAGTCGCTTTAACGGTGCCGGGCTCTTCTCGGGGGCACTCGCGGCAAGGACCAGAGACAGTGGGCACAAACTGAGACCCAGCGATTCCATTTAGGCACAAGAAAAAGCTTTCCTTTTATTTTTCTTTAAACGTGAGAGCTGGCAAACGCTGGAGCGGGTTGCCCAGAGGGGCTGCGGTGTCTCTGCCCCCAGTGATGCCCAGAACCCAACGGGATGCGATGCTGAGCGAGCTTGGAGCAGACGGGCTGGGCTGGGGACCAACCTGGAATATTTTGTGGGTTTTGGAGCCGAACCTCCGCTCCTTTGCTCACCTCCCAGCTGTGAGCCAGGGCCAGCGCCGCTTCGCCACTGCCTGCATCTCAGCATCCCGGTCTCCTCTCTCCGGGTGAGGAAAGCCGAACCGCCGCATCTCAGCATCCTTCCTGTGGTCCATTTTCCTTTGAGGACCAGCAGCAGTGGCGGCCAAGGGCTGGAGCCTTGACAGCAGCATCTGCAGCGCAAAAGCGGTTCTCTGCAGCCCTCTAGTGCTTATGAAATACAGAGAAAAAACAGAATTTTGCAACAGCCATGGGGAAAAAGGGCAGGGACGGCTCAAGCTGCGTGTCCTTCGCCTCCTGCCCAGCCTGGCCGCGGTGGGTGCAGAGCCCGGCCAGTGCGAGGGCAGCCTCCGGCGTGTGGGTGGGGGTCTGGGCTGGGGGGTCCCAACGCCTCTGCCCCGAGCCGGCAGGGACGAGCCGCCAGCCCGTACTGCGTTCTGATCCCTGCCGCTGGGTAAAACATTTTTCCGCGCCTCCTTTCACCGCCATAACTGGAATCGCTCTCCTCGTCCCTGCAGCACAGCTGAGCCACGATGCTGAGCGACGGTGCTGAGCCACGACGCTGAGCCACGACGCTGAGCTCCTGGGGGCTGCAGTGGTTTAGCTGGAGCCTTTGCCCCAGGAGGTCACCGTACCGCTGGCATTCAAGTTAGCCATTTTCCAGGGGGAGACGACGTCACTGTTTAAACATTCTTCTTCTTTGCAACACTAATTTAAAATAGAGGCTTGTATTTGCTAACAGGACAGAGCACCAGCTGGTATTTACCTAAATAGTTCTCATGTTTAGACAGGCTCCCGATCCATGGGATACGTTCCCACCGGGGAAGATGCGCTGGTGTACAAAAAGAGCGCGCTGGCCACGCAAGGGTGGGTTGGTTTTGCAGCACCAGCGTCTGGGATGGAAACGATTTAATACCTTCATCCCATGGAGCGTCACTGGGGGGGTCCCTTCCAGGTCCCCTCCCAGTGGGTGTCCCTGCTGACCTTCTCTGCTCAGCTCCCTGCAGCCCTTTTCCTTGCCTTCAGCCTGCAGTTCCCCACATCTGACAGAATCCAAGGATGCACACCTTGCTCGGGAAGCCCCGGGAAGGGAACGGATCAGGAAGAGGGGACAATTTCCTAGTCCCTTTCCTGGCAGCTTTTGCTGGTTGGCGTTAGGGTTCATGCCGTACCAGCTCGGTGACAAAAACACACGTGGAGCCAAGCTGGGAAACTTTTTCTGCAGCTGTTTCACTGCTGTCAAAAACATTCCTCCAATTATCCTGGAGAAAAAAATAAAATCAACCCCTTTTGCCAAATAACAGATACAAAAAAACCCTAAAAGTTAATTAAATCCAGGCTGTTTCTGATAAAAATCCTGAAAAGCTTCTTTACAATTGGATTTCTCCCACGAATCTCCACTTCAACAAAAGAAGTCGTCTGCATAGAAAATCCTTGGAATGGTTGATTCTCTGGAGCTCCAGAGACAGATGTACCGATACCAACTGCGGGGAGCCAGGTCAGCCGTGTTACAGCTGCTGGATTAAGCTCTTCCCCATCCCCACGCTGAGGTCCCGGTTCCCCCGTTGCAATTCCCACTTTTCCCCAACCAGGCGGAACAGGATTGCTTCCAGATGAGCCACACGTCCTGGCTGCGTGCTTTTGCCATTAGGGATCTGGAGGTTTATCCCTGGCGGAGCTCAGGGGCTCGGGAGGAGGGAGCTGCGTTTGCCTGCAGGAGCCAGGGCTCGGGATGCTCCGGCTCTGCCAGCGCTGTGCTGGGACAGGTACACCCATGGGACAAGCGGAAAAAGTCCAGGACCAACCACCTCCCCCGTGGCGGTGACAGCAACGGCTTTACAAGGGCCAAGGACCTGGAGGCAGAGGTAAGGAACGAGGTAAAAAGCGACTAGCCGGGGGGGGTATGCCCACGAGACTTGGGATTTGGTCCATAAATTCGAAGTGCTTTGGGATTTAAGTAGGAGACAGTGCAGAAATCCCCCTCGGCAGAAGAGGAATCTCAGCTGTTCTCCTTCACCACCTATCTGGGCTGAAGCTGCCTTTAAAGAAACAACCTGAATAACCTTGTCATTTCAATTTTTCACACATTTCTCTGTGCTGCGTGTTCTCGAGATCTGGGAAGTTTTAATTTTCCCAGCACGACTGCCAGAGGCTGCGGGTCCCTATCAGGGCTGGCTCAGCCACATCAAAGGGAACAGGACACATCAGAGGGGAGCGGAGGGGCTGCGGTCCCATCCCGGGGGGGCCAAGGGGATGCTGCAGGCTCCAAAGCATCCCTCAGCTTCTGGGAGCAGGGTGGGATTAGCCGAGGGGGTGACCACTGCTGTTGGCATTGCCCGAGCCAGAACAACTGAGATGCTGTCACATCTCCCGGGTTGCATCTGGGCGATGCTGGCTTGGCAGGGATCGCAGCCAGATCCTCGCCAAGGTGGGATTGGATGATGTTTTTCCAAAAAAACCATCCCTCTTCCAAAAAGCAACAGGAAGACGCCTATGGGTTGACAGCCTTCGCCATTGTCGCATCCTCATCACAGAAAAGGGATGCAAGTAGAGAAACGAGAGTGCTAAAATGCTCCGTTTTCCTGATTTTTCTGCTGTTGGTCCCTAAGCTGCAGCGCAAACCCTGGCGTTGGGAACCAGCGCTCACTCGCCTCCAGCAGGAACCAAAACCTGGCGTTTGCCCGAAGGGAGCACGGGAAGGAGCCCCAGGGCCAGACCCGAAAAAGGAGCCGGCTGGGCATCAGCCCGGCTGCAGGCGTTGGGAAGCGAGGGCCGGCAGGACCCCCCGGCCGCCTCGGGAAGGGGGGGCTGGATGCCTGGAGGAAATCTGCATCCCTTTGTTTATCCCAGCTGTGTCTTTCCAGACGCCATCGGCAACGGCGGTTCCCTTTGGTTCCCGACAGGAGGGGAGCTGGCTTTGAAGACTTTGCTTGCATAGGAAATGAACTTCTTGATTCCTGTTGACATTTGCAGCGAGGTGTAGGTGGTGCTTGGAGCGTTTCTCAAAGCTGCCTCGCTCTGTTTGTTCAGATCCTTCACACTCCTGTGAAATGTGATAATACTGAGCAGTGGGTGGAAGGAACAGCACGAACGCATCCCTCCAGGAGACGGTGGGTTTCAAAACCGCTCTGCGTGTGGAGGCAGCTCCCTCCATCACCAGCTTCCACACCGCCGCCACCAAAGTCCCCGCACACGCGGAGCTTCTCGCTGGGGAAGCAGCAGGATGCGGCCCCGTGTTTTGCTCCAGCTCCGCAACAGCCAAAGGGGCTCCAGTGATGGTTTCCTTCTCCGCATTCCTAATTTTCAAAAAAGGCAAAAATAAGGTTTTGCCTTTCCAGCCTGGCGCAGTGAGAACTGGACTATTATTGCTCTGGAGGCAAAAAAAACAAAAAAAAAAAAAAAAAACCAAAAAAACCAAAAAACAAACAAAAAAAAATCCAGGGTGGTGGAATTGCACCATCAGGTGCACCGCGTTCATCCAAGTCGCTTAATACACTCACTGTTAATGCACAGACTGTGGGGGTCGGGTCTTAGCGACGTCGCTACGTGTCCAGCTCCACTCGTCAAGCGCCAGCTCCTGGAGTCAAGTGACTTAGCGGAGCCGCCGGACGCCGGGCTGGGGTGGGCAGCGGCTGGCGGTGGCCGCGCTCTGCTGAAACGTCACCGGTGTCGGTGGCCTTTCCTTAGGGATGGCCAAACCGAGGTCCTGTGACAGCCTGGGCCTTAAATCTTGCAGCGCCCTTGGGAAAGCACTCAGCACCCTGCAGGATTACGGCCCAGGGGCAGTACGTTGGCTGCAAAATCAGGCAGCTGATGAGCAGCTGATTTTGGGGGTTTGGGTGTTTTGTTTCTGCAGGATGGCAGCATTAGACGTGCAGTGTCTGGATGTCGCGATGCTCATCGCAGTCGTGGATCTTGGCTGTTCATGCTGGCTACGTCTGACTTCTGTCCCGTTTCGCTGCACGCTCTGAATTCAGCCCCCCTTTGGGTTGGTGTGTTGGGACCCTCTTGGAGCTGCCCTTTCTCCCTGCAAACACCTTCTTCTTCGCCTTCCAGGTACCCGGGAAGCTGCTCGTTAAACACGGCGGCTCCCTTGCAGCACTTGCCCAGACCGGGCTCTTTGTGATCCTCCTCACGGCCACGTAGCTGGGCTAACCGGGCTGCGGGACCCCCGGGAGCTGTGGGACCCCCCAGGACCTGCAGGACCCTCCAGGAGCTGCGGGACCCTCCAGGAGCTGTGGGACCCCCCGGGAGCTGTGGGACCTCCCAGGAGCTGTGGGACCCTCCAGGAGCTGTGGGACTCCCCAAGAGCTGCAGGACCCCTGGAAGCTGCGGGACCCCTGGAAGCTGTGGGACCCCCTGGGAGCTGTGGGACCCTCCAGGAGCTGCGGGACCCTCCAGGAGTTGTGGGACCCTCCAAGAACTGCAGGACCCCCAGGAGCTGTGGGACCTCCCAGGAGCTCTGGGACCCTCCAGGAGCTGCGGGACCCTCTGGGATCTGTGGGACCCCCCGGAAGCTGTGGGACCCCCTAGGAGCTGCGGGACCCTCCGGGAGCTGTGGGACCCCCCCGGAGCTGCAGGACCCCCTGGGCGCTGTGGGACCGCCCCGGGAGCTGCAGAGCAGCAAGGTGCAGGGCGTTTGCCATCTGCCCCCCCAGAGCAACCCCAGCTCCCCAAAATCCCATCCTGCAGCTGAGGGCACACTGGCATCTGACGGCATTCCCTATCACTGCCAAGCGTTTCCCAGGAGAAGGGAACACCTCATCCAGCAGGAAGCTGCCACAGCATCGTGCTGCTAAAGCTGAGACCTGGAGGGATGTTCATCCCTAGAGGAGCTTCTGTCCTGACATCCTCGTTAAAGACATTTGCACAAGATTAATTGATTTCTTACCAAGTAATTTTAAACGTAGGGCGGGAAGGTCCGGCAGCTGGAGCCCCAAAACACCAATGTCACCCAAGTCCCTTCTTGCCGTGTCCCGTGGCACCTCAGGACACCACATCCAGGCTCGTGCCTCTTCTGCGCCGGCAGGATAAAGCAGGGAAGCGGCAGAGGTTCCGTAAAGGCGACGTGGTGACGCGATGGATTCACCCCCCTGGTAGCTGATGGCATCAATGACCCACCTTGCTTCACCGGGGAGCCTCCTCGTGCTGCTCGTCCTAGCGAGCCGGAGGAAGGAACGCTGGCCAGGCACCATCCCTCCAGCCCAGCTCCTTGCCTGCGGTGCCATCCTGCCCGTGGGTCCTGAGCGCCAGGGAGAGATGGCTGATGAGCCCGAGATGCCCAACGCTGCAGACGAAGCTTCCCCAGCAGCAGGACGGGGTCTCTCCGGGGTCTCTCCAGCGTGCAGAAGGGCTCTGCTGCTCCTGGGACAGGCTCCCTCGCAGCACCCTGCAGGATGAGAGCAAGGGTCCCGAGCCTAAACAGAGCTCCTGGGCTGTGGGTGGGGAGGCTGGCGCGGGGGCTCGGGTGGGTGCTCAGGGCACCTTGGGTTTAGTCATGCCCCAGGGGCTGGGGGCTGCTGGCTGGGGGTGCCTGGTTTGTGCGTGGTGGGCGCTTTCTGCTTCTGCCTTGGCCCCAGGACGTGGAATCGAAGCCGCTGGGCTTGTCGTCGTGCCCCGCGGTGCTGCCAGTGCCGGCGTCTGCGGAGGGGGGGTCCCGTCGTGCATCACGCTGCCACTCAGGCCATCGCCCTGTAAGTAACACCAGGGTTTGGGTTTTTTCTCTATAAGCTTTTTTTTTTTTTTTTTCATAGCTGCTAAGTATGGCTGTAGCTTTTCTTTAGCTGTTATAGCAAGAATTTAATTTGGATGTGGCAATGGGGAGGATAATCAAATGTTTCTCCTGCTGTGCTCTTGCTTTTACTGTGGCTGAAGATTATTGTTTGCCAGCAGTGCTGGTGCGGGTGTTTGCTACCCTGTTTACAATCTGGGTCACAAGCACAGATTTAATAAGGGGGAAATGATTTCATTGTGCAGATACAGATAGAACAGAAGCTCTGAACCCCTTTGAGGGATGAAACCTCTGGATTAAGCCTCGTCGGGTGCTATAAAGCAGCCCTTCCCGCTACGCGCCAGGGCTGCCTGAGCATCTCGCTTCTGTTATCCCCGTCCTGCTTTGCGCATCCCTGGCTCGGGCAGCTCCGCGCTGGGGCTGCGCATCCCGCCTGGCTGCCAGCAGCAGGGCCGGAGGTGCCAAATAAACGGGGAAAAGTCTCCTGAACCACGTCACCGTGGGATGCACGGGCACTTAAAATCCCTATGCACAGCGTGGCTACCTTTTCCCATTTAGCTATCGGCAAACGGAGGGAGCGCTCTATAAACTTTAATAGAAATGCTCATTCCATCCCCTTTTCCTTCAGCATCCCAACCTGCACGTATCCATCTGGGGTCTGGGCTCCATTTACTGACCTGGCTCGTTTTTCAGGCTAATTGCTCCCCAAGATCGTGATAGCTCAAGCACAGGCATCTCCTAGCTCGGCGTCAGTGCACCCCGGGCGGGCTGGAGACCCCCAGTGCCCACAGTCACGCCGAGGTGACGAGGCATAGCTGCCCTTGAGCGAATAAATCGGTGTTCTGCGCCGCCTCTGCCTTCGCCCGGAGCAGGGCTGGCTCCGCCGACGGCTGCTCGGTGTCCGGGAGCGAGCCCCTCGCCCACGGTTCGTACCCGCTGCACCCACGGGGGCGCATCCCGGGGGCGCAGGGGGTGGTTTATGGTCCCGCAGCGCTGCCTGGGGCTCCCCTGGGCGCAGGGCGTCGTGCCGGGGTGGGCAAGGCAGGCGTTGGCCGTGGGCCATGGGAGATGCCGGCGGCTAAACTGCACCGCGGGGTCCCGGGGAGCCAGGTCCTGGGGAGCCAGGTCCTGGGGAGCCGGCGTGGGGTGCCCTAAGGGGGCTGCCACCCGCGGGGGTCGGCGCTCCGGCAGAGAGCTGGGCGCATCCGAGCCCGAGCTGCCGTTGGCCCCAATCCCCCCGCGGCTCGGTGGGTGTCTTTGTTCTTCATCTTTTCCTTAGAAATGCCAAAGCTGAGGAGAGCCGGCTGCCAGGCGGGAGAGCTGCCTGGGGTGAGAGAGCATGGATAACTCCTTCCCGGCCGGCACGGGCATGGCACAGATGTGCCACTGGCTGCTACAACAGCTCAGATACAAACTTTGTCACCTCTGGACCCTTTGGGGTCATTTAATGCTAAGGGCTGGGGGTGACGGTGGTGATGAAGTAGCCTGGGGGTGATCTCTTGGAATGGCAGAAAGCAATTCAGTGGGAAAAGCTGGGGTGGTGGTCGGGAAACGCGCGGAGGCGACAGCTAATCCTTTTAAAACCGCGATGGGAATAATCCAGGGAGCATTTGGCTGAAGGGAGGGTGGCTTTGTAGTTCTACCCGTGACGGACCTGCAGGTGAATTCAGCAGTTTCCCCTTCTCGCCCCGCGAAGCCGCTGGAGAAGCGTGACACGGAGCCGTCCTCCCCAAAAGGTCCACGTGCGGCACCTGCACGGGATAACTCCTGGGGGCTTCCAGGCGGAGCGTGTTGGGAGGGGAGAGGGAATTCCTGGCCGGCAGGGCAGAGGTGGGTCCCCCAAAGGGTCAGCCCTCGCCGCGCTGGCCGTGCCTCTTCGCTGATGAATCCGGAGGAAGAAATTGCTGAACAGCAGCCGTGCAACACGGGCAGTTTTCTCAATCTCATCTAAATAGGAAATACTACGGTCTTGTGGAGCCTTGCCAGCTCCTCTGAACTCTACAGCAAGTTTGAGGAGCAAAGCAGAAAGAAGAAGAAAAAAAGAAAAAAAACGGTATTGCATTATTCATGCATGAAAACAATTCCTTACAAGTGCTCCCCAGGGATCTATCCTACCTCCCAGCCCTCTTACATCCCTGGCAATTTATAGGTATTAGGAGAGTGCCTAAGCGGACAGATCCTCGTGTTGTTTTAAATCAGGGCAGAGATTAATCGTTTGGCTCTGGACTGTAATTATTCCCTTTCCACACAAGGTACGTTCTTCAAAAAAAAAAAAAGGGACCGAAACTTTTCGTGAAGGTGGATTTAACTCAACGGATCGTCTTGGCCAAAGAGGAGGGGAATACTTGCAAACGTCAAAACATTCCGATGGGACAATTAAAACTAGGCATTTTGGAAATGCTCCAGTGTTTCAGGCAGAGGTTTAGGAGCGAAGCGCTTGCATTGCTTGGAAGCAGATCTTTTCCACTTGGAAACTGCCCCGAAGCAAAGAACTGGGGAGGTTGAGCGGGGGACAGAAGCGGAGCGTGACGTTCCGTGCCAGCGTCGCCCTTCCAGGCTGACCTGTGGCTCTGGGCGCCCGCGGGGGTTTTCCCCTTCCCTGACAACCCAGAAGCTGCCTCCTTGTCTCAGCCCGAACCGAAAAGCTTGATCCTTCCGTGGCTTTTCCTGCAGTCCGGCTGTCGAACCGTGACTCCCCGGTGGCGTCCGCTGGCGCGGTTGCGCTTGGGGAAGATGAGGATTTCTTCCCCGACGTGGATGTAAACGGGAACATGCCGGGGGGACGGTCTCGTTCCTGGTGTCGCTTGGCTTTGGAGAGCTGGAGGAGTTTCTGTCTGGGTGTAACTGAGGCAGAAGCGATCCCTGCACAGCCTTGTGCCAGGGGACACCCTGCAGCTCCCCGGCTTGTGCGCCACCGCCGCTCCCTGCCTCAGTTTCCCTGCCTGCGCAGAGGGAGATGGGCTCTGTCCCTTCGCAGGGATGAGCATCCTTGGTCCCCGCTGCTCTGAGGTGTGACTGCGGGGTGGGAAAGCCTGGCGATGCCAGGAGATGGCACCATCCTCCCAGCCGGGGCTGCCAGCCCGGAATTGGGGTGCCCCACTCCCCCGGCAGGCGGGGGGCCAGGGCTGCCCCAGCTCTTAGCCATGGCCCTTGGCATGGGGGCGAGCCCCCCAAGCTGCCCCTCGGGACAGCTGCCCACGCGATGCCCTCGTGCACCCCGTAAAAACCTGGGGCACCCCGTAAAAACCTGGGGCACCCCATAAAACCTCTTCCCCCCCCCCCCAGCTAAACCAGCACCAGCCCTGCGCTGCTGCCCGGGCTTTGCGGGGCGAGGGCAGAGAGCTCGCTCCCGGCCGTGGCAGCGCCCCGCTTTGGGTCCATTCGGTTCCTTTTTCAGCAAAACGGGAATTATAAAGTGCCGGGCAGCGGCGTTTTGCTTCCTGCCACCCACCGCAGCCGAGGGAGAGAGATTTTATTTTTTTTCCCTGCGTTCTGCCGGGCGCAGAGGTGGCTGGGCACCCTGCCAGGTCGTCTCTTTCTCTTTTAATTTCTGGGTATTTCATGGTGGATTTTTTTTTTGGGGGGGGGGGCAAACGTGGGCGAAAACAAGGAGAACGGTGAAAGCTGGGTTGGGTGGGTGGTGATGTTCGTGCCGCCCGGCACAGGCAGGCGTTGGATGCTCTTTGCTGCTCCCCAGCCCCGTTTCGGTGTCCTCTCCGTGTTGGCATCGGGCAAAAGACCCACGTACGGGGGGGGTGGGCTCTGCGGAGCTGGGATGCGACGTGCATCGTCTCAGCATCTCTTACCTAAGTACATCTTTGCTGTCTGACTCTGGGTTTAATAGATTTGTCATTTCTGGGTGCATTGGCGCAGCAGGTGCCTGTCGGGTGCAGGGCAAACCTTCCAAAACCACCAGCCAAAGGAGCGTGTGGTCAAGTGGGAATTTTTCCCTTTTTCCCCCCCTTTTTTTTTTTTTCATTTTTCTCCAGTTCTTTCTGTACAGCAGACCTGCCGCCAGCCCCGTGCCCCTGGTGTGCCCACCTTGACCTTGCTGCCATCCCCATCGTGGGCAGCGACCGCTCCGGGCGCGGGCAACCTGCCAGCGGGCTGGGAAAGCCGGAGCGTTTTGCCAGGACTCCAACCTCCCCGCCGAAAGAGCTCGCTCCCCGGGACCGCCAGCCGTGCTGGGATGTCTCCCCAGCTTCCCCATCCCACCGGCAGATAGATTTTTCCGCCGGGCTCCGTGCGGGGCTGGCTGGCAGCCTGCCGAGCAGTTTACTCGGCTGTTCAAAGGCTTTTCTTGTTCTGCGCCCGGGCTCCTGGAGAGCCCCGAAGAAGGGCTCCTTTCACAGCCCTGCCTTTCCTAGACAGAAATTGTCATTTTTTTTCAGACACAGCTTCCCTTCTCCTGGCCTGCAGCCTCTCGCCTCCCCGCGCCCTGACGTCAGGCCGCCTTTGTGATGCTCGGGGCGGCATTTTGTCCTCCCGTTTCTTTTCGGTGGGTTGCAGTGACGGCCGGGCAGCCGGCGAGGGGCGAGCGGGGCGGCCACCACGTGCTCCCAGAGGAGCCCGTTGGGTTTGCCACCTTCATCCCAGCAGTGGCCCCGGTGACCACCAGAGAGCCCTGAGGGATGCGGCGAACTTTGTTACCAAGTTTCTTGATGCAACAGGGGGATAAAAGGATTTTTTTTTATTTTTTTTTTTTTTTAATTTTTTTTTCAGGTTCATAATGCTGCCTAGGCTCTCGAGGCTGCCTGCGAGGGAGTTTTGCAAACCGTGTTGCACGCCGGAGGGACCACGGCTCAGCGTCCCGGGAGAGCTCCGGGCACGCTCAGCACCGGTGCATCCCCCCAGGGGACCGAGGGCTCCCAGCGCCTTTTCTATGACGGGGAAACGATGACGAGGAGCCACCGCCGCCCTGGCAGGGGCTGTCCAGAGGGGAAGCTGGAGCAGGCGTTGCCAAGGGTGTTTTCCTTGCGGCAGCTCTTGTGAAACCAGGCAAGCCGGCGCGGATGCCGTCACCGAGCCGAGGTGCGATGGCACGGCTCAGGAAACCGTTGCAACACAACCCCCCAAAATAGAAACCATCCCCCGAAAACTAATCCCCCTTCTCCCTGCCTGAATTCCCCTCCTTGCATCAGCCGCGGCTCCCGGCTCTGTCGTAACACCCGAAGGGCAGAGCCCCGACGGTGGCACCCCGAGCCATCCCGGGCCACCGCGGGCCACGGGCTCCGTGCCGCTCCGTGCGCACACGCCGCCGCCGTCGGTGACTCTCGACTTTGCCCGCGCTGCTCCTTGCACTCGAAATTTTCCAGGCCTGGCGCGAGTCCAGGGGTGAAGTTTGTTTTGCAACCGAGCAAAATCGGCTCAGTGTGTTGTCGAGCCGGGGCGGCCGCCTGAGCAAAGTGCAGCTCTGCCCGGCTCGTCCCCACGGAACGGTGGCGTTTTATCTGGCTTCCCACCGCAGCTGTGCCCGGGAGTGTCCCCTGGCGAGGTCCCCCCGGCCCCAGGGCTCCCGTCCCCACGGGGTTGCACTTGCTCCTTAAAAATGGGTCTTGGAGGTCGCTCCGTATGGGGACTGGGCTCTGTGTCCCAGCCCCACCATGTCCCTCCTGGTGTCACCAGCCCACCCTGATGGTGTCACCTCCCCTGGCACCGCCGCTCCATGTCCCAGCCCCACCATGTCCCTCCCGGTGTCACCAGCCCACCTTGCTGGTGTCACCTCCCCTGGCACCGCTGCCCCATGTCCCAGCCCCACCATGTCCCTCCTGGTGTCACCAGCCCACCCTCCCGGTGTCACCTCCCACGGGGTCTCCCCTGACCCTCTGGCAGTCCCCGGTCCCCAGGGGCACAGGGGGCACCACGAGCCTCCCCCCGGGCGGCAGACGGGGAGGGCGAAGGCAGCGGGGTGGTGGCACGCAGCTCTCATCCTCCCCGTCTGTCGGTCCCTTCCCCGCTCCATTGGGAGCCAAATTCCCAGCGTTTCGGTGTTTGCGGTGCGGAGGCAGCGTGGCGGCGCGGCGCTGAGCCTTCCCCTCCCAGGGTTTGTCTCGCTTGGGAAACGCAGGTGCGAGATGCTGCAAGATCTCGGAGGTTCTCCAAGCGCTTGGGAACATCCGATGCCTCCAGGGTCTCTCCCTCCTTCCCGGAGGAGTTGTGGCAGCAGAGAACGCCTGGACCTGTTCTACCTGTGTGCCATTTCCCTGGGCAGGTCCAAATTCCTGCCGTTCCTGCCGGGCTGAGTCACTCGTGTCTCCTCCGGGCTCCGGCACCGTCCCCACAACTCCCAACCCCTGCGATCCTTCACCTCCATCCCCGCTTCCGAAGGTGGCAGGTGAGTCATTCCCATGGGAGTGGGAGGGTTGCCTATCGCGCCGGGGAGTCTCAGCCCCCGGGGGCGGGGGGGGGACACATACACGCGTTTGCTTTCCCACGTTCCTGAAGGATTTTTCTTTGCACGCTCCGCTGCAGCCCAGCGGGGCCGATGCTATCCCAAAGCTCCCGGCTCCGGTTGGCGGTGGATGCCCGGGAGGTCGCTGCGTGGGGACCCGGGGCGGCGGGTGCTGAGTCAGCGCTGCCGGCGGCGTTGGATGGGCGCGGGGCGCTGAGCCGGCCAGGCAGGCACAATGCGAGCAGCAGATAAACAAGCAGAACAAGGGCAAATACATCAAGCTGGGGCATGTGCCGCGCATTGTGACCTGCCGCTGCGCCTGGTGTGACGGCCGGATTAATGGCCCGGAGACTGAGGGCCTCTGTTCAGCCGCCGGCTGCTCTCCCGACGGACTCGGGTGCTTTTTCCCAGCCACACACTGAGGTCCCTTTGCCCCGCTCTGGTGGCTCAGGATAAGGGAAGGGCACGGCGAGGCTCCCCAAGCGGGAATACCTTCCCTAGACGTCTCAAACATCTCGCCTGGTGGGTCCCATCTGCTCCGCAAGGGCACGCCGAGCATCCCACCCCCTTCCCACTGCATCCCGCAGCCACCTGGGGGGCTGCTCCTCCAAAAGCTCGGTGCATCCCACCCCGCCGCTGCAAATCCCGCTGGAAAACCCTCGAGGGAAGCCCGAGGAGGAGGCAAAACAGAGCGTGGCCTCGGGATTTTTTTAAGGGCACGGCCAGACGTGCAGCCACTCGAGTGCTCACCGGCTGGCGGGTGGCCACGGCTCAATGCCCCCAGTGTCAGGCAGCACGAGGACCTGTGGCTTCTGGGTGACCGCAGCAGCTTGCCCAGCGCGGCTGAACCCCACGGTGGCCAAAACACCTGGCACAGGGACCTGGCACCCACCGCCAGCACCCACGGCGGCCGCGGGCATCGACCCCTCTGCCCTCCCCGGGAGGGATCCTGCTGGCTCTGACCACGCTGGTTCCCCCCGCCTCAGCTGCATAAAGATAAAAATATATATATAATAGATTCTTGGGCTAACCAGCCCGCTGTTGACATTAGCCCGAGAGGTGCCAGCCGCGGTGCTGTAGCCAACAAAGCCCTTTTTAGTGGCCGGGCTTGAAGCGGGGAGCCCGAAGGTCAAAAATTCTTTTATTTATAGAGGCGTTCTGCAAAGAAAAGCCGTAAACAGAAACGGGGGAGCTACAGAAAATGCCTGGGAAGGAACAAAACCCCAAGAAGTTATTTAGGAAAAGAAAAAAAAAAAAACAAAAAAAAACAAATAAGCAAAAAAAGCGCGAATAAAATGTACATTCACGGGGAAAATCCGGGCTATGAAAGAGCCTTTTAAGCTGGCAGAAAAACAGAACCGGTGCTGCAAGATAAAGCCAGGAAAAAAAAAAAAAATCCAATAAGGCCCCATTTTAGCGGGCAGGAGGGGATGTCAGAGGCGCTTTTCCCTGGATCCCCCCCCGGGATGGGTGGAAGCCCCCAGCCCAGGGTGCGAATCCAGGCTGGGGGAGCCCAGGGATGCTGCCAGATCCCAGCATCCCGGCGCCGGGACGCGTGAGCTCCGGGGCAGCAGCGGTTGGTGCCTGACCCTGGGCATAATATTTAATTTATCCCGAGCACATACATTAAGAAAATAAACAGGGAAGGGAGGGGGGGGGACGACTGACCCCCCCTCCCCACGGCTGCCACAGCCTGATTGATTTCGGTGTTCAACGCAGAAGCCAAAAACATCCCGGCGGCTACAATTTGGGTTTGTGTGAGCCATCAGGGAAGGGGCGGGGGGGGCCCAAAGGCGATGTTTTCCCTTTGCCTAATTTTTTCACGTTCACAATCCAAAATAAACAGGCGGCCGGAGGCTTTTATGCCGGACACCAGCACACAGCCCCCTTGTTACACGCTGCTGCGGGGCAGGATAGCGATGGGGCTTTTGGGGTCGGTGGTTTGGGTTTGTTGGGGCGGGGTTGGGGGTTTTTTTTTTATTTTCTTTTTTTATTTTTTTTTTTTTCCACCGCCACGTCAGAATAGTTGAAGTGGAGATTAAAGGAATCTCAGTGGCGGGAGGGATGAGCGGGTAAAGCATCCTCGGTGGCTGCGGAGGGTGGCATCACCGGCGATATTCACCATCCGTCACGGGGGGCTTGAGTCGCCCCCTCGCACCGTTGGGGCACGGAGGGTGCTGGGCAGTGGGGGGGGTCGTCGCCTCAAACACCCCCCGGAGCTCTGCCACGCTTGGGGATGGCTTGCCCACCCGCCCCCCCAGCGCAGGGGTCCAAACCCTGGCCCTCCAGCCCCCGGCCAGTGCCCGCAGGTGGGGAGACGGGGCGCTGAGACGATGGCGAGCCCCCGAAAGCACGCGCTGCCGCTGCGCACGCCTGCCGCGGGGCTTTGCCCTACACTGATCCGTTTGCCAGGGTGGGATTCAGTTCGCCCCTAAATTAATCCATTTCCCAGGGTGGGATTCAGTTTGCCCCTAAATTGATCCGTTTCCCAGGGCAGGATTCAGTTCACCCCTAAATTAATCCGTTTGCCAGGGTGGGATTCAGTTCGCCCCTAAATTGATCCATTTCCCAGGGCAGGATTCAGTTCACCCCTAAATTGATCCGTTTCCCAGGGTGGGATTCAGTTCACCCCTAAATTGATCCGTTTCCCAGGGTGGGATTCAGTTCACACCTAAATTGATCCGTTTCCCAGGGCGGGATTCGGTTCACCCCTAAATTGATCCGTTTCCCAGGGCGGGATTCAGTTCGCCCCTAAATTGATCTGTTTCCCAGGGTGGGATTCAGTTCACCCCTAAATTAATCCGTTTGCCAGGGTGGGATTCAGTTCGCCCCCTGCCCGGCTGTGCCGCGGTGCTGAGCATGGCAGGATGTGGCCCGGCTTCACTTGGCTTGGCCGGGGAGAAATAACCCCTTTAATTGCCAAACTCGGAATAAGCCGCGGACAAAGAGCGATTGGAAAAGGGAGGGAAAAAAAAAACCCTCCGGGCTGCGCACCTTGCCAGCAGCGGGGCCAGACAATTCACTAATTGTTTTTGTGGTTTTATAACAGCAGGAAAAGCATGAAACCCTCGAGCCGGCGCTGGGAGGGCGGCCGGAGCGGCGATGGGCGATGCTCAGCCCCTGCTCCCGAGGCAGCGCCCGGCTGGCGAGCAGCCGGAGGGTGCCGGGGCTGCCGGTGGGTGCTGGGGGTGCCAATGGGTGCCAAGGGTGCCAATAGGTGCCAGGGGTGCTGGTGGGTGCCAGGGGTGCCAATGGGTGCTGGTGGGTGCCGGGGATGCCGGTGGGTGCCAGGGCTGCTGCTGGGTACCAGGGGTGCTGGTGGGTACCAGGGGTGCTGGTGGGTGCCAGGGATGCCAGTGGGTGCTGGGGATGCTGGTGGGTTCTGGGGATGCTGGTGGGTGCCGATGGGTGCCAGGGATGCCAATGAGTGCTGGTGGGTGCTGGGGGTGCTGGTGGGGATGCTGGTGGGTGCCGGGGCTGCTGATGGGTGCTGGGGATACCAGTGGGTGCCCGGGGTGCCAATGGGTGCTGGGGATGCCGGTGGGGCTGCTGGTGGGTGCCGGGGATGCTGGTGGGTGCCAGCGATGCCGGTGGGTTCTGGGGATGCCGGTGGGTGCTGGTAGGTGCTGGGGCTGCCGGTGGGTGCCGGTGGGTGCCGGGGCTGCCAGCACGCAGCCGTCCCAAGGCCTGCGGGCAGAGCACAGCGGGCGGTGGCCTCGGCCAGCTCTCCGCGCCGCTGCGAGCTTCTTACTGGGGTTTCTTTGGTGGAATATAACATATCCCCTTGCGGGCCGGCTCCGGCGCCTCCAAGGCAACTGCCTACAAATAAAAAAGAAAAAAAAAAAGACCAATAAAGTGGGTTTTTTTCCTTTTTCTTCGTCCAGTCACCCCCATGTGCCACACAGCCCCCTGCTAGCGTCGCGCTCCCGCAGCGCATCCCCGCTCCGGGAGGAAAGAGCCGCCTTTGGGTGAGCTCCCGGCCGGCTTTCCAGGTACCGGAGAGCATCCCCAAATTCCTGCGGGGTTACGGCTCCGGCTGGCTCCAGCGCGCTCCTCCCTGCCAGCGCCACCGGGCCGGCCACCATGGCAGTTCTGGTGGCCGCGGCTCCCCCCGAGTGATTCCCGGCGGGTGGGAGGCTGCCGCAAAGGAGGAAACTTTTATTTATAAATAAATATCCCGGTTATCGGCCCGCCGCGGCGGGGGGGAGGCAAGAAGCGAGGGGATGGGCAGCTAGCCACGGCGGGGGGGTTGGTGGCCATTTGCGGGGGGGTGGGAGCCCTGCTGGCACCGTGGCCACCCCGGCGCTGGCTCCGTCTGGGGGTGCTGGGTCGGGGTGCTGGGGCTGAGCCCCGATGGGTGGGAGCACCCTGGGGGGCTGCGCAGCCACCCATAGCCCAACGCTCCGGCGTGGGGTGTCCGGATGGCTGCTGGGGTGGAACGTTGGGGCTTTGGGGATGAAATTCCAGGGTTCGGGATGAAATTCCAGGGTTGGGATGAAATTCCGGGGTTAGGGATGAAATTCCAGGGTTGGGATGAAATTCCAGGGTTGGGGATGAAATTCCGGGGTTGGGGATGAAATTCCGGGGTTAGGAATGAAATTCCGGGGTTGGGGATGAAATTCCAGGGTTGGGATGAAATTCCAGGGTTGGGGATGAAATTCTGGGGTTGAGGATGAAATTCCGGGGTTGGGGATGAAATTCCGGGGGTGGGATGAAATTCCAGGATTGGGGATGAAATTCTGGGGTTGAGGATGAAATTCCAGGGTTGGGATGAAATTCTGGGGTTGGGGATGAAATTCCGGGGCTGGAGATGAAATTCCAGGGTTGGGGATGAAATTCCAGGCTTAGGGATGTGGGGCTGGGCAGCGATGGGAACAACCTTCAAAGAGCTTCTTTCATGTGCTACGGGGAGATGGTATCACCTGGGAACGCTCCAGCTCCAACCGCAGGGCTGGGAGCAGCTCCCCAGGGATGCAGCCTGAGCATCCGCACGGCTGCGGGGGGGTCCCTGCACCGGGGGGGGTCCCACAGGGCCCCCCGTGAGGTTTCAACGCGGCCATCCCATGGGATGATGCTCCAAGGGCCACCGGGATGGCGGGTGGATTTTGGCCATGCCTGGCCTTTTGGGATGCGCAGCCCCCCCCAGCCCCACGCAGTGTCCCCCACCCTGGAGGAAACGGGGGGTCGGCCCGGTTGGGTTGGGGGGAGGTGGG
>JAVJGI010000041.1:4741040-4755897 GCA_035590275.1 Ibycter americanus
TCTCCTTGGGTCGCCCCCGGCGCAGAGGTGCCACCTGCGCTCCCCCCGGGGAGATCCAGGCTGGGTCTCCCCGACTGTCCCTCGTCCCAGCCCCCCGCGCCGGGGGCTTCCCCCGGGCCTCCCCAGCTGGCCCCCGGAGGGAAGGGGCCGGGAGCGTCCGGCTGGCTTGTCCCGTCCGGGGGTTGTGGCGGCTCCGTCAGCGGGGGGGTGGGGGGGCCTGTTCAGCCGCCCGACGGAAATAAACGGGGGTGCCCATGAAATCGCCGCTTGTCCGAGTCTTCAAAGCACGCTGCGAGCCTCTTTATTTCCCACAGAACTAACCGTAGCTGCAGGGCAGCTCCTCGCCTCGGTAAAAATCATATAAGTGGGGTTCCTCTAATTACTAGCTACTTTCCCGGCGGTGTCAGGCAGCTGACACCCGCCGCTGTCAAGAGGGATTTGGGCTTTGGGTCGGCTGTTGCTCCTGCCGCTGGCCCTGTTTGAGAGGCAGGGGGGAGGCTCTGTGCACGCCTTAACTGTGCGTTCCTCTCCTTTTCTCAGCAGGCGTTATCTGGAGGGGTTCCCCTCCTTTGGATCGGGGGAAATCACGGACTCCAGTCTTTCTCTTCCGCCCCAGCGTAAGCTGCGGGCTCTGTTTCAGTGGAAAGGAGGAAAGACGGGGGAGGGAGAGGGAATCTTTCCAAGGCGAGGGGAAAGTTTTGCCCTTGGACAGTGGCTGCACCTACCCCAAGGGTTGATAAATGTCTTGGCTGAGCAACTGCAGGAAAACAAAACTCCTACGTGACTTTTGCCAGCTCCTCTGGTCCAGGCTTTCCCGAGCGGTAAACACTCTGTCCGCCTCCCTGTGTGTGTACGTACAATCCCGTTGTCTTTCCCGTTGTTTTTGGAACTATTCTCGGCATCTGCAAACACGGTCAGACCTGTTGGCATATTTGCCAGTTTATTTAGAAAAATGTTTTCCCCACCCGCTCCCAACAGAGTCCTGGCCTGGAGTCTGGTGGTCTCGGCCGTACAGGGCGTATGCTCGAGGGAATGAATTATCTGGCCCTGAGCACGTGCGGCTGGTCGCACCGACACGGCCGCGTTTCTGTGCCGGAGAACCGAGAGCGGTGAGCGACGCACCGAGTGTCTCTCTGAAGCGCTCCAAGTGACTTTCTCAAGTCATCTGGAGGACGGTGCCACGAGCAGAATTTCACAGATTGGGTTTAGAACGAGCAGCTTGAAGGAAGAAAGCGCAGCTGAAAGTAATCTCTTTCCAGCTTGGGCCCGAAGTCTGTGTTAAATATTTGCTGGCCCGAGGATTTCTGTAGGTAGTGCTACAGAAACCCCATCTGGGTGCGGATTACGGGGCTGCCTCCTCGGTTGCCTCGTGTGGCTGCGTCGTGAGGGGCCACCGAGGTGGTCTGCGACCCGAGTGCCTTTTTCCTTAGTTCCTTTAGCACGTTTAAATCGTGTTTCTGGAACAGATTGCGGACGTTGTGGGAAGTAACTTCTTGTTTTTGCCATTTCCACGTAACCTGTTTCTTTGAAGGGGGCTGTTAGAGCCTTGGCGTTGCGAAGCGTGTTAGGAGCTGTATTACTTATGTAAATGATTTCCTGGATAGGCAGCTCGTTTTCACGTGGCCGGTTACCTTCCTTGAAAGCCACTCTTCAGCGGCAGAGATTATAAATTTGCAGAGCGGTTACAAGGCAGACAGTGTGTTTGAATTCACAAAGACCTCTTGTTTCTGTTTTTCATGTTTTTCACGTAGATGCTTGTGGAATACACGTACTTCTAATTTACTTTGTACGGCTCAAAAGATGCCGAAGTGCCAACACTCGATAGTTTGGCATCGTTTTTCCAGAAGCCGTACACTGATCGATGTCTGCAATGAATAAATGGAGTTGTCTGCGTCGTTTGCCTCGTATAGCATAGTCCTTCATCTGCAAAGAAACATCGATTGACTCTCATTAATGAGACTCCAATTAGCGGGAAAGAGAGGGATGGGAAGGGTGCAGGAAACAAAACTGCCACACAGGAGAGATCTCCTCCTGTGTTAGGTGGCCCTCCTTGGCAGGGTCCCTTCGGTGCACAGTTATAGCTGGTCTGGGACAAGGTCTGGGTGTGCTGGACCCTGCCGGTGTGTTGACCATGGACTGGGAGCTGCGACGAAGCTCCCCGGAAAGATCCGGATGGTCAAACAGCTCGAGTGTAGCATGAGGAGAGCACATCTGAGACCACAACGCGGGGGTTGTTGCTCAAGGGGCTTACAGCTCTTGTGTTTTTCCCATCCGTCTTGGCACAGCTGATGGTATCGCAGGGCTGTGGTGTAGTTGGTCAGCTAGCGGACTGGAGAAGCCTCTCCAGACTTGCTGGCTGCGGAGAGCAGGCAGCAGACGTACGCAGCTACAGGTAACGAGCTTACGCCGACAAATAACGTGAGAAAAATAAATGCTGCTGAAATGGTATGATGTTAAGCTGTTTTTCTGAGCGACCGATGGCGCTTTATGATTCCCCCTCGTTTTTTTAGTGTTTTGCAGAACGCTCTCACTCTGTGTGTCGGTTGAGACTCGCTTTTACCTTTGTGTGGAAGCAAGTTGGTCAACATCTAGTATGCAGTTACACGTACTCTCTGTGTTCACATACACGTACGTATATCTTGCTGGGCTTGATCCTTTGAGGGGATGCATTTTGAAAGGTCTGGCCGTACCGACTAAAGGCTGTCGGAGGTCACTTTACCTGTGAATCCTGCTTTTTCCAGCTAGATCCAGTGTTGAGGTAGGGAATGCCTCAGGAGATGCCCGTCTGATTATCGGGGTGAAAATCCAGCGTGCGTGCAAAGGTCAAGGTGCAGGCACCCTATCCAGGAAACTGTCAGTCGCAAATAAACTGTTAATAAACTTAGACATAGAAGGTCACCTGCGAGTCTCATCGCTTTAGTGCCTCGGCTTACTCATTATCCAAACGGCGATAATATTAGCAAGAGAGATAAAAAAAGAAGTCTCGCTAGCTATGGCTCTTGGTTGAACTGGATGCCAGGGAGATTGCCCCGGTGTTATCGAGCACAAAGTTGATTGCCTTAATGAAGCGTACTACATCCTCCTCTGCTTAAGGAAACCTTGTCAGAGTTTTGTTGAGCGAGAGGATGCCTGTGACCATCTGATTGTGGTGAAGCGTGTGTTGGTTTTAAAAAGGAGTACAATTCTGACTCCGACCTAAAATAGTTGTTCAAGTTATTAATACAGAGCTTGCGGGGTCATTTCTGACAGCAAAACAGAGGCTGTGTGTCTGGTTCCTCCATTCTCTCCCGTGCTAAACCAAACATTGGAGCGCATCCATCTCTTCGGGAGGGCTCTTCGCAGCCTTGTGTCAACAGAAGGAGGGCGAGAAATCCTTGTTTGCTGCCTCGTTGTTTTCTTACAACGTCTTTGCAACTCTTGCGCCCTGGCAGGGAAGATTGCGGTTTTATTGACATGGTTTCAGCAGCGTGACTTGGCCGGGGTCTCGTTGCAGAGGCCGTGGTTTGCCACATAACGTTCCTTTGTGGAAAGGTGCTGCCACACCTTTGGAGCTGAGGTTTCTCTGTGTGCTTTTTTTAAAAATCCCGTGACTTGGGCCGAACAAGAACAACAACGCAACCCACCTGTGGACCACGGATGATCCTCGTTGCTGAGCGTGCCAAAATCCCAAATCAGAGCAGGGTTTTGGGTTCTGTTGATGCTTGAGGAGGCTGATCGTTCACATGGAGGAGGAGCGGGCAGTGCGTCCGCTTGAGCACGTTTGCCCTCGGTCATTTCAGGTGGATCTAATGCTTTCAAACGATGAGTCCTTTTTTAAAAAGGAATTGACTGACTATTGTGTCACGTGCTGGCTAAACACCAGGCCGAGCTGCTCGGGCAGCGAAGGAAATGGCGCTTGGTGAACGGTGGCCACGTGCCGTTATCGGAACTGCCGTTTCTGTAGGGGGTGACCAGTTCGGCAGGTCGAGTTGTCCATATCTGGCTTTCTGTTCCGCTTAGGACCAGGGTGCGATTTCAGAAACGCGGACCGTGAGTGGGACTGAGGACAGGTGCTGCCACTGCCCGCTGTCACTGAACAATTTCTGTCCCGTTGCTCCACGAGCCGGGATCTAATCCTGCCGCGTGCTTCGTTTTGACGTCCTGACCTGGGGGGTTGGATGTTGGGGGAACAACTTTGGGCTGTTTGCTCCACTACCGGTGAGCAGACCGGAGCACGCTGGGATGGCTTCTAACTTTGTATTTGATCCTATAGATACGTGGGGAACCTGTCAAGAGATGTGACCGAAGCTCTAATCCTCCAGCTGTTCAGCCAGATCGGACCGTGCAAAAACTGCAAAATGATAATGGATGTAAGAGCCTCCACCTAATGATTTTCACATTTCTCGCAGCTAACTGCTTTGGGCCGTACTGGCGTGTTTAAGAATTCCCCTGGAAATACGGCGTGACCACATGAAAGGGATGTAGTAAGGCTGGAGATGGCAGTCGTGTAATTTTGGCATCATTTCTGCCTTGTATCCTACGTTAAATTTAAGGAGGGGGGGATATCGCGAGAGGAAGGGAACGGGTTAGCGTATGTGGGTGTCGTAGATGAGGTCTGAAAAGTTCTTTGCCATACTTTTACCTTTCTAAAGCAGAACTGAAACCTCCTGGAGCATCGTTAGTGTGTTGACCGTGGTCCCCACGTAGAGTAAAAAAGCCTGTCCGTTCCGAGACGTTTAGATGTTATGAGTAAGGAGCTGAGCAGAATAGCGAGAGTACAGTTTGCAGAGGTTTGTGTCAGTCATCCTTTGCTTGTTTCTTTTATCAGACAGCTGGAAACGATCCGTACTGTTTTGTGGAGTTCTATGAGCACCGGCACGCGGCTGCAGCGCTGGCTGCTATGAATGGCCGGAAGATAATGGGTAAGGTAAGCTGTCGTGTCTACAGGGTGAGTTGGAGTTGAAAAAACAGGCTATCTCAGGTGGTGCGGGTGCAGTATCACTTGAGACCAAGTGGATGCGCCGCAAATGTTAGCCGCTTTGTTTGCACAGAGGTCTTAACAGCACACAACTAAGAGGAAAAGCTGTTTAGGCTGTTGTGGGAAGAATGCAGAGGGAGGTGGGAATGTGGAACTGGGAGGGCTCAGAGACAGCGGGCATAACAAGTATTTTAACCCCGCCGACCTTATCAGGATAACGTCCCTCTCTCCCCACCCCTGCCAAAGAACCCGCCCAACCAAACCGAATCCCCAGACCAGGTCTGTTTGCCCGTCTTTGCTCTTAACCCATGCAACGCCGTTCGGAAGAATGAATCCTCTCCCGAGAAAGATGTTACAAACTGGAGCATTCGCCCCAGACTTGCACGTCTGGTGCCCCCGTAGTGTCAGAACTCAGTGCTGGAGGGACCGGAGCTTAGCTGGGATTTGCTCGATCTAACATGAGCGACTGACATTTGCAGGAGGTCAAAGTGAACTGGGCGACGACCCCCAGCAGCCAGAAGAAAGATACCAGCAGTAAGTGTCGCTTACGCTTTGAGTACGTGTTCGATTTGTACAAGTAGTTTTTAAACATAAACAGTAAGCATCGTACAATTACATGCAGTAATGTTTTGATCGTAATCCTAAGATATTATGTAATGTGTTTGTGTTAATAAACTTAAGAACAAATCTAATCTTTGTCATCAGGTAGTACCGTTGTCAACACACAGCGTTCACAAGGTAATTGTATCTTCTTAAACATAAAATGAAATCTCTCCAGGGTATGCACTAACCACTTGAAGCTATGTATGGGGTTTTTTGTTCATTATGAATTTACTTTTTTACAGAAAGACTTCCCTTTTGCTTCCCTGTAGCAGCAGAAAATGATCTAGCATCCACCGTCTAGCTCTGGCGCTAACGTTCAGCTGTTCATTCCGAGCGCAATTGTTTGGAAAAAAAAAAAAAGCCCCCGAACCCCTTGTCCCCTGCTGTGGGGGCAGAATAGCCGGCTCCCTCTGAGCCTGCGGTGTGCACTCCCGCAGACAGGCTCCTTGGGAGTACCTAGGCTGTTTCCAAAACGGGGTTGCATTGCTCCCTGCTCGTGGCGAGCCCGCGGATTGCTGCTTCTCAGCAAGCTCTGAATTTCCGTAGGCGAGCAGGGCGAGCCCGCGCCAGCGCCCGAGCATCCTTGAGAGCCCCGTACCCGCTGCAGCACAGCTAAGCCTGTACAGCGCTAGGGCGGTACGTGAGGTAGTGTCTGACTGTAGTGGCCAACTCCTTAGATCCAGGATGCTTTTGTTTCTCTTTGGTGCCTGTGTTTTGTGGCTCTGATGTCAATCGAAGGGATTACTCTTTCCGTTCTGTTGCCTTCAGTCTTAGTTCACTTGCACATGGATTCACACACATTGAGTTCACGTGGATTCACACGGTGTATTGGCTGGGCAACCAAAACTTTTGAGAGCTCAGAGTCTTTTAACGGCAAACTGTGGCAATGCAAGGTATTTTTCTGATTTGTTTTTCACGAGCTATGGGGTTAAGCCGGACGTTATGGCTAGGTTCGAAATGCGCCCCGCTCTAGAGCGAGCGTTACGCTGCATTTCTTGAAACTGCTAGGCGTTTCAGCTGATCTGATTTTTGAATAGCGGCAATTGCCTGCCGTGTCGAAGCTTAACACTAGCCTACGGAGAGAAAGGTTTTCACGTAGTCTTGGCACCTTAAGGAAATAGTTTAAGACTTCGTACAGTAAACGCTGGCTGATCTTAAAAGCATTTTGTAAAATGCCAGGCGTCGATGCCGTGCGCCACTGTAGTATCCTTAAAATCACTGACTTTGTAGCGCTGCCAAGCAAAGGATCTGTTAGGAACAGTAGTAAATTCTGTTTCGTAGTAAGCTCTAGTCTTCACGTAGTTTTTAATAGTAGCTGGATGGCCGTGCTCTGTGTGCGCGTGTATTCAGGGGTCGTCTTCAAACGTTAAAATCCTTTTTTTTTTTTTTCCCCCTCTTTTTCCCAAAAAGACCATTTCCATGTCTTTGTCGGAGACCTCAGTCCAGAAATTACAACTGAAGATATAAAAGCTGCTTTTGCGCCATTTGGAAGAATATCGTAAGTAATTTCTCAGGGCGAATGAACTAAAAGTTATCTCTCCTAAATGGAGGCAGCCTTATGTTTCAGTAAGTAAAAAAACCGAGAGTTGTGGCAGTGCAGGAATTCATCTGTTCATACAGCGACTCGAGTCTGAACGGTCAGGCGTTAAGCAGGGATGTGTAAACCCAGTTCCTCTACAGTAGTTTGTTCTGCTTTCCTAGAAAAGGTTGCATCCCACTCGCTTTGGCTTTATAGTCCTTGCCTCATTTGGCAAAGCAACACCGCAACAAATTGACTCCTAAAACCGGGGTTTGCATTTCCCTGGCCCTCTCGGCGATCGGATCGACGTCACGCTGCACAGTTTGTGACCGAGTCCGTTGGCACGTTCACATTTTGTGAGGCTTTGGATTTTTTGTTAGCCGTGGCATGCCGGCCACCGGTAGCCAGTGTATATTTTTTTTTTTGCAGTTAAAATTACCATTTCCCGCAAAATACACCTTTTTTATAGCACAAGACTCGTTGGGGCACCCGGAGGCTGCAGCTAGAGCGGCCTTGAAGCATTTGGCGCTGGGTCAGCGTCAGCCCTTGACCCGAAGGGCTTGCCCAGACCCGCGGGGTGTCTCGGGTCAAGGAGTTGCACTCGTCCCAGCAGTGCAGAGTGATGGTGTAACAAGCGAAAGCGTTACAAACGGGGAGCGGTGCTCGCAGGTCTCCTCTGCCTGCTAGTTCGTGCTATTCAGGGTGTAGCAGAGTAAGGAGCGGTTCGTTCATTCCATCCTCCAAATGTAAACCATTAATTTTCCTTGTAGTGTTGTCTGTACTGGACATTGAAGTTTCTTGATGGTGATGTAAGAGAACATAGAGTGCTTTGGAGTGTTGTGTAGTGAAGCGTTTAATTGAAGTAAGTTTGTTTTTCGTTGTTTTTTTTTTCCCCCCTCAGAGTCCAGTGTATTACTCTCTCAATGCCAGCTTGATTTCCTCTTATGATAAGGTTTAAAAAAAGAAAAAAAAAATGTGATCTGAATGTGACTTGCTTCAGATGACTGTAATGCTTGACTGCATCTTTTATAACTGTCATCCAGGAAACGCAGAGGGTCGGGCTCCTAAGGAGAGTCGATTTATCCTCTGGCCCAGTGTGGTCTGGATGGAAGGGACGAGGGGCTCTAAAGCTGGGATGAGTGCGAGAGGGAGGCAGGAATAGACAGCCGCGTTGGTGGCACTGCGGTGGAGCTGTGAAAGAGAGTTTCCCCTAACTCGACGCTGGGTTTCTGAGGTGACAGTTCAGTGGACAGCCCACCTTTAACAGATGATGCACACACCCCCACCCCCCCCAAAAAAAAAAACCCCAAACTCCTAACCCCTCCTGAGCCCGAAGCAAAAAGTAACGCCTGAGCATCAGCTGGGGAAGTGCAAAATCACAGCGCGCATCGGTCTGCGGTCTGCATTTCTGGGGCCGTGCCCATTGTCCCCTCTTTTCTAGAAGAGCTTTCTGGGTGCAGAGCCGTTGCTGCGTGGTGGTGGTGGTGGTGGTGACTGGGAGAGGGCAGCGATGCTCTGGCTTTTGGGGTACTCGGTGCATGGCTGTAGAGCTGACCCATGGAAAATTCGCGGTTTGCCCTGGCTCACGCTGACTGTTCAGAATGAAACTCCAGTTCTTTTCCTCCCACAAAAGCAGTTGATTAAGAATTGTCCCCGTAATGATTCTTTTGAACTCTTGTTCCAAAAGCGAGGGGTTAAATAAAGCCGAAGGGACCTAGAATTTTCTGCTCGTTTAAATTTAAACCTGGAAAAGTATTGCTACTGTCTCTTATGCGGTTGAATGAAGTTACTTGACTTCACCTGTTCTTCGTCAGTGACTGGTTTCTGGAAATGTGGTGCAAATGGAATATTTCCTGATATTTTTTTTTTTTTTTTTTTTAACATTGTCTTTGTTGGTGCTAAACTGAACTATTTTTTTTTTTTTAAAATGACACCGAGGTTGACCTACTGCATGATTAGCGCATAAGAAATTTTGGTAATTCTGTGCCTCTGGATTTTTTTAATCACTGTAAAAGCACACTTTTCATTGTGGTTTCCTTTTATGCTTGCTGTACGCATGTTTTCACCTGTTCTTAAGTCTTTATTTTCAAAGTTTTCAGTTGAGGGTAAGTAGAGATTAGTTCCCCCCCCCCCCCCCCCTCCCCATAGGCTCTTCAGAGCAAACCTATCTAAGCTTCCCAAAGTGGCTCTTCTCAGGCAATTTGTAACACACCACCCAAATTCGGACCTAACCCAGGAAGGGGGAAAGAAAAAAGGGGGAAGGAGGAGGGGGGGATGTCTCACAAAGAGGAAAGGAATAAACATTTCTGCCGTGGCTTTGGGAGAGGTGTTTTCCTCGGGCCTTCGGCGACAGTGTCAGCGCTACGGGTGCCAGAATGAGACTCACGATGCAGCGCTTGCCGTTCCTGTGAGGCTTAAACCCCCCCTCCCCGAGCGTAACGAACCTTCTCTTCATTGTGACTTTTCTCACCAGTCTTGGAATGCTAAATGTTGTGCACATGTTAACGCTAGTTTCTCTGAACCCTGTTATTTTATACAGCCGTAAGTTACATTGCATGACTTTCTGACTGGTTTTATGTTGTCGTTGCTGTTCTTTTAATTGCCTGTACGTGTGGGGCAAAGGAGGGGAGGAGAGGGTGGCCTGTACGCGAGAGCAGCTCGCTCCTCGGCGAACTTGTTTGCAAATTGCCTGAGAAGCGCGGTAGAGTGGCGTTCCACGAGTGGGGTTTAGCTCTTGTAGCTGGGTTCTCTTTTTAACTCAATCTCAAATAATAGGGCTCTGGTTATTTTGCAGAGTGTCTCTGAAGAATGGACAGAATTGCCATGGCTAACTACAAGCTACAGTTCACAGTGGACAAACGTTGTAGTTTTCTTATTTACTTTTATAAATTCTATTTATTTTTTTTTGCTGCTTTTTTTTTTTAAATATCTTGTAGTTTCCGATCAGTCCTGTATGATTGCTGTTGTACAAATGCAGTTTAAATGATGTGTAATATGTAGTTTAAGACATGAATGTTTCGGTGTTTTATTTTCTTCAATAATTTCTGAACATGTCAATCTCTCAAAATTTACAGCTGCCCACAGTCCAAAAAGGGGGTAACGAATTGACCCGAGAAAATTAAAGAATTCAGTTAACAGGCGACGTATGCCTTTTAATTCCTATCTTTTTTTCATTTTTTCTATTTAATATTTTGAATGAGTAGGTAGAATGTGTTGGCAAATAGCGAGTTTAAAGATTGCATGGTTAAAGAGAGCCATTCAGCTAATGTTAGTCAGCTACCTGCCTTAAGTGATTCTTTTGAATAGCTGCTTTGACCATGCTTTGTGTCTTAACAGCCTGTAAAAGCATTTTGAAGCGGGAGCCAACTGTCGTATAGTACATACTTTTGTTAGAGAAGCTATTGATTTGCATGTTTACACAATTAAGTTTAATTTTGCTACTACCTGGCAGAGCGTTAGTAAAGTTCTGTGTAGAAGAGAAGCCTTTTGCTTTGACTGTGTTGCTGGTGCGATAAACAGTTGACGTTAGTAAAGGTGAAGCGTGAAAATAAGCTGTACGCGTGACTCAAGTTGTCATTGTAGTCGGGTCGTCTTTCGAAGGCGCTGAACTGCCTCTCATTTCTGCTTTTTAGAGACGCGCGCGTGGTTAAGGACATGGCGACGGGAAAATCTAAAGGATATGGCTTCGTCTCCTTCTTCAATAAATGGGTAAGCTGCGGCGCCGTCTCGAGCACCCCTTGCAAAGCGGACGACGAATTTCAGCATCGTTGATCCCGGTCTCTGCCCGGCTTTGCTTTCCCTGCCTGTCGAGGGGGAAGCTTTTCTCTCATATTTCTCGAGACGCTCCGCCGTTGCTTTAGCGTTTCTATCTAAAGCACGTGGCAAGTGACATCCAGACGAGTGACGTGCAGCCGTGGCGGAGCGGTGAGGCGAGAGGGTATGGTGAGAGGGTCCTAGGTGCGCTCAGTGAGGCCCGGCAGCGTCCTTCGTCCTGCCTAAATCCGCTGCTTTTGAAGTAGGATTTCTTACGGCGCCTTGCAAGGGTCGGGCAGGGCGGGAGCACGGTGGCGTCGTTCGTTTGGCTCTGCCGTGGAGGGACGCGATGCCGACGGTGGGGGTTTCTTCTCTCCCTCTCTCGTGGGCAGGACGCAGAGAACGCTATCCAGCAGATGGGCGGTCAGTGGCTCGGTGGAAGGCAAATCAGAACGAACTGGGCGACGAGAAAACCTCCGGCTCCAAAGAGTACATATGAATGTAGGTTCTCAGTTATCGGCGAATCTTTGCAAACCTCCTGCCGCGCACGAGGGGGAAGAGAGCGGGGCAAGCTGCGAGCCTTGGAGATGGTTGGAGAAGGGAACGGGGGTGCGAAAAGGCTCAGACCTGAGCAAAGCAGCTTCCTTAGCTACGGCGGCTGTGGTACCGCTGCGGGGGAGGATTTTTTGCCTTCTGCACACTCTAGGCCAGAAGCTTGCTTTCTGTCCGGACAGCCGGGATGCCTCTGGCTTTTTAACTTTGCTCCCTCGCTTTTAGGGCTTTCTGTTGTGGGACCGTGACAAAGAAAGCATTCCCGTCGGGGAGATTCTAAAGTAGATCTATCAGACGTACCCGATAGGTGTTTGCAGCTTGCACTCGACATCTCGTGCCGGTCAGGATTAGAATCGCCACAAAACGTGTGTCACATCCACTGAAAAGCTCTGTCAAAATCTCTTTTTAGCCAACGCCAAACAACTGTCTTACGACGATGTGGTCAATCAGTCCAGCCCCAGCAACTGCACCGTGTACTGTGGAGGTGTGACCTCGGGACTGACAGGTACCGTGGCTCCGCACCGCCGTGGCGTGTCTCTGAATAACGCGCGTCTCTGAATAACGCCGCAGCCGCCTCATTTTGCTGCTCTGTCTCTTCCTGCTGCAGAACAGCTCATGCGCCAGACCTTTTCTCCCTTCGGGCAGATAATGGAAGTTCGAGTCTTCCCAGATAAAGGCTACTCCTTTGTACGGTAGGCTGGCGTGCGGGTTGCCTGTTGATGGAATTAAGAGGAACGCTGGTTTCCGCCGGTTTTTGGTGCCGGTGGAGCGTGGGTTGGGTGCGTGCCGGAGCGGAGAGCGTGCTTTACAGCATTCTCTGGCAGCAGCCCGCTCCGAGGAGGGAGTTAGGGCTCGTAGCGCTCTCGGCACGAGAAGGAAAAACCCCTTAACCCAGTCGAACCCGGCGCAGGGCCCTTCATCGCAAGAGATCTCCGTCTGCTCCTCTGGCGTAATTTCACAGTGGAGTTACCGAGGCAGATGGGTGGGGTTGGAGAGCGTGGCCCAGAAGCGTCCTCATCGCTTTGTTGATGAGGCTCCAGATAATAAAAACCAAGTCGTAAATATATCCGCTCTCCTTGCCGCTGAATTTTCCGATTTCTTTAGGGAGACTGATGACAGAGGGAAAGCGACCATAGCCTGGGGGTCCCTGCCACCCGCTGTGGGGCTGATGAGAGGGAGTCTCACGGGTGTTCTGACTGGGAGGGCTCTCTCGGGGTTCATTCTGGCTGAGGGAGTTGTTCCAATCAGCCTGACTTGTATTTCCACAGGTTTAATTCCCACGAGAGTGCCGCGCACGCCATTGTTTCCATCAACGGGACGACTATCGAAGGACACGTGGTGAAGTGCTACTGGGGCAAGGAGACACCGGACATGATCAGCCCGGTCCAGCAGGTCAGAGCTTCTCCTCTGCTAATTAGTCTTCGCTAGAAACCCCTTAAGTGGCTGTGAAACCCCTTAAGTGGCCGTGAAATCTGCACACGTGCTGCTTAGAGGCTCGGTGTAGCGCGTCGCGGCTTATTTCCTCAGAGTGTATTTCTGTGAAGTAGAATGGAAGATTTTAAGTGCCTTGGACTCTTGTTCTGTAAAATTGTGCGATGTAAAATTCCGGAGAAGGGTCGCAAAATACCATCCGGTCCATGGCACGGCCGCTCCGTTTCCCCGGATCTCTGTGGATATTTGAGATGACGGTTGCACTAGGGGAACGATGACGAGGTGCTCCAGTAATTAAACGCTCGCTAAGTCCAAAGGGGTCCCCAACCGAACGCCTGCGTGGCCATTTTGGCACCATTGTGGCGAATTTGCGACTTTGGAGGGGGGCGGGGGGGGGCACGATTCACAAGTTGACAGAAATGGCCGCTTTTTTGGGCGCCGCATGACAGCCGGCTCTTTGCCCTCGCAGAACCAGATCGGCTACCCGCCGGCCTACGGGCAGTGGGGGCAGTGGTACGGCAACGCCCAGATCGGTCAGTACGTGCCCAACGGCTGGCAGGTCCCCACCTACGGGATGTACGGGCAAGCGTGGAACCAGCAGGGCTTTAAGTGAGTATTTTGGCCTTTTGGGGATGGTTTTTCCCCCCTGGGGGAGGTGACCTTCTGAGTCCGTAGCGCTGTAAAAGCCACCGGGACGTTCTGGGAAACGTGCGTTTGGATCCAGGACAGCCCCACGCCGACAGCGCCCGGCTCAGGCAGCCCCCCTTCTCCATTAAACCCTCATTAACCAGCTCATTTGCCTAACGAACTGTTTCCACCCTCTCCCCGACAGTCAGACGCAGTCCTCGGCGGCGTGGATGGGTGCCAGCTACGGCGTGCAGCCGCCGCAGGGGCAGAACGGCAGCGTGATAACCAACCAAACGGGATACCGCGTGGCGGGCTTCGAAACGCCGTGAGGAGGAGAGGACTCTTGAAACATCGGGAGCGTCGCGGAGCCGTTATCGACTGCCACGATTTATCAGATCAGGCGTCAGATAGGATGTATTTATTTAAGAGAGAGAGAAACAAACAAAAAGCATTTTTTTAAATCATGAAATTGTCATCCACGTTGTTAAGAAAAAAAGAAAAAAAACGAAACAAAAAAAAAAACACCCCACAAATCACACAAAACGAGATGCTGGATGTCTGCCAACTTTTGCCTTCTTTTTTCCTCCTTTATGTGTTTCTTAAGATCCACGTTTTTGAAACACAGCAAATGCAGGGAACTACTGCCGCTGAAAATTGGGGCAGCAAATGGCACAACGGCGACCCCCCCCCCCCCCCCCTTGTGTTTTTCTTTTCCTTCCCTGGGAAGTAGCGTGCCGTTCTAGTTTGCATTCCCAACGATTTCACATGTATTATAAAACCGTTGTACAAACCAACCACACGAACGAGAAGCCAAAAGCGTGTGAACCCTGGAGCCGCTGCGCCTTCAGCCTTCGCACCGTCTGTTTTAACAACAACAACAAAAAAACCCACAAAACCAAGAGCCTCTTGTATAAAGCCTCCATCTCTCTGCTTTTGTTACGCCGGGGTTTGGTTGTTTTTTTTTTTCTGACGATAAATTATGAGTTTACATCCTTTTGGTTTTTTTTTTTTCTATCTCAGCATGTTTTTCAGGGTCGTCTTTGCCTTACGACGGGGAAAAAGGGGGACGCACGGCGGGACGGCGCCCGGCTCCCCTCGTCAGCGAGGATTCCCACCCTGGGACGGCAAAAAATCCTGTTACTAAAATGTGACAAAATTCCTACGAACCAACCGGGTTGTTGTTTTTTTGTTGTTGGGTTATTTTTTTTCGTTGTTTGTTTTTTTGGGTTGGTTTTTTTTTTTTTACCGATTTCTACATTGACATGTACTGATTCTGTAAAATATTTTAGCAAATTAATATTTTGCACAACTGTTAGCCACCTTTGTACGTTTCCTTATTTAAGGGTAGGATGGACACGAGTTACGCCTCAAATTGTCACTTTTTTTTTAATTTTTTTTTTTTTTTTTTTTTTTTT
>JAVJGI010000041.1:4841112-4864036 GCA_035590275.1 Ibycter americanus
AGGATCTTTGGCTGTTGAAATGGTCTTCCACTGAGGCTCTTCTCTCAGCGGCACTGATGCTGGTTTTACTCAAGCACGGTGAAGCCAGGGTTTAATTCCTCCTGCCTTGACTGCCGGGCGAAGGGCGGCTGCCCGGCCCCTGCTCTATCCCTCTGCCCTCCCTCAGCTCCTGGCCTCGGCCAGCTACGACGACACGGTGAAGCTGTACCACGAGGAGGAGGACGACTGGGTGTGCTGCGCCACGCTGGAGGGTCACGAGTCGACGGTGTGGAGCGTGGCCTTCGACCGCAGCGGCGAGCGCTTGGCTTCCTGCAGCGACGACAAGACGGTGCGCATCTGGCGCCAGTACAAGCCGGGCAACGAGGAAGGTGAGGCTACTAGCCCCTCTTGTGGGGCTTGGGGCTGCTCGGGAACTGCTGGGAAGAGTGGGCAGGGCGCTGTAACGCTCTCGCCTCGCAGGGGTGGCCTGCAGCGGCACCGACCCCACCTGGAAATGCGTCTGCAACCTCTCTGGCTACCACACCAGGACCATCTACGACGTGGCGTGGTGAGTGGAGCGAGGCTGGGGTGGTGCCAGAGCCACCCGGCTCTGTTTTCTCTCGCTGGCAGCGTGGGTGACGCGCTTGGCACTCCCCCACCTCCAGGTGCCACCTCACCGGAGCGCTGGCGACGGCTTGCGGCGACGACGCCATCCGGGTTTTCGAGGAGAGCGCATCCTCCGACCCGCAGCAGCCCACCTTCAGCCTGGCCGCTCACGTTCCCCGGGCGCACTCGCAGGACGTCAACTGCGTGGCGTGGAACCCCAAGGAGCCGGGCCTGCTGGCCTCCTGCAGCGACGACGGCGAGATCGCCTTCTGGAAGTACCAGCGCCCCGAAACTTGCTGAGAGCTTCCAGCCTCTCGGCGCTCCCGGCACGCGGTGCCAGAGCGGAGAACGGAGCAGGGAAGAAGGTGAACAACCTCTGCACCCGGCCAGTTGGACCGTTTGCGCGCGCAGGACCCTGGCGATGCGTGTGGGAGCGTGGCGCCTTTGCTGCGACCCACGGCAGGACTTGCTCGTCCTTCTGCCCCACGCTCAATAAATCCCTGCGCTCCTGGCCAAAGCCTCTGGCTTTTCCTTTTGGCACCATCCCGACGCACGCGGAACGGGGTATAGGCGCTCATCCGGGACCACCGGGGAGCTGGTTTTGTACCTCCTGGTGAAGCGCAGCCAGAGGGGAAGTGTTTAGGTCCGTTCTGGCGGGCTGGCACCAGCGTAGCACTTCAATAAGCTAATTCTGCCTTAATTAGTTCTGCTAAAGAACTTTTTTGAGCCTCGAGGTCGCGCCTGTTTCCTCCTCCCCTTCCCCAGCACCACAGAGAGCAAGTCGGGTCCCGGGATTTATTCCAGCTGCCGCAGTCACGCTTCTGCGGGCAGCTCCTGTCTAAAAAACACTGTACAAAGCATCAACACCTTGAAAAAAAAACACGAAGGGAAATACACAGAAGCCACACGAAGGGAGGAGAGACGAGCGCTGCGGCAGCGGGGGTTTGGTGGTTGAGCTCCGGGGGGATCCTCGGTGGGAGCTGCGGCCCCTCGGGGAGCGGCGCAGCCCCGCGTTAGTCGGAGTCGCTGTCGCTTTCCGCCTCCTTGACGTCCACGCTGAACTTGTACTCCTGGTCGCAGCCCATGTAGGCGTCGCTCATGAAATACAGCGTGTAGTTGTGCGTCCCCGTAGCCGGGGCCACGAAATCCAGCTTCACCTACGTGGCAAGGAAAAGCCGGTGTTGGGATGGCGGTGGGGAGACCCAGCGCATCCAAACCACCTCCGGGGGGGTGCCGGTCACCCCCCCGGCCCCATCCCGCTCACCTTGGCTTTCTGCTGCAGCGTCAGCCGCTTGATGGAGATGAGGCTGTTGGATTTGGAGTCGCCGATCACCACCCACCAGCCCTCCTCGCGTTTCTGCCGGAGAGAGCAGAGTTAATGGGCTGGGGGCAGCAGGGGGGCAATCCCCCCCGCTACACACTTTCACCGGGTTTGGCTCTTACCTGTGGGAAAAGGGGAGCGATGACGGGCCCGGTGACCTCCTCTTCACGCTCCAGCTGCACCAGCACCACCACCGGCCCCCCGCTGCGCAGACAGAACCAAAAGGGAGGGTCAGGGTGCTCCCCCCGCACCGGCCCTGCGCAGAGGGGGCCGTGCCACCCCTCCCCACCTCACCTGCGGATGCTTTCCTTCTCCACCACCTCGTAGGAGAGCTCGATGTTGGGGTAACGGTTACAAAAGCGGGCGACGTCGGCGATCTGGGCATCCGAGAGCTGCAGCAGGGCGTTGCGGTCCTCATCCTCCATCTCCATGATGTCGAAGACGCTCTCCACCCCCTGCCAGGAGAAAGATTCAGCCCTGCCCTTACCAGGGGCTCCTCGGTAGGCGAGGGCAGGACCACCGCGCTCGCCCCGGGCTGTACCTTGTCTGTGCAGCGCTTGATGTGCTCGGAGGTGAAGTGAGGCAGCTGCTTGAGGTAGGAATCCTTCGACCACATGGCCTGCGTCACCATCTGCGCCAGCTCCATGGCGGCCAGCGCGGGGCTGAGCCAGCCGTTGCTGGACAGGACATCCACGCAGGCCTGGATCAGCCGGATCGCCTGGATGCGAGGGACGGGGACAGGTCAGAGGGCAGCGACACAACGCAGTGACACAAGGAGGGGGGACAAGTTCCCACCCGCCCCCTCGTACCTTGCTGAGGATTTCCTCGGTGTCCGACTGCAGCTCGGCGCTCAGCTGCATGCGTGACAAGTGAGCCTGCAGCAGCAGGTTGGTCTTGACGTGGGGGTCGTTGAATTTGGGGTTGGTCAGCTTGTGGGGGACTTTCTGGGCCAGCTACAGGGAGAAATGATAAACCCATCAGTGCGTTAACCCTACAGAGCCAAAAACACGTCCAGCTTTCTTCCCCTGACCGCAGGAACCCCTATCTGTCCCCTCCGGCCCGGATCTGCCATGCTGCCACTCACCTGCCGCAGCAAGTTGTCCTCATGGTGCCTGATGGGGATGTTCTCGTACTCGGCAGCATTGGAGATGATTTCAATCAGGCCTCGCACCTTGGTCTTGGCATTAAGGGACATGCTGAAGAGCTCTGGGGAAGCCAGAGAGGCAGGGAGTCAGGGGAAGCCAGACAGCATTAAACCCCACAGTACAAGAGATGCCTTCAGGCAGACAACACGCCGCCTCACGCTAAAGGAGAGAGTTTTACGCACCCCAACGCACAAACAGCACCTTCTCCCCATCGCCCGCGGCACAGGGAGTGACGCAGAGAGGGGACAGAGAGCAGGAGCGCCGGCGAGCGCTCGTGTGCAGTAGCTGTCCGGCACGCAGCCCTTACCGATGGTGGTGTAGTTGATGTAGTAGTAGGCAGCGATCATCCCCAGGTTCAGAGGAGCCACGTCCATCTCGTCCTCGATGCTGATGCACTTGGACTGCTCCAGGTCACTGAGGGTCTGCTCCACCAGCTCGGAGAGGTGATCCGAGAGATGCCTGTGGGACACACCTGCGGGTACAGCAGCGTTGTGGCAGGGCTCAGAAACACCTCAGCATGGAGAAAAGCTGCTCTTGCAAAAGCAGAGCGTGCAGGCAGAGCCCTCGATGTCCTCCAGCCCCCGGCGCAGACCCCTCTGCTCACCCTGCAGGTTGTAGTAGTTGGGATTCTGCGTCATCCTTCGATAGAGGAACGTCCAGGTGAGGTAATCCACAGCATCCTGCTTGTTTTCGATGGTCTTGGTGACAATTTCGGCATTGAAGTGATCGTGCATGCAGTGGTCCAAGTGCGACTCCACCGGCAGGGGCTCGTAGAGGAATTTCTTGAAGAAATCCTACAGCGGAGCAGGAGTAGAGGGAAGGGGTAAATAAACCCCAGCACTTCCAAAATCCTGGAGCACCTCACAGGCAGCAGGGCTCTGAGTGAGGGTTATACCTCAGCCTGCCCAAAAGTGGGAGAAGAAATCCACACCCCAGGCAGGAGACAGATATCCACAGGCCAGAAACGGTGCCCCACTCCTCACCCACCTTCTTGGACCCCTGGCACATGATGACACAACGGCCCTCGTCATCCTGCAGCGGGCGATTAGCGTGGCCCACCATCTGCAGCACGTCATAGATGGGGTAATCCACATACCTGAGACACGGAGAGAGAGTTAACAAAGCTCCACGGAAAGCTACCACAGCTCCCCGGCGATTCCCAGCCTCTGCCCGGCCAGGGATGAAGCCCTTTGGGATGAGGGCCTCGATCCCTCGTGCTCAGCACAGCCTGAACTAGCAGGGTGGACAGCGAGGGAAGCCACGGCGCGACACACTCACGCGTGGATCTTGCCGTTGTAGTACTGCGTGTCCATGATGATCACCAGGTGAGCGGCGATGTTCATACCCCAGCAGAGGCTGCGGGAGGCAACCATCACCTGAACCGCACCTGCAAGGCGTACGAGGAGAGCAGTCAGCCCGTGGGCAGAGCGCCTCTGGGCTGCAGAAACCAGCGGGGGGAAGATGTGGGGGCTCTGCGCTCCGGCAGACAGGCCTCGGGATACAGGGAAGCCCAGGAAAGATGGGCAAAGATCGCAGCTTTTTTGGACCCGGGAGGCAGAGAAGTGACACGAGGCTTGGGGCAGCTGTTAGCACCAGCCCAAAGACTGGGCACTGCCAGTCTCCGGGGAAAAGGGTTTAAATGTTAAGAAGTGGCATGTCCCCGCCCCAGCCTGCTCACCGGAGCTGAAAAGCTGCTCCACCACTCGCCGTTCCATGGCCGTCAGCCCCTCGTGCAGGTAGCCCACCCCGTTCACCAGCGTCTCCTTCAGGGTGTTGTCGTTCAGCTTGTCCAGGTAGGGTACCAGATCCTTCTCGGCACAGTGCAGGAACCTGCGGGAGATGGGGAGTAAAGAGCCCGCTGCCAGGCCCAGCAAGCCTGTCCCTCCCTGGTGTCACCGAGTGACACCTCGTAAGACCATTTTCCCATCACTAGTTGTCCCTCAGCCCGGTGAAACAGCCCCAAACACTTCCCCCTGCCTCAGCCGGAGGAGGGACACAGGCCACCACGCTGTTACCTTTGCCTCTGGACATCCGAAGCGCACGTGGTGAGGATGTTGATGGCTGTGAGCCGCGTCTGCTTGCGGGATGGGACAAAGACGATGACCGGCTTTTTGGGCGAGTGCTTCATGATGGCGTGGTAGACCGGCTTGGCCATGGAGAGCAGGCGAGTCTGCGTGTGGCTGATGTTGAAGCCCTGCAGGGGACAAGGAGCAGGCAGTGACACCGGTGGGAGACCCAGCAGAAGGGGAGGGAGCTGAGGTTGCCCAAACCCTACCTGGATGTGCAGCTCCAGGGGCACGGGGCGGACGTTGGGGTGGAAGTTGAAGGTGGAAGTGGCGCTGCAGCCAAGCCAGTGAGCCACGTCCTTGGCGTTGGATAGGGATGAGCTGAGGGCCACGATGCGGATGGGTCGCTCGATTTGGGAGGAGATGTAGCGCATGCGGGAGCAGATGACCTCCAGCACCGGCTGCAGGTGGGAGAGGGCAGGTTGTAGCAGGAATGGGAGGGGAACGCTGAGCTGGCCGCACCACGGCTGCCTCTCCAGGCTGAGCTCCGGCCACCTCAGCCCAAGCGCTCTCATCCAAGGAGACCCCAGGGGATACCACTCCTGAGCTTCCCAAGGATAAGGCCCTCCTATCCCAGCCCATCCTGCAGCTTGGGGAAACTCCCAGCAGGAAAAGCTGACCTCAGACCAGATATCAGGAGTAAGCAACCACCCCCGCCCCAGCAGCTCTTCTACCGAGACCAACACGATGATGAGGATCACTCCTTCCCTCCCAGACACACCCCATTTTCGCCCCCGATGAGATGCACTTCATCCACAATGAAGAGGTTGACGTTCTGGACGTTCTTGCGCTGCTTCCAGCGTCGCGAGAGGATGTCCCATTTCTCTGGGGTGCTGATGATGATGTTCCCCTTGCCCAGCAGCTTCAGGTCAGTGCTGGTCTCCCCCGTCAGCAAAACCACCTTCTTATTGAGACGCTCCTGGAACTTTTCGTACCAGTCCAAGAAGACCTACCAAAAATACAAGGGATGCTGCTATTAACCTCCTAGTAGAACAAATCCTACCACATCCCTGGAGACACACAGACCGACGCCAGGAGGTCGGCGGTGGGATGGTGTCTCTTTGCTCCCTCAGAGAGACCACAATTAATCAAAAGACTCTGGAGTCATCCTGAGGGATGTGACAGCAAAGAAGGGGTGAGGAAAGGGAAATGGGGGATAAGAAAGCAAATTTAAGGTGGGGTAAGGCTCTGGTTTCCTGCAGGATGCCGGGCTTACCTGCTCTGCCAGGGCCTCCATGGGAGTGATGTACACGCAGCGTCCCTCCGAGTTCTGGAGCAACATCCTCAGGATGGCAAATTCAGCGCAAATAGTCTTTCCGCTTCCCGTGGGGGCACCCACAAAGACGTTGTCGTCGCTGTTATAAACGGTGTTAAACACTGGGGACAGAGGGACAACACAGAAGAGAGCAGTTTAGCAGAATCTTCACGGATTTCTATCACAGCTCTAGAAACAGGCAGGGAGAACACAGCCTGCACCCAGCCCGCACAAGAAGGAGCTACAGAAAAGGCTGTTTAAGAGTTTTGAGCCCAGGATCCACTGAAAAAACCAGGCTCTAGTCTGTCACAGGAGCTTTTAAGTGTGAATTCCCCACTCTGGCTAAGTCCAGGCAGAGAAACACGGACAGGGCAGCTTGGGCTCGCTCGCCGCAGCTCCAGGCCTACAAGGGCTCGCTCGCCACAACTCCAGCCCTACCAGCAGCACAGATGGAGAAGTCTGGGGCCAGCCGGCTCTGGGAACCTGAGCCATCCTGTCAGCACAGACAGTTTCCAGGAGCAAACCAGACTGGCTGCCTGAGGCAATCGTGGAATATATCAAAGATACTCTGGCCCATGGAGAAAGATTTGAAGCCATCAAACCTCTAAGGCTCAGGGAGGTAGGGGGGATACACCATTTGGGACAGAAGTTCCTCATGGTACGTGAATAAACCCCACAAAACCAAGGCTACGGGACTGTGAGTACCAAAAGGGCCGGGGCTCACCAAGAGGCAGTTTGGAGGAGAAGAGCAGAGGCAATACCCACCCTGGGTCTGGATAGGGTTGAAGAAAGGGAACTTGTCCTGGTAGAGGCTCTCAAAGGCGCTGTTTCGCAGAGCCGACACAGGCAGCGGCTGCAGATCCAGCAGCTCGGTTGGAGGAGGGTACTTCTCAGGGAGGATCAGGTGGCGGAAGGAAACGGGCAGCTGGGTCTCACAGGCTGTCAGACACACGGAAAAACATTTTCACCTCCGTCAGTACTCCAATGGCTTCATCTCTGAGCTCCCTCTGCCAGCAGAATCCCCAGCCCTGCCGTCACTTGGATCTCAGGAGTCTTTCCCCCAGCACAGCACTAGCCAAGGGCCTGAACGACCCCCTCAAACCCTAGGGGAACCGCTGCTGTGTCACCGAGGTGCTCCTGGCAGAACGAGACTTACAGAGCCAGCGGTCAGAGACCACCCGGATGAAGTACTGCGGGGGCAGCGGCTCGAACACGGGCACGAAGAAGGTGACGAGGTGCTCGTCTTGCGCGTACTTGGCTTTCAGCAGAAAGTACTCGTGGTGCAGGATCACTTCGCTGTCCACATCCTCCACCAGGATCCAGAAAGCTTCAGAGGAACCATGTACCTGAGCAAGGGCAGCTGTTACCTTCGTATCGGAGCTCAGATCCCCCCTTTCCAGCCCTCCAGGAGCTGAACACCAGCCCCTCCCACAGCAATCCCCCCCCCCAGCACTGTATTTAGCCTGGTGACATTTAGCTGCACAGCTCACCTTTTCATCCCACTGGAAGTCGGGGGCAATGGTGAGCTCTACTTTCAGGGTGGAGCGGGTAATGGGCTGCAGATGGACCGAGAGCTCCAGCTTTGGAAACAGATGAACGTATTTGTGGATTGTCTTGCCCATCTTGGGCATTCGGATCAGCTCTCCTGCAACAGAAAGGCGCTGCCGTCAGGACAGATGGACAACAGGGTGACCAACACAGCTCCCAAATGGAATGGTATTCAGTATCGGCAATCCAGGCAGCTGGAAGGTGCCAGGGCAAAGCCCCTGCCCTCCTCAGGCTGCACCAAAACCCTCACCAGTTCTGCCCCTTCAACCAGGCAGACACAAGTCTCCCAGCCTTTGGGTCAAAACATGGCAGAGGAGAATAAAGAGGCAGACACCTCACCCTGCCGCGCTTGTCCGCGTTTCCGTACCTATTTCGTTATGGTTCAAGTCGTAGAGCCGTTCAAAGGGGAAATTCTTCTTCTCGATTTTCTTCACCACTTCTTCAGGCAGCTTCTTGAACTGGCGCAAAGGGCACATGGACTGCCACCTGCGAGGACAGCACGGGTGAGACAGGCAAAGAAACAGAGAGGAAAAGCCTTTGGAGCACCAGGTTCCCCACGCTGCCAAAGACCGACACAGCAGCTCCTTCACAACCCGACAGGCACAAGCACTCTCCTGAAACGCTGCAGACCCAGCCGGGTCTGATGCAGAATCTCATCCAGCCTACCATCAGAGAACACCTCCCACATCTCACTTACATCCGTTTGTCAATCATCTTGCAGAGGTTGAGGGTCTTGTCAGTGAGCTGGGCCCAGCCACGGTTGAGGACGATCTCGAAGATGGCACGCATCAGCCGCCCAGCAGACTGCGGGAACAGAGAGCAGCTCAGAGCTCGGCTGCCATCGTTACATTTAACTCTTCCTCCCTTTCAACCCATTTTCCTGCCCTGCTAGACGGTAATAAAATGTTTTGGGTTGGAAGGGACCTTTTAAATGTCATCTAGTCCGCCCCTCCTGCCATGGGCAGGGACATCTTTCACTCGATCAGGTTGCTCTGAGCCATATCCAACCGGACTTCAAACAGGGATGGGGCATCCATGGCTTCTCTGTGCAACCTGTTCCCACGTTTCACCACCTCATCACAAATAAATTCTTCCTTATACCCAACCCAAGTCTACCAAGTCAGTTTAAAACCGTTCTGCCCTGTCCTATCACTACAAGCGCTGGTAAAAAGCCTGTCCCCATCTTTCTTACAAGCCCTCTTTAAGTATTTGGTTATACTTAAAGGTCCTTCATCGCAAACACCTACAAGTGGAGCAATTACTTGATTCCCCACCTTGGGAACTTGGCCTTTGTGGCAGCAGAATAAGGCTACACTGTAGTCCTCTAGCGCTGAATTTTTTTGGTTACAACTTAGAGACTTCGATGAAGATATAATCTCCATCCTGACAGAAGTCAAACCTTCCCCCACCTCTAGTTATTGTCAAAGCCATTTATGACCACAGACTAAATTCCCGAGGTGCAGACAGTTGGCTGAGACTGAGATATGGCCGGACTGCAGGCACTTAGATGGGAACAGAGAGGTCCCAGCCGCGTTTCCTCACTCACCTGCGTAACGTACACCATGTCTGCCATGAGAGCAAACCCTTCCAGCTTCAGCTGGGAGATGAAGGCCTGGAGGAGCACGTTGATCTGGGGAAGCAGAACAGAATGGTTCTCAGCACCCTCTGCACCAGTGCCTGATCCCGGTGGGCTCCGAGGCGTGGCAGGACCCAAGTGATCCCTGGGGACTGCCTGCCCTAGGCTGCCGGGCGGCACGCTCAACCAGAGGCAAGCAGCACCTGCAGCTCTTTGAGCATCTCTGAGACAGCCCAGGGTTTCCCAGAGGGAAGAGAACAGAAATTGGGCCGGGGGGACACGTTTACTGTGACAGCTGCTTCCCAGGGATCCTCCCTTTAGTCAGAGGAGTCCCCTAAGCAGGCAGCAGGGCTCACCTTGGCACTGGGCTCCTCTATGCTCTCCTTCACTGGGATGGGAACTCGCTCCAGCAACTTCTGAAGCTCGAGCTTCTCCTCCTGCAGAAAACCAAGGCAGGAGAGATGAGCATGGTCCCTCCCAGGGCACGCTCTGCACCTTCCCCTGCAGCACCACCATCGATGCCTCAGGGCTGTCGGGCTCCAGGCTCCATACCTCCCTCACGGTGATGTTCCTGAACTCCGAGGACAGCGAGAAGACCCGGAACAGCTCAATTTCACTCAGGGTGGGTTTCAGGAGCTGATTGTAAGTTTGCATCGTCTCGTTGGTGATGTAGTAGTGGCTGGCGATGCGGCCCAGCTCTGTCACCTGCCACAAGGACAACAGCCAGAGTGAAGGAGCAGAAAGACACCCGACTGTTTGCAGCACAGACGGAAGACACGGAATGGGAACTCGGCTGCAGCAGGGCAGACACCTCCAGACAAGCTAAGCATAAACTCTCAGGCTACAAATCACTCGGGAAAGCTGCTCTACCTGGTACACAATTCCATACATGACAGCCTCCCCTCCTTTCTCATCCCAGTGCCTCTGAGGCAATGAAAATGCAACAGGAATGTGCACTTGCTTAGGAGGCGGCAGCAAACACACCACAGTGACAGACTGAGGGTCGGGGTTTACACCAGCACCCTCTGTGCCAGCACCCAGCTCCCTGGAATCACAGACGTGCACAACAGCAGGTCTGAATGACCCAGCATCCCCTGGGGTCTGTACTTAATCGGCAAGATCCCTTCCCTCAGCCAGAGGATGCTCCCATCCAGCCCTGCTGGGTCACAGCACCTTTCCTAGGTCCTGTCTCACCTGAAAGTTCCCCGTCTTCTTGTCGTACTTCACCAGGTTGTTCTTGTCCAACATGAGGGCTGCAGTGTGAACCAGATCCAGGCGGCGCTGGTCCAGCAGCGGATCCCCCTTCAGATCATCGTGGGATATCCCGTAGAGAGTGGGGGAGCGCAGCATTCGGATATACAGGTAGGTATAGCCCAGCCAATTCACTGCATCCTGAGGAAACACCGACACTTGGCCATAAGAGCCAACGAACGCCTCTCTTGGCAAGCAAGGGCAACGCTCTGGCTCGGAGCCCAGTGCTCCCAGCACTGGCACAGGACACGGCAGGCTGAGCCCAGCTGCATCCTGCTGGGTCATCATTAAACCTGAGCTTGGAAGCCAAGCAGTGCCATACCCAGCTCTTCTTCAGTACCAGAAAAATACTAAGGAATTAAAAAAAAAACCAAACAAAAAACCCACCCTCCACATGCATTTTCCCCAGTGTCCCTCTCCATGTGGGCAACTCTGCTCTGAATTACAGAAGCACCTACCCACTTGCCTCACACACCAGCCAGCCTGACAGGCTGGTGGTTCTCGTGGCTGCCCTTCCAGATCTCTTAAAAAATGTGCTCCTCAGGCACCAAAGGCTGCAAGTTTCTTTGCTCCCATACAGTAACAGCAACACTGATCACTCTTCGCCCCCTGCAAATGCCACCCGCTCTCTGGGTGCAACAAAGGGCACAGGTCCATGGGGAAAGCGAAGATTGGCACTCGCCTTTGCGTTCTGGACATTGCCGAGCACAGTCTCCGCATTCAGCATGTCTGGAAGCTTTGACACCATCTGACTTTCAATGGGGAGCTGCTGGTTGAGCAGGGACAGGTAATACTGCAGCTCGCCGTGGGATGTGATGAGGATTCCCTCTCCTTTGGTGTCGTACTGAGGCCTTCCGGCACGCCCCAGCATCTAAGAAATGAGAAGGTGAGGTCAGCAAAACATAAAAGCTTTTAGTTTGGCAATTTCTCCTTGCTGCCATGTCCTGGGGCTTTACTGCCAGATTGCTCAGTCTGCTGTTACTCCTGGCTGGCAGGAGGCACAAGGAAACATTTCAGATGTGTCTTGGCAAGACGCTGGGAGAGGAATCATTTGTCCTCTTCTCCTACTGAACTGCTTTTCCTCTGCCCTCGCAGCAGGGCTGATCTCAGAACAGCTGAGACAGTCTGGCAGTAGATAACAGGGAGCAAACGCACTGAGAAAATACAAAAGTACACCTCAACCGTGCCTCAGTGGGAAAGAAAAAATCCTGCCCCGGCTCCCGGCAGCGCCTTTGTTACCAGAACTTCACCTGCAGGATGTCCAGAGCACCCAGCTCAGTCCAGCGCCCTTTCTCAGGGCTGTACACCTGCGTCCCCTTGATGATGACGGTGTGAGCAGGGAGGTTCACACCCCAGGCCAGCGTGGCTGTGGAGACCAGCACCTGCAGGAGCAAAACAATGATCAAAGCCAGGTAGAAGCCTCTTCCTAGGGGAAAAAAAGGATCTAAAGTGCTGGCCCTGACATTAGAGACACACACAGAAGGGACAAAGACGGAGAACTGTGACTGTCTCGACAGCTCAGCAGAGGAAGGTCAGATAAACAGCAGGATCTCTGCCCAAGTTTCCCAGCTCACTGCATGACCCTGAGAAAATCCTTTGCTTTCCATTTATATCGCAGCCAGGAAATTGCCTGGATGAGGTTTTGCCAAAGTAGCAACTGCAGAGGAGACAGTTTTCTCCGGGGCAGACCTCTCGCTTTAAACACGCAGCTAGGCCGAAGGGAGAAGTTCTTGCCCTCCCCACTCCTGGTCATGTGCTTTTAGTTTCTATTCTTTATGCAAAAATCAAGACTGCCTGCTGAAGCTGGCGCCTGATGAAGAGTGGGATGGGGGTTGGCTATGCTTGATCCTCTTGATTTTACCCAAAAGGCTACGGGAAAACACAGCTCAAGCGTTTCTTGCAAAGTACCTCCTCCAAACAAACGTGCAACTCCTCCTGGGCCGTGAGGCTCACCTGAATGTGCTTGTCAGCAAACAGATCCTCCACCAGTGTCCGATCCACTCGCGTCATCCCAGCGTGGTGAATGGCGAAGCCGTAAGGAAGAAGGTCCTTCAGCTCCAGGTTCTGCAGCAGAAACACAACCAGCTCTAGGTTTTCCACCCGAGGCAATTTACACCAGGGAGAAAAGCAGCAACAGAAGGTAGCGCATGTCCTCGAGGAAAGGCTGGGAAACTGCACCAAATTGGCAGCATCTTTGTATCTGCGCTCCTGCTGTCGCTGTGTCAGAACAGCCCTGGCCGGGTGGTTACCTTGCACTGCTCAGCTTCGGTCCTCAGCACCTCGGTGGAGGCTGAGCCCTCCCGCAAGAAAAGGCCCAGGGTGTCTTTCTCCAGGCACATGTCCCTGATGGCCCGGGCCGTCTTCCCGGTCTCCTTCCTGGAGTGAACGAACACCAGCACCTGTTAAACAAGCAGATGGTACCACTGCTGAGAGAGGAATCGCAAGATGCCTGACCCAACCTGCTCTTGGTGTTCAGGGTGAGAAGAGATCTAGAATTAGCCCAGGTACCCTGTGAACCACGCACAGAGCTCCTGGTTTAAAAGGGTAGCATCACAACAACTCCCTCAGCCTAAAAGGATAAGTCATACATCAATCAGAGAGCTGGCATGGAGAGAAAACCCGTATTCCTTCCTCTCCCAGCTGCCATCGACCACCCAAACCTGCCCTGTTCTCCGCTGCAGAAACACTGCAGCGACAGCAACTCGAAACAGCCTCACCAGCACCAGGCAAGAACCACAATGAAGTACATCAGGAGCAATAAAGTATCAAACCTGGTTCTTTCCAGCATGCTCCATAATCTTCTCATAAACAATCTCATTCATTATCTGGAAGCGTTTGATTGCTTTCTTCTCTGTAATACCCACATAGGTCTGCTCCAGGGGCACCGGTCGGAAGCTGGTGAGGAAAAAACCCAGGTCCATAAAAGAGAAGAATGGAGAAACCCTGATACAAAGGTCCTGTCAAAAGGCACTCTGGATTTTTCACTGCCAAGTTCCACCCAAGTGCCTCAGCTTCCTCGGAGATCTGATGGCTCCCGTTCTGCCCGGTTATCCAGTAAGGGACTCCCGTTTCCTGGAATCCATTTACTACGCACACGCTCAGGGAGCAAAAATGAGTGTTTCAGGAACTACCATAATCCTATTTTAAGCTTCCTTCAAACAGCTTCTGCAGCATACAGGTACAGCAGAGTTTTATCTGCCTTCTTTAAAGCATCTTCTTGCAAGTACGACAATGCAGGAACCCTGGCACATTCTCAGGCTGGATTTAACTGCTCTAGTCCTGAACGTGCATTTACTGGCACATCCAAGAGCAAATGAAAGCATGTTGAGAGTTGGCTGGAGGCCCTGTGAGACCCTGGCACCCTCCAACAGATAAGCACTCAACTGCCTGCCACAGGAGGCCGGTCTTTCCCAGCTCCCAATAGCTACCCATCACCTGATGGTAAAAGATCTCTCCTGGCTTTCCACGATACCTGTTATCGAAATAGAACAAGCCTTTGGCCGGGTCCACTCTCAGGAACGTCGCCACATCCTCATAGTTGGGGAGGGTGGCACTCAAACCAACGAGCCTGACGTCCTCCTGAGTCATCTCGATGTTGCGGATGGCTCTGGCTACCAAGGACTCCAGGACGGGCCCTCGGTCATCATGCAGTAGGTGTATCTCATCCTGACGAGAGGAAACGGGAACAGAGTTATCCCCGCTCCAAACTGGCTCTATTTACCCATTTTTGGTTCAGTTTCTCAGCAGACCCGCTTGCGTGGATGGAAGCACACCCATCCCACAGCTCAAAGCCCGAGTCTCTCCACAACCAAGCACCAGAGACATCTTCAACCGCTACCGCACATTCTGGAACCGCAATGCCCAAAGACACAGCGCCCATCGTCACCCCAATCCTCAGTGCCAGGGCTCTGCAGGCACCGGTGCTGCTCACCAGGATGACCAGCCGCACCAGCTGGGTGTAAGTGCGTTCTCCTCCCTTGCGGGTGATGATATCCCACTTCTCCGGGGTGCAGACGATGATCTGGGTAGCGCTGATTTCCTCCTTGCACAGCTGATGATCCCCCGTCAGCTCAGCCACGTTGATGCCGTACGTGGCCAGGCGCTAGGAGGAAGCCGACAGACGGTTAAGCCGGATAAATGTGCGTTCCCAGGGGCGGCGTTAGAGCAGCGCAGCCCTGAGATGCTCACAGACAGTTTCATACTCATCCCGCTATAGAACTGGGAGAAACACGTGGATTTTGTAGCCCAGACAGCCAAAGCCTGTACTGACACACACTGGGAGCCTAGTAAATGCAGGCTACGCGAGCAGAAATTCAAGACACAACCCAAACTTTCTCTCCTGACAAGCTTCCACAGATTTTATCGTTCTGTCAGCACAACATAAGGAAGCCACCGCCATAAAGCTCATCTTCCTCATCTTCCCCAACCTACGGTCCAAGCAGGGCCATGACCAAACCTCTCCTTACCTTCCCAAAGCTGCCCACCATCTCCTGCACCAAGGACCTCATGGGCGCGATGTAGATAATCTTGAAATCGTCCACGTTGATGGTTCCGTCGATATTAATGTGCTTCCCTATTTCTCGCAACATGCACATGAGCGCCACGTTTGTCTTGCCAGCACCCTAGAACACAAGCAGAACCAGCCCCGTCGAATTCATGGCTTCGCCGGGGTAAAGGTTCACCCGCAGCAGCCAGCCTTTTCCACCCAAACAGATCATCCTTCAGGATTCCCCATCACACAAGGCCCAAATAGCTGGATCCTTACCGTGGGAGCACACAGGAGCAGGTTCTCATCTGACTCCAGTGCAGCGCGGTAGAGCTTGCTCTGAATACGGTTCAGCGTTTTAAATCCCTCGAATCCAGCCTGGGCGTATTTGGGCAGCTTTTCCACAGAAACCAATTGCTGAAAAGGGAAAATATCAAGTTCAACGTCTTCGTTTCAGTACCTCGCAGGCTGTGGAGCATATGTGAGACCTCAGAGATGCTCCCTGGGGAGAAGCAGGGTCATGCTGTCTCCAGATGGCCTGAGGAGAAGCTCCAGGCCCAGGGTTCATGGAGCAGGTTAGGAAGAGATCAAACGAGCTCGTTAGCTGGCCTGTGCACTCCAACGAGTACAAGTTATAGTTGGCTACACCATCAGAAAAGCAAATCCCCCCGACACGTTCCCACAACAGGACAGAACAGACCACACTTCCGCTGCCAGCACCGATCAAAAGAGGCAATTTATCACAAGGCACGCCATGAACCAGCCGGCTCTCCGGCCCACACTGCACATCGCAGCAAGGAGGGAACAAAAACGGAGCAGAGGGCTGAGCAAAGCAGCTAGACGGGGCCGGGGAGCCCCGAGACAGAAACCACCAGCACAGCACACGCACTCCAGAAGTGAGAAACTAGGAACTGGGAACTCTGTTCTGACACGTGAAATCTCTTAGCTTAAAATAACGGTTCCTCAAGAAATCTGAGAGGGCAGCACAGCCACATCAAAGCCTGCTGAGTACCAGGAAGTTATCTGTCATGATATTAGCAATGATTCATAGAGCCACAGAATGGATTGGGTTGGAAGGGACCTTGAAAGGCCACCTAGTCCCACGCACCTGCAGTGAGCTGGGGCACCTGCAACGAGATCAGGCTGCTCTGAGCCCCGTCCAGCCTGGCCTTGAAGGTTTCCAGGGATGGGGCATCCACCACCTCTCTGGTGCCAGCGTTCTGCCACCCTCACTGTAAAGCAGTTCTCCCTCACATCTAGTCTTAATCTACCCTCTTTTAGTGTAAAACCATTCCCCCCTTGTGCTATTGCGACAGGCCCTATTAAAAGTTTGTCCCCATCTTTCCTATAAGCCCCCTTTAAGTACCGAATGGCTGCTATAAGGTCCCCCCAGCACCTTCTCTTCTCCAGGCTGAACAACCCCAGCTCTCAGCCCTTCCTCACAGGAGAGGTGCTCCAGCCCTCCGATCATTCTTGTGGCCTCCTCTGGACCTGCTCCAACAGCTCCATGTCTTCCTTGAGGGAAGGGAAGGACCTGAGGAGCCCAGAGCTGGATGCAGCGCTGCAGGGGTGTCTCACCGGAGCGGAGCAGAGGGGCAGAACCCCCTCCCCCGACCTGCTGGCCACGCTGCTGCGGGTGCAGCCCAGGGTACAGTTGGCTTTCTGGGCTGTAAGCACTCATTGCCGGCTCATGTCCAGCTTTTCATCCCCCAACACCTTCTCGGCAGGGCTGCTCTCCATCCCTTCCTCCCCCAACCGGTATCGCCACCAGGGCTGGCCCCAACCCACATGGAGGACCTTGCACTTGGCCTTGCTGAACCTCCTGAGGTTCACACGGGCCCACTTCAGCTCGCCCAAGTCCCTCTGACTGGCATCCCATCCCTCCGGCACATCAGCTTACACCACCCAGCTCTGCTGTCACCTCCAAACCTACGGAGGGTGCGCTCCATCCCACTGTGCCACTGATAAAGATATTAAACAGCACTGGTCCCAGTACAGACCCCCGAGGGACCCCACCCCTTGCTGATCTCCACCCCATCATCAAACCATTGACAGCTACCCTCTGGATACGACCACCCAGCCAATTCCTCACCCACCAAATCCTTCTCTCCGCCATCTAGGAAGAAAGATGTCGGGGGGAGCGTGTCAAAGGCCTTACAGAAGTCTAGACAGACGGCTTCAGTCTCCTCATCACTCAACACACCTAGCGCTAAATAAAGGGGAACGAAGCAGGTCACCTACCTCTTCGGAGCCAAAAGGCTTTGGCTTCAGGGCAGGCACGTGCACCTCCTCGTAGCCCTTGCGTTGCCTGCGGAAGGAGCCGTCGGGGAGCTGGCATCGTTTGTTGGCCATGAAGTGACTACCTTGGGCAAACACCAGATCCTCCAAGTCCAGCACCTGCCGGGGAGCCAGTGCCTGGGAACAGCAATGGGAAAGGGGTAAGGATTAGGCAACCACCTTTTCCTGCCATTTTCAGCCTGGGACCAAAGGGAAAGCAACCGCATCCCACTGGCAAGTGCCACATCAGGGGCTTATTCTTGGTATCTTCCTGCCCATGCCACTTCAGCTGCTCTTTCTGCACTGACTGAGGATGCCTGTCAGAAGCGCTAGGAACAGATGACCTCAAAGAGTTTTACCTCTCCTCCTTGGTCCAGATCCATGGTCTCCAAGTCAGTATCCATCCGGGACTGACGAACACGCTCCCGGCGAGAGCGTTCCTCCTGTGCAAAGAGATGAGAATTCAGGCCTGGGGAAGAGCTGCCGAGCCTCCTCCATGGACTGCCAGGCTCTCCTGTCACACACAGCTTTGCACCCAGCGTGTCCACGCAACCAGAGTGCCACGATTTTTTTCAGGCAAGGCCATTCACATAACCAGAGCCAATAATTTTTGGCAGTAGAAACCAGTATCCCCAAGGCCAGGATGTAAACTCGCCTTCCAGGAGAGCAGATGAAAAGAAACAGGGAGTGAAGACACACAAACCTGCAAAAACCCAGCCTGCAGCATGCCAGCAGCGCTCCGCAAACACGGAGACGCCAAACTGGCCCCTCACGTCAACATAACCAGGGTTTTTTCTAGCAACAAAGCAGCAATATGGTATTAATTCCCCAAAAACCAGCAACCCTCAAATGAGTCATGGAACTGCTATCATCCAAAGGCCAAGCCGAGCTAATCCTGCATGCCAATAAACCTGTGGAGCGTCACATTCCAAACCCAGGTAATTAGGAGGTGATCAGAGGTGACCAGGGTGTTTTATTGCAGCGGGCCTCGCATCGAGGGGGCCCAGAGGTGAAACAGCGCTGTTACAAAACAGTTAACACCAGCATAAAAACGTGAAACTCGCAGATGCTGACATTTCCCTGGAAACACGGACAGCTGAGTGATTCAAAAAATAAGAAGTGGTAAATATATTGCCCTCTCAGCTGAGCCTCAGCCATCACCTAAGCAACGTTTCCTACGGTTTCCAGATTCCAGCTGAGTCAGCAGGCTGCTCTCTCACAAAGAACAAACAAAACAACACAACGCCGACCGCAGACGGCGGCAAGGATCCCACAATTCCTCCTCTCGCCCGCCTGAGGTTCCCTCTGGCCTTACCCGGATGAGATCCTCCTTCTCTGTCTCGTGCAGCTGATACAGGAACTTCGACAGCTCAGGATCCGCTTCCATCTTCCCCATTATCCTTTCCTTTTCAGCTTCACTCTGTGCACTGGCCAGCAAAGTGCAGTACAGGACTGACGAAAGAAAATTAAGGGATGGCAGGCAGGGTTAAGGGCTGAACCGAAAGAAGGGAGCAAACCAAGGGCCCAAGCTTCGCAAAGCAATGCCGACAGCAGCTAAAAAGCCCCGGGTCGTGCTAGAATCGGGTCAGAACAGCAGGGAAACAACAAGGTGGGACAGTTAAAGCAAACGCCACTCACTCATCATCCGGTGCTGCCGCAGGACTTTAATGAAATCGAAGGTGTTAAAGCCCAGGAGCAGAACAAGCTGGTTCTCGCATTCCCGGTCATCGCTTGCAGTCTGGAAGGAGAAGAAACAAGGAATGACCGGTTACCTCAGCGCCCCGCAGAACCAGAATCCCTGCTTCGCGCGGAACTGAACGCAAGCGGAGCTAACCAGCAGCTACAGGCGAGGCCAGGTACCCGGTCAGACTGCAGGCAAACATCCCACCCGCCCTGACTCCCCTTCCTCCCCAGCGAGTCACGATGCCCAGCGCACACCAGCATCGGCACAAAACGGCAGGGAAACGGACCCGACTTACAACAATCTCCCAGCAAATGTTGACAAAAATACAATCACCTTCCCCTCAGCAGAAGATTTCTGCGAATTAAGCCCAGCCCCAACCTAGCCCAGAACTTATCTATCCTGTTGGCAAACACAGCACATCTGCAATCATATTTAATTTGAAGAAACACAGGTAACGAGTTGTCGGGGTAAATTCCTCTCCCGCAGACAGAGAGGTATTCTGAGACGGCCGCAGCCCGGCGGATCAGCTGGCCACTGACCTTCAGGATCTCCAGCACTTCATCAGCTTTCTTCTGGGAAACAATGGCATCGTCGTAGAAGCGGCTCAGCTGCCGCTGGAGCCAAAAGGCATCGATGTCTCGAGGATGCAGATCCTTCTTCTTTGAACTCATCAGCTCACCCGATGCCACAAGCTTAAGAAAAATCCCACAAAAATGTTATCTCCCGGAGGGAGGAAAGCAGGCACGTGACATTTGTGCTGCAGAGCGAGCATTTGGGGCCTCTCTCTGCCCTGGCAGAGCGGAGAACCAGCAGATACAACTGTGCCGCTGCCAGACCTGTTAAATTTCTTAACGTTCCTTTTGGCCCCCATCAGACAACAGCTTCAAGGCTCTTGCTTCCCCCTACAAACGACCTTAACTCCATCCAGAGACCAATAGAACCCCCGACCCTCCTCCAGACGTCCCCAAGCCACCCTTCAGGTGTTCCTGGGTGACTCACGTTGGCTGAGAGGGTGCAACGGACAACGGCTTCATCTCCCTCCATGTCATCATCCGACGCCTCGTCACGCACCTCGCCGTAAATGTCCTCATCGCCTTCCTGTTGAAAGGAGAGTTCTGGTAAGCGGCTTTTGCCAACATCAAAGAGCAGCTTTTCCTTGACAGAAATGAATAATCTGGAAACTCATTCCTGAGGGGAAAAAGCCTGCCTCGTGCTTTTAACAGGAACATAACGCTGGCGTTCAGGTCAAGGACCACATGATAAGATTATTTCTGCTTTCTACAGAGGTTTTGCCAGCGCCTCCTCCACTAATCTCGTATTTGTCTCTCTTAGTGTTCTCTCAGCCTCTTCCAAAAAACAATCCCAGGGAGTGTTTCTACAAAACACCTCCAGCCAGCGCATCTGAATTTCTCTCTTCCTCCCAATCTGTCAAGTTTCCCCACGAGATCTAAATATCACCATCTGTTTTCCATCGTACTGACTCATGATAAGCCTTGGATTAGCAGGATAATCAACAAATCCTCCCCAAGCCAGGAAGCGGTATCCAAAATAATCTGGTTTCCCCTTCCTGGCAGAGACATCCCAGCCCAAGCCAACACCCGCTTCCCAACGTGACCGAGCGGAATGGGACAATTGTGGCCCCGGCGGAACAGCTCGGAGCAAGGGGACAGGGCAGAGGCTCCGCTGCCTCCCTGCAGCTTCTCATCTCCTACCTCCTCGTCGGACTCAAACTGCACGTTCACCCCGTATGTCTCATCAATATTGTCATCTGCAAGGAAGAACAGAGTTAAATTCATCTGAAAATCTGGGCACCACATGCAGGGTTCACAGATCCACAGGCCCACCCACACCTCTGCACATGGAAAAAGATGAAAAGAACGTGGTTTGGGGGGCTTGAAAACTGTCCAGACATTTTTCTGGCTTCTTTGTGCAAACACTACCCCAGGCTAAGGCCGGGTTTGGCACCAGTAACCCGACTTTCCGCCAGCCCCGTCCCTGACGCCGCAGCCCACACCTTCCCATACCCATGTTCTGGATTTCTTTGTCTCCACCATAATCCGTGATCTTCTTCCCCAGGTTCACCAGCACGTGGTAGCGGGTATCATCCGTCTGTCCCAGCAGCAGATCGATCTCCTTCCGCCTCTCCTTATCACGCAGCTTCTCGTTCTTCAGTACCGCCAGGACCTCGTCAGCAGCTCCGCAGAGGATGTCACGCGGCTGCGGAAGGAATTACGCGTAGCACGGAGAAGAAATTTGTTACGTGAAGGGTGCGCTGTGGGTCCCCTGATTTCTGGACCCTCATACAGGCACCAAAAGGCTACTCCCACAACAAAGGCGCCACCGCAACATCCCCAAGCCCAAAAGGCAGCACCGAGGGAGCAAAGCCATCCCACGGGATTACAGGGAAAGATTAAAAGATCCAAGGGCCGGCTCTGTCGCACAGGCTTTGTGCTGTCCTGTCCTGAGGCGTCTCCATCCTCACCTGGTCCCCAAGGGCCGCCTGGATGAAGCTCAGCAACACCTCGTAGGTCTCGCGAGTCTCCTTGGTTTTGGGTTTGTAGATGATGCCCACCATCTCATCGATGCCCTCGGAGAGCAGGGTGTAACCCTTCATCTTGTTGATGTCGTGCCTGTCCTCGTCACGCTTCCTCCGCCTGGGAAGAGGAGCGGGGAGCAGAGCGCCTGGGTCAGCCCCCCGGCACAGCCCTGCTCCTGCAAGCACGGCGAGGCTCTTCGATTTGAAAAATCAAGGCAAAAATGAAATCGATTTTAATTTTTCATTGCAACTCTAGTTTCTTCACACAGAGCAAGAAACTTTAAATGAAGAAAATAACATCTCTACACCTTCCAGCTCGGTGGTTTTCGGTCTGCAGCCCCATGCTCACGCCCCTAAAACATTTTCCACTACAAAATATTCCCAACACCGTTGAATTCTATGTCGGCAACAGCACTAAGCCAAATCAAGGCCGCATTAATCAAAGACAGGAATGAAAAATTAATTGCCCAGAGTGTCTTGCATGTAAATCGTTTCCAGGCAGGGCTCTGCACCCCCCTGGCTCTGAGCTCGCACTCACTTCGCTCGTCTTTCCTCCTGCATCTGGGGTTTGGTTCTCTGGGCCTTGTCCCCCATGCGGGTCCCGTCCAGTTTGCCCACCAAGGACAGAACCTCTCCCGTTGGCTCATCCCGCCGGGTGCGGTCGATCAGCGAGCGGTCGGCTTGGAGGACGAGGTTGGAGTTCTGGGACAAGGAAGAACAGGGGCTGGCAGGGGCCGGGGAGGAGCGATCGCAGCCCCCGCCGTGGGGCTGAGGGGGGTCTGCCCCACTCCAGACCCACGGCAAACCCCGGCAGCCTGGCTAAGCACCACACACACACACTGCCTTTCCATACAGCACGCTCCACCGCGCTCCAGACACAAATAATCTGCATTTTAATTAACCGGGGTGTTATTTAACCCCCCCGTCAGGCACAGGTTTAGACTTTAGGCTGGGTTTAAGCCACTCAGCCTGATCTTAAGGCTCGTTTCAGCCGGGAGAACTGGCCCGCTCCTCACCCGGGTGCTCCGTTATCTCTCAGTGCCCGGAAACTCTCAGTTTAAGGGGGGAAAAAATCCGGAAAAAAGCTTAGAAAAAGGTTTTAGTTCTGAGAGCGGCCGCCCAGCCCCGGTAAATGGCCGTTACACCGAGCTCTCCTCAGGGGAGAGAGAGGGGCCGCCCCGGGCCCGGGTGTGA
>JAVJGI010000041.1:4896136-4907735 GCA_035590275.1 Ibycter americanus
AGACAGGTTGGGGTGGGGGGAGTGAGATTTGGGGGCTTGGGCTGAGTATGGGGCGGGCTGGGAGCTGGGGGAAGGGGGTTTGATTGTGGGGGGCGTCAGGGGAGCTGGGGCAGATGAGGGAGCGTGGGGGTCCAGGCCAGCGGGTATGGGGGCTGTGGGGACACAGAGGGTGTTTGAGCTGGGGAGGTTGGGGAGTCTGGGCCAAGGTGGCAGTGGGGGGGGCTGGGAGGGCCACAGGGCGAGGGGGAGGGGTGTTGAGTGGAGCAGGGGAGGGCTACAGGGCTTGGAGCTGGGGGGGCGTTTGGGCTGGGGGTACCAGCAGCACTTCAGCTTTCGGTCCTTGGCACGATGATGGCTGCAAGGACCGTGTCCCCTGCAGGTGAATTTGGGGTCCTGTGCTGAGCAGCTTGGGGTCCCTCCGGGGGCTGCCATGGCTGGGGCGCGCCCGCTGCCCCCTTTGCCAGCTTGGGGTCCCTCCGAGGACCACCACGGCTGGGGTGCGCCCGCTGCCCCTTTTACCGTGCCCGCGTCTCGGAGTGGGGCCGGTGGCGTGGTGTGCCAGCGCTGTGCTCGGCCAAGGTGTTGTGCTCCCTCCGCGAGCCGTTTGCCGGACGGACAGCAAAGCTCCCATTAATACCTCGAGAATTCCCCTTGAATTTCAATTTGGTGTTGAAAATAGTGGGGGTTTTGTGCCCCAGCATCCAGCCAGCTCCACAGCGGTTTGGAAGATACCCTACAAAACCAGAAGCAATCTGTCACGCTCAACTTTTATTTTAATAATATATTAAGGGAGTTGTGTGGTTTGGTTGGTTTTTTTTCGCTTGGGTTTACGGCTCCCACAAAATGTGGGTGCCAGGCGAAGCCACCAGCCGGCTTCACAGCGTTGTGTGAGCAAATCTGTTATAAGCTTATCGTGTTCTGTGCCCGTTAGCGCAGGGAATTTGTTGATAGCTCAAGAAATAATTGGCTCGTCAGCAATTAGGAGCTGCTTCTCAGGCCTTTCCTGCTGTTTTTTTTCCCCTGGGTGTGAGTTACCGATTTAGCTTGGCTTGCTGTTGCCTCAGAATAGTGTGAGATGGGAATTGGTTCCTCGGCTTTTTATAGCCTTGGGTAACGAGCAATTCCCTTGGGATTAATTATTTCTGCTCGCATCCAAAATATAGGGCAGCACGGGCTGTCGGCAAGGGGAACAGGGAGCGGTGGGACGCTCTCTGGTTCGACAGCACGTGAAGCTGCTGGCTGTTGCGCTGGGCAGAGGATGGTGCAGCCGGCTGCGGTGGTCCGTCCCTGCCAGCCCCTCAGGGACAGGGAAGCGGTAGGTGCCAGTGTGTGACCCTAATTTCACATCCGCGCTCCTTCTCTTGCAGCCATGTTACCTGCGAGACTGGGAGATGCAGGTGCATTTTAAAATCCATGGGCAAGGCAAGAAAAACCTGAACGGAGACGGTTTTGCCATCTGGTACACCAAAGATCGCATGCAGCCAGGTAAAGCACCGGCAGAGCTTGGGGAAGTCGCGGTGGGGAATTGCAGTGTTTTGGGGCCTTAGGGCTGTTTTTCTTCTACCCTGGGAGGCAAAGAGGGAGTAACGGCCGTGGGTGAGGCTGTCTCTGAGCTTTGGCACCCTGGATTGGGGTTTCTGGGGGTCCTGGGGGGCTGGAGTCAGCTTGGGGGTAGGCAGCTTTGGGAGTATTCCCACACACGGGAAGTGTGGAGCCTCCTGCACCGGGAGTCACCTCCTTCAACAGCAGACTGCGGAGGAAGCTTGATCCTTGCCCAGCACAGGGCAGGGGGTTTAATCTGACCCTCTGACTCCCCTGCCTGGGGAGGGTCTGTGTGCTCAATTAACTGCTTGAGGCTGCCTCGTTACCTGATACAGAGCGCAAGACAAAGGGATGGGTAACAAACCCTTTGCAACGCTTGCCTGGCCTTGCCACCCTGATTCAGAGCCTCTCCTTCCTTCTAGGACCTGTCTTTGGAAGCAAGGATAATTTCCTGGGCCTGGGAGTGTTCGTGGACACCTACCCGAATGAGGAGAAGCAGCAGGAGGTGAGCTAGAAGGATAAACGGGACCGTGCTGCTTGCCAGCTGCCTGCAGCGAGTGGCACGGGCAGCACTGAGGTTATGGCTCCTGGTGCCGCGAATGCAGCTCTTCGTTGGCACGGTGCGATCTTTTTTGAGCTCTTAAATCAGAGCCCAGATACTGCTCTGCTTCCTCTCCATCGCCTTTCCCTGCCGTGCTCTGCATAGTCGATTTCTCTTCTGAGTGAGGCAATAACTCTTCAGCGACGTGAAAAGCCACGGGGTAGTTTTGTGGTCAGCTTCACCCAGAGAAAAGGCTTTCGGGGCAGGAGAAAACGAGCTGATGACACCACCTCTGCATTGTGAGCTCCTGTGCTCTGGAGGCTGCCAGCAAGTAGTGGTCCAGGTGAAGCTGTACCAAGAGCGTGGTCTTTGTAGACCTTGAGTAGAGCAGTACCCGAGCTGCCAGCCCAGCCCTGCCTGCACGACAGGGCTGTTCCGTGGCAGCTAGTTGGCAGGAGGCTTCCCCTGCTCTCAGGGGCGCAGCATTATGGTGCTCTGCCTCTTTGAAAGATGCCTGTCTAAGGACCTTTGTGTTCCTGATGCATTTGTTGTTCGTTTGGGGGCTGGTTGGCGCCTGTCCTTGCGGAGAGGGGAGTGCAGAAGCAGTTAAAATCAGGCCCTTCCCACCCTGATGCTGGATTCTGTTTCAACGCTCCAAAACCAAAGCTCTGAACCCTTAATTCTAGTTTCCCTGAAAAACTAGGCACTGTTTTACCCCCAGACCTTGGTGCTCACCCTGCTGCCCCACAGGACCCCCTTTGTCCCACGGAGGGAGACAGGAGGGGGCAGTTGGGATGTGCTCTGACCTCAGACCGGCTGAGCAAATGTTGAGTAACCACCAGCTTTTGTTCAAACATCCAAAGCAACTGGCTCTGCCGTAGGGGTGGACTTTGTGCTGGTCAAAGCCTTTCTGAGCCGCCTGGTGCTGTGTTACCGGCAGCGCCTCAGGGATTAGCGTGGGGTTGGATGAATCCCCTTGATTTGCAGGGTGGCAGCTCTGCTGTTCTGGGGTAAAGGGATGCACAACAAGTCTTGTTTAAAAAAAATAATCAGTGGAATGTGGGTGTTTGGCTTCCCCGGCAGTCTGCAGCCAGAAGGGGCTGCCCTCCGGTCAAGCACTGAGCAAGGGAAGAGATGGAGAAACGCTGATCGGCCGGTTGCTGTCATGGCGTCTGAGTTCATGGCTGCTTTCTCTCGCTTTTAAAAGGATAAAAAAAAGCGTCTTATTCCTGAGGGAAGAGGGGCAGGTTAGTTGTGGCTCCCTGGGAAGCTGTCGTGGCCCATGTGTCCCTGTTGGGGCTCTGGTGTTTGTGTGAGCGAGCTGCTGCGTGGCGAGGAGGAGAAATGCTTGACGTGGCTTTTGCCTGCCGGCACCGTTTCCTTGCTGCGTGTCCTGGGATTCAGCACCTAACACCTCAACTCCTCTCTGCTTTAGCCTCCGCTAAGCCGATAACACGCTGAGCTCTCTAGGGATGAAGTTTCCAGGTTGCAGGTTAATACTAAACTCCGGTCTGTGACCGTCTTTGCTTCTGTGCTCTTTCTTGCTTTGCGATAACCCTGGACTGGCAGGCTCAGAAGAGGAGGTACAGCCCGGGAAATCAGGTACTTGCTCTTGCTGACCTACCTGTTCCCAAGTTGTCGGGTTTCACCTTGGCTCACAGTTGAGGAATTCTCTCCTCTGAGCTCTAAAAATCCTTGTGTGAGCTGGGAGAGACTGCATGGAAACCGGCTGTCCTCCATCCTGGATATCTGGGAGCTGAGGCTGAGCCTGAGGAAGGCTGGGGGATGGAGTGGGATCGTGCTGTTGTCTTGTTGAGGCAGAGTTTTGGGGGGCGAAGGAGTTTGGGGTCCGTAGGGCTGTCACGGCTCTTGACCCTGGAGGCGTGCCGGGATTCACAGGTAGAGCTGAGCCATGGCCAGCGGGGTGGGAGCACGAACTGACCCCCAGCCTTGCCCCCCCTCGCAGCGTGTCTTCCCCTACATCTCGGCCATGGTGAACAACGGTTCTCTCACCTACGACCATGACCGGGATGGGCGACCGACGGAGCTGGGGGGCTGCACGGCTATGGTGCGCAACCTCAACCATGACACCTTCCTGGTGATCCGCTACGTGAAGAGGAGACTGACGGTGAGTGCTGCCTGCCAGGGCAGAGCGGGCAGCGGGGCCGTGGGGGTCTGAGGGAGTCTAAGGGAGCTGCTTCTTTTTCAGGTGTTGATCGATATCGACGGTAAGCACGAGTGGAGAGACTGCATTGACGTGCCGGGTGTGCGCTTGCCCCGTGGGTACTACTTTGGGACTTCTTCTGTCACTGGAGACCTGTCAGGTACTGCCCTGGGGTCCCCAGCCTTGTTTCCCAAGTGGCTCTGGCAGCTCCTGCGCAGCTTTGGGTGTCTGGAGGTGCAGCTTGGCACCTGGTGGGGCTTACAGAAGCGCGTGAGGACTTTTCCATGCTTTAAGCACCCTTGAGCTGTGAATGGGAGCCTTAGTTTTTATCTTGCAGCAACTCCTGAGGAGCCCAAAGCCCTGTCTGGGCACGTCGCTCCCCTGAGTGCGTTGTCTCGGCAGCGCTTCCCTCTTTCCTTGAGCTCCCTGCGGAGCCACGGCCCGGCCTCAGCCAGCCTCTCAACAACACGGTGGCGAAGCAGCTGTACTGGCTCAGCCGGAGGGTCTGTCTCCAAAACACGTGCCTTGGGAGGAGTGAAAACAGGATGAGCACTGAAAAAATCTCCTGTGCTCTCCTGCCACCACCGTGGTGCCTGGGTTAGCCCCCAGGGCAGCGCTGGAAAGAGCTGCCTTCGCTGCAGACGCCTCGGGCGTCACGGCCAAGCCACAATGCTTGCTCCTGCTCTCTGACTATCTCTGGGACACGCTGGGTGTATTTCGCTTTGAATTTCGTAGCCTGAGAGCTATTGTCTGCCTGTTATTGAGGTTGGGACCAGCCAGGCGTGCCTGGAGATGGTGCTGCAAACATGGGCCAACGTAAATTGGGTTTTGTAGAGAACTAAAGCTAAAGCCCCCTGCCTTCCTCAGCATAATACTTCTCTCCCGACGCTGGTGGAAGTGCTGTGAGGCCTGACGCTACCCTGCTGTGCCTCTTTCAGCAGGTTTTAAGCCCGATTTGAGTTATGCCTCTACAAAAGCGCATTGATGGCCAGTGTCTGGGCCCATTGTTGGCTCCAACAACAGTTCTTTTTCTCTCTCAGATCTCTGCCCAGCACCTGGGGAGCTGGCAGGCTGGTGTGGAGTGTTCACCTGGTCCCACTAATAACTCCACCATCACGAGCAAAGAAAGTAGGGCCACGTGAGGCCAATGCTAACACATTCCCTTTGGGTGGCTGAGCGGTTTCGAGTCAGATGACCTCCTGGTTTGGGCTGTTGTTTTTCAGTTTAAGTAGCTTAGAGGTTCCTGTTGGCAGAGGGCCCTGCGCTGGGGCGCAGCTCTCGGCCCAGCGTAGACTCTGCCCTGCAGAGGTGAGTTTTTTCCCTTTGGGTGGTGAGAGCCGGCACCTTTGCCCCAAGCGATAACATCCCATGGTGCTGCCTGTGGCACTCAAATCCCTGGCTGGAGCCATATTTATCGGTGACACCTCAGGACATGTTTCTCTGCTTCCAGACAACCACGACATCATTTCGCTGAAGCTTTACCAGCTGACGGTGGAGCGGACGCCAGAGGAGGAGAAGCGGGACAGAGAGGTCTATCTGCCAGTTGTGGACAACCTGAAGCTGCCAGGAAGTGAGTAGGTGGGATCCTCTGGGGAAGGTGGGACTGGCAGGGATCTCGGGGGGCTTGTAGGGTCGCGGAGGTGCGGTGCTTGTGGAGCAGAAACCATGTTGCCAGCAAACCAGCCGAGCTCCAGCTGGAATCGGGAGGTCCGTGCCCTCTTCCTCGCGCCGATGGTTGTTGTCACCCCGTGTGACACAGCCGGTGTCGCAGCCCGTCTCCGTTTGGCGTGGGCGTAATGTGCAGCAGTGCTCGCCCTCGGAGAAGCGCTGCCTTCCCGGAGGACCCTGGCACATTGGGCTAAGCCTGTCCGCTCCGCTTTGGTCATGCCATGACCAAAATGGGGTGTGCAGCTCCACTGGAAGCTTGTGGCGGTTTGAACCTCGATGGTGTCATCTCCCATCCAGAAATCCCACCACAGATGAGTCCACAAGCCCCCTGCGTGCCCTGAGGTCTCGTGGCTGTAGCCTTTACGATGAGCCTGGCCTGAAAGCTTTGGGAAGGCAAATCCTGGGGTGGCGTGAGCCTGGCAGGGCATGTGTGGGTTTAGCGGTGTGTTGGTGTGGGGTGGTTACACCCCCACCAGTGCAGGCAAATCTCAGCTGGGTTTTGGGGCTCACGAGCTGTTTTTCTTCCTGTGTGACGCAGTGGAGGCGCCGCTGGAGCCCATGAGCGGCCTGGCTCTCTTCTTAATCGTCTTCTTCTCCCTCGTTGCCATTGTTTTTGCCATCGTCATTGGAGTCATCGTCTACAACAAGTGGCAGGAGCAGAGCAGGAAACACTTCTATTGACTTGGGAACCCCCCTGGGATGGCCTGTTGCTAGTCCTTGCTAGCCACATCCCGACTCCCACCCATCCCAGATTGGCCAGAGCGTGATGGACAGACCCTCACGGCAGGGACCTTTGTGTCCCCCCAAAAATCCCAGTGGGGATGGCCGCCGTTTCTTACCGGGTTCCAGAACTCTGACGCCGCTCCTGGTGGGAGCGGGGATCCCCAGCGTGGCATGGATGGACTGGGAGCTGAGCGCCGCGGGGATGGACCCGCTGTCCCCCAAAGGAGTTTTGCTTTGTGAGTCGTTCAGGAGGACGGGCTGTGCCGCGAGGCGCCGGCGGCGCTGAGCCGTCTCCCTGCCATACGGGGAGCCCAAACGCGGGCAGAAGTCACCACCTGGGCTGTGAAATCCCGGCTGAGAGGGATGCCAGCGAGCGATGCCTGGCCAAGCGCCTGCTTTCCTCACCAGATTCCGAGGGTAACCTCTTGCAGCGTTACCGTAACCCTCGCAGCCCCTTGTCTCCAGCAATTTCATTTCCAGGAGGGATTTTTCCAAGCTGTTCATCCCGCTCCAGCTGTTTTCCATCGCCTGCCTTAGGCTGGTTTTGGGGGCCAGACTGCTTTTCTTTGTACTTTGAATCCCCTCACCACCCTGCAACCCCTCTCTGTTCCGCTAGTCACCGAGGTTTGGTGTTTTGGGGTGGGGGGCACTGACGGTTTTCCCCTGTGGCGAGGCTGGGAACCTGCCTGGCTGCCGGGCTCGCTCCTTGGGGAGCAGCCGGTCCCCTCTGTGAAGCCAACCTGGGGCAGCCCCTCGCTGCAGACCCCCTTCCCAGGTTTGGGGTGTAACGCTGGGTTCCCCATTTTAAATAACTGTTTGCTGCTGCGTCTTGGGGCTCAGCCCCTCTCCCCGCTCCGTAGGGCCGCTGCCGAGCATGCCACCGCCTCCGCACGCCTCCCGTCCCGGCACGGCCTCCTGCACCGGTGCTGTTTGCATGTCGTGTCGTGGCTTCTGGCAGCTTTTCCCTTGGTGCTCGCTGCATCCCGGGGCCCTTCCGAGGAGGAGCTGAGCCTCGTGGGGTGTTTCCCCTTCCTCTCGGAGCTGGAGTTCCCGCTGCCTTTCAGGGAGTCGTAGTTTATTCCTACCTCAGTGACTGCTTTGGTCAATGATTTCGCTGCGTTTCTCTTGCCGGTGTCGCAGCCGCCTTCGCCCCTGGGGACCCCGGTGGTCACTCACAAGGTGCGTGGGGTCCCTGGGGGGACCCAGGGGAAGGGAGATGTTAGGTCAGTTTGTCCCAGGGAAGTTTTAGTGGCTCTGGGGACATCAAGGTGGCAAATTTTCCGCCCTGCCAGCCCCATCGTTGGCAGCACCCTCCTCGACGGTGTCCTGGGGAGCTGTGTCCTTGCCCCACAGCTTTCCAGGACACTAGCACCCAGGATGGATCCCTGTGGGGGGCCGGGTGGTCCCCAGGGTGGGGAGAAAATGTGTGGCTGATGTTTTTTCAGCAGGGCGCTGTCACCGGGGTAGGTGGGAGCTTTTTACAAAGTGCCCAACGGTAGTTGTGGCGTGAAAGGACAGGTTTTTTTTCTGGTGTTTTGCCTCTTTTTGCCTGATAACCAGGAGCGAAACGTGTGTGCCTCTGCCTGGAGCTGTAACTGGTGTCTCGGAATAAACATTGGTTTGTGTGTGTGTGACACGGCCGTGCTCCTTGTCGCCGCCGAGTCCCCTGGATGCAGCGTTTCCTCCCCAAATTGATGCCGTCGAGTGCCGCGGTGAGGCGGGGGGGTCACATCCCAGTGCCGTGGGGCTCCCCAAAATGGTGTAGCCCCTTTTCCCACCAGCCAGTGGAGTTGAGGTCCATGATTTGACTGTTACTGGATGTGGCTTTATTAAAGAGGCGACGCAGGGGGGTGGCACCCCTTGGCGCTCCCCGGTGCTGGCACATCAGGGCTTGGCCATGCTGGCTGCGTGATGCTCGCCGCCGGCAAGGTGCAAGCTCTGGAGAGGGTTCACCAGCTTCATGGCTAAATAACCCTGCATGAAGGGAAGAGGGGAGCTCACGGGGGGGCTTTGCAGCTGGTGAGGGGGGGATTTGGGGGGCAGCCATGCCCTCTGCGCTCACCGGGGCGGCGTAGACGAAGACGAGGAGCAGGGCGAGCAGCAGCAGCAGCGCCAGCCCCAAGCTGATGCGGCAGCGGTGTTGCTGCCAGATGCTGTAGCGCAGGCTGCGCAGCGGAGCCTGTAGCCACAGGAAGGACCACTCGGGCCGCCTGCGGGTGACACCCAGCTCAGACCCCCCCCTGTCCCCCGTGTCCCCCCTCCTTGCACCCCAGGGGGACGAGCCGCTCTTCCCCAGGGACTCACACAGGCGCTGGGAGCGTCGGGTACATGTTGGGCTCATCCCGGCCTTTCCCCGCTGGCCGCTCTTCCGCCTCCTTTGCCGTCAGCAGCTCCAGGCTCAGCTCCACCTTACCCTGGTGCAGGGAGATGGGGTGCAGGATCTGGCCCCCCCCAGTCACTACTGTCCCCCACTATCCCGCTGCCACCTACCGAGAGGCGCCGCTTGCCGCCCTCCTGCACCGTGCAGGGCCACCATCCCCTTGCCCGTCTTTGCCGGAAAAGGGAAAACCAGGAGGGGGCCTGTGCCCCCCGCCAGGGCCGGGGGTTTTGGGGGGTCTCCTGTGGCATTGGGGTGCAGTCCCGGGGCTGCTGGGCTGGCCGTGGCAGCCGGGTGAGCTCCAGCTCCAGGACGCCTGTGGGGAAAAGGCAAGGTGGGGGGACAGCTGGCTGTCACCCGTGGGTGCCCCCCATCACCCATGGGTGCCCCCCATCACCCGTGGGTGCCCCCCACCCTGCCAGGGGAAGGGAAACGGGGTCTTACCCAGAAAATCATCAGCCGAAAACTTGTCGTTGTCCCACACTTGGAGGATGAGCTTGGGGGGCACCTTCAGCACCGTCTCATCCAAGCTCCAGAAATGCTCCTGCCGTGGCAGGGGGAGGGAAAAAGGGGTGTCATTGTGTCCTCCCCCCACCATCACCCCCACCCCGGGGTGCCCCTCACCTTCCGTGGCAGGACGCAGAGCTGCTCGGCCACCAGATACTCGAAGGAGAAGACGAAGCGCCAGTTGAAGCCCCCGTCGCCCTGCAGCGAGCGGTAATGCACGTCCGTCTTCTGCTTCTGCTCCTCCAGCCCATCCAGCCACCTGCCGTGCCACCCGGAGGGAGGGGACACCGCTGTCACCCGTGTCCCCAACCCCACTGTCACCTCCCCAGCGGAGGGGATGCGGCGGTGGCCTTGGCTCACCCGGTGACGTAGATATCGCTCATCCGCTGCCCCATCAGGTTGATGTCCCTCAGATCCACGTCCCGTGTGTTCCAGACCACGCAGCGCAGCTCGTACCTCGGGAGGGGAAGGACACCAGGACGTGTCACCTCCTCCCCCACCCCTGGGATGTCCCCATCCCACCTCCCAGCCCTGGCTGGGTGCTCACCTCTGGGGCTTGCGGGGGGTGATGTCAACGGGGGGCCCGGGGGGCCCCAGGCTGGCGGGGAAGATGTCCACCCACATCTGCACCTTGCCCTGCACAGCACCCAGAGGGGCTGGGACCAGCACCCCTTGCTCCCAGTGCCAGTGTCCCCCCCATCCCAGGGTGTCCCCATCACCTCTGCGTCCCCATCGCACACCCCCACCCCCAGCATCCCTCCCTGCCCTGGGGTCCCCATCACCTCCCAGCATCCATCCTTGTCACCCCAGGGTCCTTGTCACCCCAGGGTCCCCAGCACCGCCTGGGTTCTTGTCCCCCCCGAGCATCCTCTCTGCCTTTGGGTCCCCATCACCCCCCGGGTCCTTGTCACCCCCCAGCATCTCTCCCTGCCCTGCGGTCCCTATCACCTCCCAGCATCTATCCTTGTCACCACAGGGTCCCCATCACCCCCCCAGCGTCCGCCCATCCTTGTCACCTCAGGGTCGTTGTCACCGCAGGGTCCCCGTCACCCCCCCAGCATCCATCCTTGTCACCCCAGGGTTCCTGTCACCCCAGGATCCCCAGCATCCTCCCTGCTCTGGGGTCCCCATCACTGCAGGGTCCCCATCACCCCCTTGGTATCTCCCCTGCCCTTGGGTCCCCATCACCCCCCTGGTCCTTGTCACCCCCCAGCATCTCTCCCTGCCCTGGGGTCCCCATCACCCTGGGGTCCTTGTCACCCCAAGGTCCTCATCGTCCCCCTGGCACCCCCTTATACCCCAAGATCCCCATCACCCAGGGGTCCCTGTCGTCCCCCAGCACACCCTGTACCTGAAGGTCCCCATCACCCTGGGGTCCCTCCCTGGCCACATCCCTGTCACCCCAGGGTCTCCATCCCCCTCTCCCTGCCCTCATCCCCCCACCTCAGGGTGCCCCAGCCTCGCACCTGCTCCAGCCCAGGCTGGGTGCTGTTGTAGAGGGTGCGGGTCTCAAGATGCTCAGGGACAAGGTGACAGGCGTGGAGGACATGCAGGGCCAGGCGCTCGCGGGGTGCCTCGGGCTGCCGGTGCCCGGGGGGGCCACTCTCTGCAAGGCTGAGCTGTCACACCGCAAGACAGGACCCTGTTCTCCCTGTGCCCCCACCCAGACCCCCACCCACCAAGTTGGCTGAGGAGGAAGGTATGGTCCCCAAAGGTGACCGCCGTGCCCTCGGCGCTGAATTCGGGTGCTGGCATCCCCCGGGCGCGGGCAAAGTGCTCCAGTGTCTGGCTGGGGGGCAACTGGTCCCTCCAGCATCCAGGGCCGGTGCTGTGGGACAGAGGGAGGGCTGGGGGCTGCGGTGTCACCCCTCCTGGGTGTCCCCTGCCCGGCCATCACCCTCATCCCCCTTCGCCCACCCCTGTGCCAACCCCATCCTCATCGGCTTGTATCCACCCTGTCTCCATTCCCCTGTGCCCACCCTATAACCACCCCCATGTGCCCACCCTATAACCACCCCCATGTGCCCACCACGTCTCCAGCCCCCTTTGCCCACCCCATCTCCATCCCCTGTGCCCA
>JAVJGI010000041.1:4926976-4957560 GCA_035590275.1 Ibycter americanus
ATGTGGCCAGGGGGAGGCATGAGGGGAGAATGGGGCCTATGTGGGGCTGAGGGGCCTATGTGGAGGCTAGGGGAGGTGGTCCTGAGGGACCTGTGGGGTCTGTGAGGGGAGAGTGTGAAGCAGGAGTGTTCTGTGGGGCTGGGAGAGGTCTTGAGGGGTCTGTGAGGGGAGAGCGGGGGGCCTGTGGGACTGCGGGACGTCTTGTGGGGTTGGGGCGTCTGTGAGGGGAGAGTGTGAGGCAGGGGCCTGTGTGTGGGGATGGGGGGGAGAGGGTGGGCTGAGGAGACTAGAACAGGTGTTGGGATCCATGGGGAGCAGTATGGGCTGGGGCAAGGTGGAGGGGCTGCGCTGGGGGTCTTGGCTTAGCACCGTGGGGATGGGCTGGTTTCACAGCCCTGGTGCCAGCGTGGGAAGGGGGCTTTTGGCCAGGCCTCAATGGTTTGGTTTAGGGTCAGGGTGTGGGGCTGGGCCTGGGGTCACGGGTGAGTTTGGGGTGAGGGGTGGAAGTGCCCTCAGGATCGCAGCTCAGGGCTTGGTGTTCAGGGGGCTGCCTGGGTTCAGACCGGGAATAATAAGATACCTGGTTATGAAGCTTGGTGGATTTTAAATTTTAAAGCATGGCAGACCCCAGGGCAAGTGATCCCCTTCTCTAAAGCACAATTCTTTCTGACAGTGAAGCAGATATCCCCATCGATGTCGAGACAGTGACGCCCACGCCCGTGCCGCTCTACGACAACCAGAAGGCACGCAGTGTGATGAACGAGTGCGAGCGCCATGTGATGTTCGCTCGCACAGATGCGGACGCCCCTCCGCCGCCGGACGACTGGGAGGAACACGTCAACAGGTAGCGTGGGGGTAGCAGAAAAAAGAAATTTGGGCCCTGTAAACAGCCACCTGTGGTGTGGTGTGGGTGGATTTTTTAGTGTGACTTGATAACGCAGTGACGTTCCTGAACTGAATAATGTTCAAAGAAAATGAATTCTTGTGTCCAAATTCCTCGTCTGCCTGCTGTGAAAGCTGTTGGATTTAATGATAGAGGCTGGCCCAGCTGTTGAACCTCTCCCACATGCTTCCCATGAAGCAGTCTCCTCTGCTGAGAGGAGATGGGGACAGTGAGTTGTCAGATGACACGTAGATCCTCAATTTAGCCATATTCCAGTGTCAAAAATTGAAAATGAGGATATGCATAAATTCCAGCTGGTCAAAAACTCTCTCTGGAACTGTAGTCAAGCCTGTTTGCAGCCTTGACATTACGAGGAATGTCTATTTTAATATTTTTTTTTCCTGAACAGTTTGTTTGAGAAACATGGTGATAACCTGTGCTAAAAAGAGTAATTATTTTGGTCTTATGTATTGCTGCTGCTGTTACTTTTGTCTTTCTGGTGCTTGGATGTTTGCCGACATGCCCTAGTGACATCTAAAAACTAGTGTTTTTTATTGAGCGAGCCTACTAATTACATTCCCAGTAGCGAAACCCATTTTGTCCATAGCTGTGAATTGGTTCTTGGGGCTGCGATCGCAGCTGATGCCCAGCTGTGCTGCTGACCGCCTTTGGGAACAGGCAATGGCTTGCAGGACCTGGATGTCAGTGTAAGTGTGACCTGTGTTACCTCTCTGGTTTTCTCGACAGGACGGGTTGGACGATGGCCCAGAACAAGCTATTTAATAAGATTCACAAAGCGCTGCAGTCTGACAGGCTGGCTCGCTTGGCTAATGAAGGGGTAAGGTCTTTTATTTCCTATTTCACTATCCAGCAGAGTCCCTGTTTGTGTGTGTTTATCAGTCTTTCCTAGTAAAACCCGATTTGAGTCAGGATGAAAGTTTTGGTCTTTGGGTTGCTTAGCCTTAAGAACTGGGCAACTCTGGGCTGCTTTGAGGCATGATTTTGTCCTCGCTGTGAGGATGTTGGTCTTTGTTTGCTGCCAGAGGACTCTGGGCTGCCCAAGCCAATACTTTCCTGTGGCTTGGGATGCACATGGCACATTTGATCTTTCCCGTAATTGTGTTTCTTTTTGATTTCCTGGTTTTTAGGCTTGCAATGAGCCAGTCCTGAGGAGGATAGCGGTGGACAAATGTGCTCGAAGGGTCCGCCAAGCCCTGGCTAGTGTGAACTGGGACACCAAACTGATCCAGTGGCTTCACACAACATTAGTGGAAACCCTCAGTTTGCCAGTGCTGGCTGCTTACTTGGATGCTCTGCAAACGCTTAAAGGAAAGGTGATAAAAGCAGTGAAAGAATTCACCGTCACTTATAATATTCTCCCTTTATAAAGCTAAAGCTTTATAAAGTTAAAGGAAGCCGATGGAGTTCTTATCCTTTTTCTTTGGAGTGGGTGTGTGCATTTACTCAGTCCTTTCTGGCCTCTGGTTTCAGATCCCCACCCTGATTGACAGGATGCTGCTCTCCTCTACCACGAAGACGGGGGCAGCAGGTGCTGAGGCTCTGTCTCTGCTGCTGAAGAGACCTTGGGACCCAGCAGTGGGTGTCTTGTCACATAATAAACCAGTGAGTACCTCTTGGGGCTTGCAGGGAGCGGGAGGCTGGTGTCGCATCAGCTTTATTTTTCCCATCCTTCTGCTGTGCTCTTCCTTCCACCTTTGGCTTGCTTCCTGGGCTTTTTTCCTCCTGCTTTAGACTTGCTCAGTGAAGGGGACTCTTTTCTGTTGGACATGTTCCCCGCCTTGTACTATCCTGAGGTAGCTTTGACTGGCAAAAATGTGATTAATTAATGAGCTACGCAAGATCTCTCCTGCTTTGTTGTGTGGGCCAGGCTGGGCAGCGAGGTCTCGGGCAGGGAAGTTGCTTCTCCTTACATGTCTCTTGTTGAACTTTGTAGAGTAAATTGCCTGGTTCCCCCCTCATCCTGATTGCTTCCTCTGGACCCTCCAACTCCATGTTCCCCACTTCTCGACGGCATCGATTCTGGCAGTCGCAGCTTTCCTGCTTGGGAAAGGTTCGTATAGTTGGTTTTGAAAGGAGAGGAGTACAAAGTAGCAGCTGTGCTAGGCTGCAGCTGCTGAGCTTCTTTTTACAAGCCTTCAGTGCGTCAAAATACTTGGCTCTGCTGAAAGCAGAGGCTGGCATCTGCCACCTGCAGTGTTTACCATTTGAGACACCACACAGGGGATGAAGTTGCCCAGATTCGATGTGTTTGGGGTTTCTTATTGACCAAAGTCATCCATCTTCAGCAGTTTGGATGGTATCATTAACTGTTATTAAGGATTGATGAGTCCTCTGGTAGGAAGAGGTTGGAGGAAAGAGACTATAGGTCACCTTAGTCCTCTGCCTGGATGCTCACACACCTCCTAATTAATATGGTAGATACACTGGGCATATAGGAGCAAGATGAGCAGCAAAGGTGGTCTTTGTGGGGAATTCTCTTATTTCCTCTGGTTTTAGTAGTTAGAAGTGAATCCTGGGGGACAGAAGGAGAGAGGAAGCACAAATTCATGCATAAACTGGGTTCCAGTCTGTGCTCATTGTTGTCGGTACCTGTTGTCCCCAGTAATGCTGCTTTTATTTATCGATCTTTCATTTCAAACCACAGGTGATTCCCATTGCCACCCACCTGTTGAACAACGGCAGCGGGGTGGGCGTGTTGCAGTGTCTGGAACACATGATCGGGGCAGTGAGGGGCAAAGTGGCAGAGGTAAGAGTGATGAGTGTATCGGGGAGCTTTTGCTGCTCCCTTCCAACTATCCACCTTGCCTGTAGGTGCTGTGCCACCCCAGTGCAGCGTCCTGTTGTCTGTCCCTCTTCTCCATCCATGTCTTTTGTTTTCCTCCTGTAGATTCACAACCATTTTTCTCACAAGCCGATCATCCTGATCGGGTGGAACACGGGTGCCTTGGTGGCCTGTCACGTAAGTACCCGATTCCTTTGCGTCCTCTCAGAGCCCACTTGACAGCTTCAGTTCAGAGCTACATTTGAATTACTGTTACATTCAAGGCTGTGCTGGGGTTATTCTTGTCCCTTTTCTCTTTCCAAGGCCTGGCTTTGAGACAAATAACTTTTTTTGATTGTAGGGGGCATAAGCAATTTGAGTCATTCAATGTTTTTTCCCCACTCTTTTGATCAACAAAGCAAGGTCAAAATAGGGAAGATATTTCTGTGCCCGGCAGAGCAGCCTTCACACTTTCAACGCACTTAGAATGCTGACTGTTGCTTTTTCTACCCAGGTTTCAGTGATGGAGTATGTCACTGCAGTTGTGTGCCTTGGATTCCCGCTTCTCACCATTGATGGCCCCAGAGGGGTAAGGACCAAAGGGAGGTGGAGCCATTTAAAGAATGGGGTTTTTGGGGGTTTTTGTTTCTAATCTCCCTAGATTGTTTCATAGAATCGGGCTTGGAAGTCCAGTGATAATTGGAAGATTTTTTTGAGGAGTGTCTGTGTGATTTTTATTTGGAGGAGGTGTGCCCAGCAGCTGGGACTGTTGCATTCGTAGTAGGATTCCTGATGCACTAGCAGGTGTGAGAAGTCCTGTGTTTGCTTGTCTCTGCTGTGACACACTTTTGCAGCTCCCTCCTGGAGTCTTATGTGCAGGTCACTTGTTAACTGTGTCATTCAGCACCAGAGAGGACAACTTGGGTGATTTGTATGGAGCCCAAATTGCTCCTTTATTAGCTGACCAGTGTGCGACGGGGTTGGGAATGATTATGGTTGTGCTAATGAAATGGCTAATTCTGAGGGTAGCGGAAATCTGTATAAAAGGCATTTGCTGGAGCACAGTACGGCTCTCGAGCAGGGTTTTCTTCAGGACTCGGTACAGCTGTGTAAATCCCATCGGGGGCTCACCCTTTGTTGTTGGCGCTTCAGGTTTATCCTGGGTTTGTGCGGCAAAAGCTTGGAAGGAGGAAAATGCGGTGAAATAGGGTTTCTGAGGGGGAGGGCATCAGCCTTGGCTGTTAATGAGTAACAGCACTATGTACTCATTCAGCTTTTGAGCCAGTCCTTCTCATGAGATGTTTAAATGAGTCACACAGTTTATACTCCTTTCAGGACACAGGTGGTGTGTACTGGGATCATGCGTGAAGCGGTGTCTGCCCCTGTGGCATGTGCCTTCCCTTTTTGGAAATATTCATCTAATTCAGAATGGTGTTTGGCTCCAAAGGCTCTGCATCCTGCATCCATCCTTCTGGATTACAGTTCTCCTTGCTCTTACAGGATGTTGACGACCCTCTCCTGGAGATGAAGACCCCCGTCCTCTTTGTGATCGGTCAGAATTCCCTGCAGTGCAACATCGAAGCAATGGAAGATTTCCGGGAGAAAATACGAGCTGATAACAGCATGGTGGTGGTGGGAGGAGCAGATGACAACCTCAGGTAATGCTCTGTGAGATGGCTACTCCCTTCCCAAGAGCACTGGGCAACATCTGAGTGTGCTGTGTACAAAAAACCACCCAAATTTGGTGTTTGAAACTAGATGGGAACTGCATAAAAATGCTCCATCAAGGTCAGCTTTGTTATTCAAAACCTGATATGTTGGATAGAGGGTCAGTTTTCTGTGATAAATCTGCATTGTTTCTCCCAGTGGTGAATTAAAGATCCAAGGTACAGTATGGCGTGACACTAGAGTAAATTTTGCTTTCTTATGCTACCCCTGGCTCTGGAATATGTAGCTTTTGGAGGCTGTGCATAGATTTGGGGTAAGGGAGGCTGTAAGACCCTTGCGGGAAGCAAGAAGCTCTTAAGGTTTCACTAAACTGTGGAGCGTGTTCTCCTGTCATGCTTGGGCATGTTTGGAATAACTGCACCAAAAACCTGAGCACATCGTGTATGAGAACAGGGTTGGCCTGATGCTAGTGCTGGACCCATCAGCTCAGACAAGGTTTTGGAGCATCATATAAGTCAGAAATCTATAGTAGGCATAATCAGTAAAGGAGAGGAAAGGCAGAAACCTAAAACTCTGATACTGGTCTGAAGACAGAGCTCTGAAGAGGAAAGCAACGTCATATTGGCTTTGCAAAATGCTTTGGGATTCTGGGCCTTTTTCCTTGTCATTGAAGGTTGTCTTGGCACTTCTGAGGGATGAATCTCATCTTTCCAGTAGACGGTGCTCTTGGGTTGAGAGCTGAGGGAGCTGGCTCTTCCTTACTCTGTGTCTAACTGGGTGAGGGAGTGAGGTTGCTGCTATTTGAATCTTATTCTCAGGTGAAGAATGATGTTGTGTGAACATGGAAAGCCAAACATGTTGACTTCCATCTGTTGGTTTTTTTTGGTAATAGGATAAGCAAAGCCAAAAAGAAGTCTGAAGGCCTGACCCAGAGTATGGTGGACAGGTGCATTCAGGTAACCACAGAAATCTTCCTTTTCTACCTCAAATCTATATAAAAAAAAACAAACTCTGTGCTGAAATGTCTCAGTGACCACAAGTTATAACCTTACTGCCAGGATTGGTTGGATTGAAGGTCATCTGTCTCCTGAGTGGGATTTTGAAGTGGCTGTCTCCTCTGAGGAGGAGACACGTGAGCTTCCTGGTAGTGCACCTGAAACAAAGCGCAATTTTCTAAGTCTTCCAGCACATCTGCCTGGGGAAGCAAGCAGTATTTTTGGGAGCACTGGAGAAACCATCATGTTTTCTCTCCCGTGTGTCAGAAATCAGTGGAGTATGAGCTTTAATGAGAAAGCCAAGCTCTGTCTGTAAGGTTCTAGGGTTTCTTTTTGCGGAATATTAAACCTAGAGAGCCTTATCCGTTTGTCCCTTTGGGAATCTTTCATTCTATTTTTTTTTTTGTTTCAAGCTGCGAAAATCAGTTGTTTAGAGACCTGCACACCACTTAGCCTATTTGTTTCCTCCTTCCTAGGATGAAATAGCTGACTTCTTGACTGGAGTCCTCACGCGAGCAGAGAGCCACTCGGGCTCCGATCCCCGTGACCTGGATGCTGAGAAGAAGAAGAAGCCGCGTGACTCAACCAGGAGGGATCTATCATTTGACTTGCCAGAAAGAGGCAGCAGGCCCACCTCGCCGGCAGCCAAAGTGCCTGCCTCACCTTCAGGCTCGGAGGTGAGAGCTCTCTCTGGGATAGTTTGAGCTGGGGAAGGCTGAGGTTGTGTTGTACCACTGAAATATGTGGCAAGAAATGTGGTTAGTGTTGGAAGAGGGAGGTGACAGGATACGGAGGGGCTTGTGGAGGGGCAAGTGAACCTTCAGAAATGGATCTGCTCCAGCAAAAGGGTGCCAGTGCTACACATTGCTACGCTCAGGCTTACGACTGCCTCTTAGGGAAACGTGGGGGTAAGAGGTGTTCCTTCTCTTCGAGCAGGACTTATCCAGCGTCTCCAGCAGCCCCACTTCAAGCCCCAAGACTAAAATGGCTGCTGTGTCCTCCATCCAGAAGCCCAGCCAGATCGGCACCACGCAGCTGCTGAAGAGGCAGGTGCAGAGGACAGACACTGTCCTGACGCACAAGCAGGCTCAAGGTAATGCCCTGCTGCTTTTCCAGCCTCTTCCCTCTTGGCATCTGCATTTTTAGTCTTTTATGTGTCGTGATGTGTGTAGGTTTTCGTCTTCCGAGTCCTGTCTTGAATTCCAAGCCTCCCCGTGGCAGCTTTCTCTACAGCTCGGTCCCCCGTCACTGTCATCCGAAGGCAGCAGCCTGTGGAGGGTTGAAATTAGATTGGAAATGGTGTTTCTGCAGCTTGCGGAGCCTTGCTGCTGTTCAAAGTGGGAATGTTTTTCACTTGCACTGGCTGACCAAATCGCCACGTTGCCGTACTCTTAATTCTCTTCCAAGCGTGAGCCCCTTGACTGGTGTCTTGTATCCTTGGAGGCTGCTTGGGAGGGAGACTGAAGGTCCTCAGGAAATGGCTGAGGCTATTGAATTGTGACTGAAACAGTGGGGCTTGGGTAATTACAGAGTCATCTTGCATCAAATGGCAGTGGAAAACCTGCTCTGAATAAGAAACCAGCTTGAGCTCTGGGGTTTTTTTTGTCCTGTTAGATGGTGATTAAAAGCCTTAAGGTGCAGCTTCAGTCTGATTGTGAACGCTGTGAATGTAGGTAATGGTTTTGTTGATGATGATCTCTTCTGGCAAGTATCAGCGGCACCTGGGGAACAGTTCTCCATCCTCCCTTCTCTCCTCATTTCTTTGCTTCATACAGACCTGGACAGGCTTCTTGTTGTCTCCTGAACGGTGTGACCCTCCTTATTCTCTAAAGTCTTTCTCAGACTCAGGGATAGGCTCCAGGGGGAAGCTGAAGCTTGGATCTCCCTTAATTTCTCAGACCACGGACTAAAGAAATTTGTTCCTTTGTTGTTGTAGTTGAGAGAGGAAGTTTCTAGATAGCGTGTGGGAGGCAGGAGGAGGGTCTTGTGGAGTGGGGTGTGTTGCGGCCGCCTTGTTTTGTCAGGAGTGCTGCTGCAGCGTGGCTTCTGGCCTGCCTTTTGTGGCCGTAGCTGTTCAGGGATGTGCTGGCTGACGTCTCCAGCTGCTCTCAGCTTCTCAGTGCAACCGCTTAGTCAAGCTAGCCATGCCTCCTTCCCTGGGCGCTGGACCTTGACCTTTTCCTGATGGCTGTGGGGCTGGAGAGGGCTTGTGCTGTTGGGATGTGCTCTCTGGGAAAGCTGGGATGATGCCCCTTCTAGTGTCAGATGTGCTACGCTGCCGTCTGTGCGGACAGGAGGTCAGGAGGTCGGTGTGTCTCCATTGTGCCCTGTGGCTGGATGAGTCATGTCTGGAGCTCTCTGCCTGCCTGCCTGCTCAGAGGTCTCTGTCTGTGGGTCGCAGTGGTGTTCCTGGAGTTCTCTGTCCCCCTGCAGAGCCGGGCTGTGATACTGTAATTCTCTCTGATTCATTTCAGCTCAGTTTGCTGCTTTTCTGAAACAAAACATGCTGGTGAGGAAAGCTCTTCCTCCTGGCACCTCTTCATGTCTCTTTGGTGAGTATCTCCTCACTTCTCTCTCTCTCTCTGTCTCCCTCCTTCTCTCTGTCTCTGCTACCTTCCTTCATCGTCTTCCTCTTGCATTGGTTTGGGGATGTGGCCCAACGTGTCCCCTTGTCCCCCTGCTTTTTGCTTTCTCATTGCTGTATTTGAAGCTAAAGCAAATGGGCCACTTGCTAGCTGAGAGCGTTAACTTCCTTTGAGCTCTTCCCCTGTCCCAGTAGGTAAATACTGCTCTCCGAGCCGTGCAGTCTGGCAGCTGGTTTGCTCTGATGGACTAAAACTTTATGGAAGATGCGGTGACGTTTTTTGATTGTGAATTTAACCCTTTCCCATGCTGGGGCTGAGAAGGGGATGTGGACACCAGCCTGAGAGACCATGTGTGTGTTGGGGGAGCATCCCAAACATGTGGAGCAGCAAAGGGGCTGTCGGTGGGAGTGGAAACAAGGGACTTCCAAGTGACTTGGAAGGGGAGATGTAGGCACGTGGAGCAGCATTTCTTGGCCAGAGAGAGTTAGAGGAGAGCTGAGAGGTCAGGGAGAGGGATGGCTTTGTGAAGATGGTGATGTAGTGGGAGAGGGATGCTGTCTGGACCAGGAGACATGTGGAGGTGAGCAGCCTTTAGCCCTGTGATCTCACGCTGGGTGCAGGAGCATGCAGAGGGGTGGGCCTCGGTGTGTGGTGGGCGCTGAGCGTTAGGAGGGGCAAGATCCACAGTGTATCTAAAGATGTGTTTTGCCATCTTGAATGGCAGTGACTGTGTGGAGCTGGGATTGGGAAGAAAAGTTGAAATCCAAAGCTTTGAGAGGCTGCGGTGTCGTCACATGAGCTGTCAGTGTCAGTTGTCTCTCTGGGTGACCCCAGGGTGCTAGGAGCATTGATGTGGGTGACAGCTGCCTCTCTGCCACACCACACGTGCTGGTGCCTTTAACTTGATGAGGCAAGCGCTGGAGGCAAAGTTGGTGGTATTTTGGCGTGCAGTGTAGAGACTGTAAGATATAGGCTCCTCGCTTGTCCTGAGCACACATGAAATATAGTCCAAATTGCACATATACAGCTGTGGTAACAAAGTCCTGAGGCAAGTATTGGCCCAAGCTGGTTGTTTTAAAGGTTTGGTTTTTGCCCTGGGCCTTGTTTTGTGCTCTCCCCTGTGTGATGAGGTGAGCCTGGAAGCACACGTGAAGCCCTGTGCTTATCCAGAGCCCTCCCACCCAGAGTCTGCTGGGAAGAGAAACCACAGTGGGTGTTTCCCTGCTGGTGGGGAGATGTGGAGAGGCTGGCATCAGCCTGCCCTGCTTTTTGATAAGATCAAAAGCCAATTAAAATCTCCAGGCTCATTATCAGCTGCAGGAGGTGCGAGGTAGGAAGCTGGAGCATGTGTGTTGGGAGTGTCTTCTGCTGGTTTGGGAGCTGGTGCTCCTTCTGAATGCACAGCCAACCTTTCGCGGTAGGGGTCTACGTGCCCCTGTGTGAGCAGAAACGGGCTCCTCTCTCGTGCGGTGGGGACACAGAGGGACGTTGGGTCACTGCTTGCCGATGCTTTGAGGGGCACCTAACGCCACTGCCTGTGCATGTGCCCTTTCACTGTCCTGCTTGGCTGGTGGCATTTTTGGCGGGGGCGGGGGGCTTTGGTGCCTGCAGTCTGTGCACGCCTGGTGAGGTCTCTCTAGATGGTGATCTGGATGATGCATGTTTGCAGGTGGGCGGGAGGCACAGGAGCGTTGCACGAGTGTCATGAGTTAACATGCTCGAGCCACAAGTCTGGCCTTCGATGGCAGGACAGCAGGCTTGGCACTTGTCTTGGGGACCACAGTGGCCCCAAAATGCCTGGAGTCACCTGGCATTTAGGGATTTGGCTGCATTTTTGTCCTACACCCACAGTTCAGAGGTATGTAAGTGGTATGCAGGGAGCATATAAATACATATTTTTATATGCACATGCACATGTATATTGATTTTATATAATATATCCATATCTAGATATATAAAAATAAAAAGGTACGTACATTTTGTGCTCTAGGCTGTTGAATACACAGCTTAGATGCCCAGGACCATCTGTACAGAGGGAATTAGCTGGCTCAGCAGCGGTCTGCAGAAGCTCACGATGGAGAGGGCTCTCCGTAGCTTTGAGCGAAGGCCTTTCCCCCTTGCTGCAGATCACGGCAGCACTTGGGCATAGTGGCGGCTGCACTTCTGAGCACAGCCAGGCTGCAAACACCACAGCGGGAGGCAGATCTGCACCCTCGTTTCGACCCAGTCTACCAGCGTTTCAGGCTGGGGCCGGACGATTGTACACGCCAGTGGTGGGAGACGTATGGAGCATGGATGGGCAGGATGTGCCAACTCGTGGCTGTGTTTTGTTCCTGGGTTGCCCAGAGGCACTTGTCGTGGGTCCTCTGTGCTTTTTGGATAGCCCTGGCCCCGGCAGGTTTGTGCTCTAGGCAAGATGAAATGAATGTGATGGTCAAGGACATGGCAGCAAAAGAAGCTGCTAGCACGGAAGAAAAATCTCAGCTCGTGGGGCCTTTTTTTTTCCCCCTAGTACCAAGCAGTGTAGGGTATGTGGGGGCTTCGCTTTGCTGCAGCACCTTTTGTGCTCACAGCTGCTTCGCTTAGTGCCTCTAAGAAACCTGTACCCTTCAGTCCAGCTCCTGGAGGGCCAGTTAGGAGCTCTGGAAGGGATGTGCCGAACGACAGGCATGCACATACCTTTGCTGGTGTGTCGGAGGAGCAGACAGGCTGAGCTCTAATCCCAGCACTGGCAGCGTGCCTGCATCAGCTTTGCAAGTCTCTGCACCCTCATCCCTTCACCTGGAAATTAGGGATGTTGGAGGGGCCTGATGCCAGGATTGATGATGCTGTGCTTTGAAATGAAAAGCATTTATGTGGAGATGTGTTATCGCTGTAGACATCCATTTTTCTTCGCTGCATAGGCGAGACAGGCTTTGTATGCCATCCTGCCTTAGCTTGTGAGTAGCTTAAGCTAAGTTTCATCCCTAAGACAGCAGCCTAGGGCACGCAGAAGTCAGCGTAGATGGTGAAAAGGAGAAGCGTGGGATCCTGGTGCATGGGAGATGGGCAAGGCTGGCATGGAGGGAGCTGTGGAAGTGTGCATGGGCATGCGTCCCTTCTCTGCACCTTGGTGTGCACAGTGGAGCAGCACTGACCTCGAGGGATCGGCCATCAGTTTTCAAAAAGCTACTTCTGTGTCCCCTAGTTCCAGTCTCCTCAGAGCACTCGGAAGGGGCTGAGAAAGATGATGTGCGTATGCAGCTGAAGAGGCATCAGACCCCCAGCCCGACCCAGTGCACCAAATCCTCCAAACGAGCCAAAATCAAGGTGACCATTGTCTCTCACGGAGATGCTGCTGGCGTGGGGAACGGAGCACCCCTCACCACCCAGGCAGAAAGTGAGTTGCGATTGCATAGCTGCTTTTTAACCAGAAAGTGGGGTTGTGGCTCTGCCCAGACTCGCTCCTCTGGGGCATGGCATGGGGAGGGGAGGGAGCTATGACTTTTTTTTTGTTTGTTTTTTATTACTATTTTTTGAGGCGTTAGCTGCAGGAAACAGTTGGAGGCTCAAGGTGTGAGTGACTTGGGGATAGCCAGGGAAGTATGGGGGCTGACAGCACATAGGAGCTTGGCAGGAGCCTCTGTTTTCCATAGCAGTTGGAATTGCACGCTCCAGTGAAAAGCTCAGCCGTAGCCTCGTGAGCTGTGAGGCGAATTTTACACCTTCCTCTGAGGCATCGAGCCGCTGCTGGAAGCAGGATGCCGGTCCTGGCGGACCCCTTGCTCCAAGTAGGTCGTGTGTGTCTCCGGTTCTGCTGCCCACTCCTGCGCGAAGCTCTCACCTGGAACATGGGGATGACAGCGATGTTCCTCTGTCTGGAAGACCTTTGTGTGTTCAGACTTCCCAATTCAGCTGAGTGCCCCACTCTGCTGATCCTGTTTGGGCCTGAAGTCTGGCACAATACATGTATAAACAAATACCAGCTCCTCTCCTGCCTCTGTGGCTGGGAAAACCCACTGTGACATGTGTTGCAGAGGTCCCTGCAGTCCACGAAGAGGGGACGTGCTCGGTCTTCTTCCCCTTGAGCCTTTGCAAGGGAGGCTGAAAGCTTTGGCTAGTGTCATCCTTGTACCTGAAGGATGTTGCCTTGGCACTGGCTGCGCTGGCGTATACATTTTTCTCGTGTCGAGAGCCCCAGATACGCAAAGCAGTCGCTCGTTATTTGTGTTAGCTCGATGCAGTGCAGGACTGAAAAATCAGCGTTTCCGTTCTGAGAGGAAATCGGTGGTTTTCAAAGCTGAGAAATAATTCTGCTCCTTTGGAAGCATCTCTCGGTTAATTTAGCAGTTGAACTGTGAAAATGAACTAATAAATACACATCTTTTTTTTTTTAAGGTTGCAGTTTATCTTCTGGCAGCTTTGAAAAATCCCTGGTTTCTGGAATCTTTTTTTTTTAATTTTGCAAACTTTACTTCTTTTCACAGAAAGGAAATGAATTGCAGAAGTAAACATGAACCAAAACAAGAATTCCCTCTTACCGTGTGTGAGCAGGAGGAATGCACAAGACAAACGCAGTTGTATCCCAAAACGCCGCAATAAACAAATATTGTGACTCGTCGCATCCCTGTGTATTTTGTAAAGTGTCTCTAAAGAATGCTTACAAAATCGATCGCTAGCGACCAGCCAGATCGGAACTAATCGGTTGAGGCGGTAGACCTGTGCCATGATGGACTAGGAGGAGGGGATTAGTGGAGATAATGTTTAGGGGAGAGATTTGCATTTGGTGGCGAGGGCCTGAGATTTCACTGCTTACAGATTTTTTTTTTTAAAGCCGATTCCTTCAATCTCATCTGTCGTAATGCTTCCACAACGGCAACTTTATGGTTTTTATTCGCAACTTTGCTCTGTTTGATACTCCCAATCTCCCGTAGCGTGGTGACTGGAGTGCGTGTTTATGGCTGCAACGGAGATTTCCTTGAGAAGACGCTTTGTGAGCAGGACGAGCCCGTGGCCTGCAGCGCTGTGTCTGTGGGTAGTTGTGTGAGAGAGGGGGAATCCCTAAAGACTCCTGGAGGAGAGAGAGTGAGGTTTCTTTTTTTTCTTTTGCAGTTGTTGCTGGAAAGCCGGTCCCCATGGCTGTCGGCCAGTCTGTGTCGAGCGCAAAGGAGCTGTCAGGACTGCTCACCGCCCCCAAGTGAGTGCGACTGTGTTTTTTTGTAAGCTGTGGGTCGCTTTGACAGGCTGCCGATGGGAAGCACCGCAACAGGGTGATTTTGACATGTGGAACTTTCTGATATCTTGCTTATGACTGGAATTTTCTAAGTCCGGGAGACCATTAGGCTCCTGAAAACTATTTGTCAAGTGGGAGTCGAGTCAGAATGGCAGAAATGGGCAGAAGTAGAAGGTATTGTGGCTGTTGGGCTATATTTCTATATAGTTTTCCAAATCCATGTTTGCTTACTGCTGTGTTTTGAATGACTTCGGTGTCTTTGCCAGAAATTCAGTGTTGTCTTTAATTCTTCCCTTCATTCCCTCTGACAATCAAGCATTTTTTTTCCAAAAATAAGAGAGAGAAGCCTTGATGTTGGCTCATGAAGTTGATTTTCTGGCTGTAGGGATTTCTGTTGGGGAGTGAATCTAATGTTGACATCTCACATCACTCTTTTACCTTTTAATTAAAACTAAGCTTTGGAGAACTGGACTCTGGTCTGGGAGGGGAGAGGAAAAAGAGCTGTTTTCAAGTAGAAAGTAGGTTTTAAACGGAAAATATGTCACTAGAAAGGTAGATTGCTCTAGTGTAGGGTGACAGCCCTTGCAGCACCTAGGTAGGTACACACATATAACAAGCTCACTTCCAATTTGGAACTACACGGATTTTGCCATAGGTGCTCCTTGTTCTAGCTGCTGCAGTGGACACGGAGAAACTGCTCTTGCTTTGGGTTTTAGTAGCTTGTCAACTCCCTGCCTTATGCTTCCAGGAGTCCTGCTTGGTTGAATGAGGCCAGTGACAGCTCACTGTCAAAGCCATCTTGCACTGCCCTGCATAGCTTTATCGCTAACTGGAGTCTTTCTCTTCTGCTCACTTTGTAGGCTGAGTTCGGCAGTAGAAACCTCTTCCACAAGTCCTGCTCCGTCTGCCGTGATCCCCAGCAGCACGGCGCCCAGCGCTTTCCATGCCCTGCAGAGCAGGCTGGTGGCCAGCAGCACCCACTGCATGCAGGCCCAGCCAGCCAGTACCCTCCAAGGTACCTGCCTCTCTCCGTGTCTCTCTTGTGAATGTAAAAGGTAAACCAGGTTCAAAATCATTTGGTGGATCCTCTTTCTTGCGTTCCCTGGTTGCTTTGGGTCTGGCTGAGGCAGCGTTTGTAGTGCTTTGCTATTGCAGAGCCTGCGGAGATCCAGTGGGATGCTATCAAGTGAGGCTGAAGGCGCAGTAGGTGACCTGTTAATCATGTCATTTGTGTGTAGCGATACCTGGAGATAACAAAACCAACCTCCTCTTGCCTCCTGGGTTTCACAGCTAACCACATTTGTAGCTGCAGCAATGAAATGTGTTGGGTTGCGTGTGTAGACTGGCTAGGAGGAGCCCTGCTGTCCTCAAGGCAGGCTGGTTGGGACGCTGCTCTTTGAAGAACAGTTTTGCAGACACCTGCCGTACACGGCAGACCTGAAAATTCATGCTGGTGAACTCTCCAAGCCTGATTTTATTCTTTCTTTTTTTAGGAGCAGCATCTGCCAGCAGCCTGTTGCAAGGGCTGAGCTTCAGCCTGCAGGACATCGGGACAAAGTCATCAGGCCTTCCGGCCAGTGTGACTGCTGCTGGGCCGCCCGTGCAGGTACGCAGCCTGCAAACACCAGAGATCCCCCTCTGGAGGGAGGGAAGCTGTGTGGAGGATAAAGCGGTAGGAGTTGGAGGGAGCCTAGACAGGCTCTGTTTGCTCCAGGACCAGAAGAGATGAGGGATGGTAGGCGTGAACCACAGCTGAAATGGTACATCCAAGCCTCGACAGTGTGCCAGGGGCTAAGGATTCCCCTAAGTGGTGTGAAGTCTAGGAAACAAGGCTGTGGGAAGTTGTTTCTAGGCAGCCACTGGGAAAATGCTGAGGAGGAGTTGGAGAATGGACTAGGGGAGGATCAGCAATCTTTCTCCTTGTTCTGGGAAAACATGTGCCTGTGACCTGTCAGGCAGCACCTCTTGTCCCTTCAGTTGGAGACGACCTCATTCAGAATGGGTGGCTTCATTAGAAGTGGAGCCACAGTTTATCCCAGTTATTCTTTCAAGTTGAAATGGGTATGTGCAGACTGGAAGGGACAAGTTTACTTGCATTTAGACCTACTTGTGGCCACCAGCATGAAGTGTGGAAGCTCTGACCTTTAACTTCTGTGGGAGGGAGAGGCTGTGCCATTCCGGCATCCCCTTTCCTTCCAGGTACTCAGTACTTCTGCTTCTCCCTCCAGCCCTCAGCTGTGAAGACTCCAGCGCCTATCCAGAACCTGAGTGCCATAACCACGGACACTGGCACAATCGTCCGCACAATCCCGGTTGCCACCTCTTTGTCTCTGGGAGCCTCAGCGAGCGGGAAGCCCACGGCCATTCACCAGCTGCTGACAAATGGGGGACTGGCAAAGCTGGCCAGCAGTCTCCCTGGCTTGGCTCAGATCTCCAACCAGGCAGCAGGTGAGGGACAAGGGGGACAGGCATGCGAAGCAGCATCCCCTCACCCCAAGACCAGCGTTTCCAAAGCTTATTTTGCCTTTGAACCATAGCTATGGACAGCTGCATGTGCTAGTAATTTTGGAGCAGCTGTCTCTAATGGGAAGACGCTTCTGACGCACCCCTGCTTGGTGAACGTGGCCTCCACAGTCCCCGTGTCTCAGGGGTGACTCGCTGACATGTTTTCTAGGCTTGAAGGCCCCGACGACCATTACTGTGACGCTGCGTGGACAGCCCAGCCGCATGACCACGCTTAGCCAGGCTGCGATGGGGACTGTCCAGCCTCAGCTTGAGGAACAGCCAATGCAGACACAGGCACCTCAGGTAATTTTAGGCATTTTCTCTGGAGAGAAAGTGTCTGCTGCTGCCCTTCTGACCTTTTTCTGACCATCACAATCAAGGGCAGATATAGCTGTCGTGGGGAAAGTGTTCTTGGTCACATCTCTTGGGTGTGAGGAGCTTTGTTGCTTTGCTGAGGCTGCACAGAAAGGGGCCTCGCAAGGTGGGGGTTCAGAAGACCCAGGTCATCTTCATGTCTGTTAGTGGCAGGGTCGATGCTCGCTATCACGCTAGTACTGCACTGAGGGAATCTCCAGCTAGACTTCGAAAGCTGACATCAGCATGGGAGTTGTTATTGAAGCTTCAGGTTTTCTTGGCAGTAACAGGTTTTGGTGGGAGGAGGAAAGCTGCTTGTAGAGTGTCTATCCCCTGCTTATTCAGGCAGGAGAGTGGGTTGGCTGTGCTGTCTGGAGCCATTTCTGTCTTGAAAATGCAGCTCCTGACTATTAGATGCCCTGATGTGAGGCTGGGACGTGTGGATGTTGGGGATACTGTACTATTTCCTTCTGCAGGTCCCCAACTCCGGCTTTTTCTCACTGCCGCGCTGTTGAAATCAATTTATGCAGTGCTGAGCGTGTGCTCCAAGGTTGTATCTTTCAATACAGATCTCCTTTTGGAGGTGGATCGCTGACGGTAGGCAAAGTTCTTAGTACCTGGCACGTGTTGAGAGGCCAAATAGTATCTCAAGGATCCTGGCTGCCTTCCTGCTTCCTAGGTTAAGTCTTGGTGCGGTTGAGTTGAAGGCATAAGGTGCCAAGTCAGAGAGGGGTTTTTTGTTGTGAATGTAGTCGTCTTGGGTACTGTAACGTGGACTTCTCAACCCCAAATCCTGAAGGTAGCAAAAGGGGTAAATTTACTGCAGGTGTAGCCTTGGGCTCTGTCCTAAACCACTGTCAGTTTTGAGCTGGATCCATAAATGTCAGGGTGGAAAGGTTGGCTCTGACTCCCTGCACAGGATGGTTGGTCAGCAGTGACTGTGATGTGTCATCAGCAAGGCTGACCTAAGCTTAGGTGGGCTTCCCTGTGGTCCCAGTTGCGGTGCCGTACAACACGTGGGCCGCTGCTTGTAGCTGCTTTCCTGGACATGGGGATGCAGGAAGAACCAGGCAGCCCAGGCCTGTGATCTGCTTCTCAGGGCAGAAGGAGGCCTTGCAGGAAAAGGGCTGCTGGTTGCCTGAGTATGTACTGAGGGGTAGAACTGACTGTCCAACAGACGCTGGCTGTAGTGATTTGAGGCAGGCATCTGCAGGGGGAAAGTAGTGTGGAGATCAAGTCAGCAAGCTCCCAGAATGATAAATGCTGCAGCTTGGGCAGGTGGACGAGTGCAGAGTGTCCAGTGGGGATCAGCCTCCGGTTCCTGACAGGGATTAACAAACTGGCACTGCAGACTGAGAATGCCAGGACCGCTCTGGACTGGCAGGGTTTGTTTATTGGTGTTGGGTTGTTTTTTGCACGCAGTTTTTCTACTTTCAATAGCTCTAATGCAGGCCCTGGGCAGCTAAGGTGGTGTAGGAGAGGCAGGGCGATGTTCGCTCTGTAGTTTTGGTCCCTGTTGCTGGGTTGACTTGAGTTGTGGGCAGTATCGTGGAGGCAGGGAGTGTGCTTCTACTCCTTGCTGCTGTCCGCAGAGGCTGTTTGAGGTTGCTTGAAGCCCTGAGGCATATTTAGGGAGGCATTATCCTAAAGGTGAAGCTTTTGGATGGAAGTTGGGTAAGTATTAACAGCAGCAGCCATAAATCCTTAATTTGTCCTGGGCTGCTCTAATGCTGCTATTGCACCACCACTGCCGGTAGTTTCCACGCAGAGTCCTGGTTTACTGCCGGTTAAAGCTCAGATTTGGGATCATCCACGTCCTTCCTCCCTTGACTTTTCTGTGTTTCTTTCAGTCACTTGGCTAGTGCGACAGAGCCTGCGAGCATTGGCAGAGCTGAGCTTAGAGCCGGCTAAGGTAGAGCTTGGAAACACAGAGCTAGTGACACTCAGTACAGATTCCACCTAAGCAGCGGGTGAGTTGCTCTCGGTCTGGAACTCTTCATCCATGTTGGAGACAGGTTTTGTGGTCTTCAAAAGCCATTTGATGAACCATCGGAACGGGTGTGCTTTCCTTTACGTCCTTTCTTACCCCTGAGAGACCCTAAATATCCAGCAGAACGGTAATTGCGCAGGGTAATCAAACTTGGTACAGATCAACTCCAGGGTTAACGGGTTCATGCACGGGTTAATGTTTCAAGGCGGTGGCACTTGAAACTGGGTATTGGATCCTACACTGTGACTTCTACCTACAATGCTGAGCTTGTGTGTTCAAGGTAGGGCTTAATTGTGTGGCCGGTTGTGAGAGTTGCTTCAAAAGCAAACTGAAAGCTGGCTTTTACAGGAAACGGAATGAGCTGTGTGTTTTTGTAACTAATTATAGCCCTTGACATCAGCTCGTGTGTACCTTTTAGCACATAGGATTACGTAATCTAGCAGAGCTTCCTGTAAAAGAGCAAATTTACAAAAGGCTTTGGGGGATAACGCTGAAGGCTTAAGCTCCTGTGGTTTCAGCAGTAGCCAAAGCTGTTGTCGGTTGGGTTCCCTTTGAAATTCCAGCTGACGGCTCCACTGTGCCTGTGCAGGAAGCGTGAAGCCCACGCATCGGCTGTGTGCTGTGATTTTTAAACTTTGGGGGCTGGGGCGATGCCTGTAGCAGCTGAGATGCAGTTTGAGTGGGTAACTCTTTTCCTTCGCCCGTGGGCATTAAATGGGAGGCAGAAGACTTGAGGAATCTCCCTGGGGAGTTTGGTGCAAATGCTTTCTGTGAGTAGCAGAAGCAGCAGCAAGAGTGTTTGGGTGGCTTTAAAGTGAAAATATGAGCAAGCTTCAGCTTCCCTTTTCAACGGACTGCTCCGCAGCGCTTTGAACATTGCTTTGTGTAAGGGTTTCCCCCCTGCAGCATATTTATATCCTGATAGTAGCTCCAGAAAGCGTGGAGGCATGGTGATTGTTTTCTGCTTAGTGGCACAAAGATCTACGTAGCAACAACCGGAGCTGCAAGCTGAGGTCACGGTTTGAACATTGGGTAAGGGTCTCCCACAGGTGGCATGGGGACAGCTCTGACTCCAGCCCTTGCTGCTGCCCAGAGCTGGCAACTGGTGGTGGATGTGCTGTAAGCAGGCAGTAACGACCTCTCTTTTCCTGAAGTCTGACCCTTTTGGCTCCCAGCAGGACCAGAAATATTAGTTAAAGGTGATGGAGTGCCGTTAAATTGCTGCACAAGGCATGGAAAAGCAGGCTGTGACCTGCATGGGCATCAGGTGCTGCGGGGATCAGACTTGAGCTTAAGCAGTACTCATCAGCAGTGGAGGAAAGCGGGCAGGTTGGCTCAGAAGTCTGACTGAAGAGGTGGATATCTGCTTTTGTAGCTGGAAAAGCTGCTTCGGAGCTTGAATTTTGTCAGCTCAGGGCTGTGAGGGCTCCCAGTGAGAGCACAGGAACGCACGCAGTCGGCTCTCTGTAGTGTCAGATTGCAGATGCACTGAGACAGAGTTCTGGCAAGTGAAGCGGACCCAGAGGCATCTGAAGAACCCCTCGCATGGGGGAATTTCCAGGTATTTCACTGAAGCTTGTCGGTGCTCTCCAGGGTGTGCTGCTATCTGCTTTAGCATACAAATCCAAACTCCCCAGTTGTTCCAGTGTTGGACATCTGTGGATACTGGTGCTGTGTAACCAGCTGGTTCTTGTCAGGGGGGCTTGTACACCTTTCTCAAGTGAGAGGGAAGCTCCTCTGCTGCAGAGGATGGTGTGTGCTGTTGCAGTTTCTGCTGGACTTTCACTGGTGCCACTGGTAACAGTGTGTCATTCCTGCAAGTGGGTCTGCACGGTGCAGGAATCATTCTTGAGCTCCTGGCTGTTGCTTTCCTATTGCTGTAGAGGAAAAAAATGCAGGACTGATGTTCCCTGACAGCCAGAGGTGGGGACGGAGCCATCCCGTTCCGCTCCAGAAAAAGGCAACACGTTTGTGCCAGTCTCAGTCCAAGCACCGACAGCAGCATCAGTGCTGCAGATGACACCATCGTGCTTTTAAAATACAGATCTCTTGTGGATTTTGTCTCGGTACACATTTTTTCCGGAGCTTGGTGATGACTGGTCAGAGTGAGGGCAAGGCTAGAAGAAGCAGGGAGAAGGGTGTGCTGTGATTCTTTTTTTGTTAGATGAGGGCTAGCACAGGTCCCCAGGAATGGTTGCAGCCCCCCAAGGAATGGTGTACCCTCAGCAGCAGGGCACTTCCAGTAGCTCTCCATTACTTTAACCCTTCCAGGCTCCAGACGGTGCTGTTGGGAACCTGGCCACCCCAGCTACCAGTGCCGCCTCTCCTGGCAAGCTGCTGTCTCAGATGGATCTCAGCAAAGCCCAGGCTGGCGCAGAGATGGCTCCCGCCGACCCCGCGGCACACCTGACCGCCGCCGCGGCAGCACCCGTAGGTGAGGCGCATGGCAGTCGTGGGGCGCGGGCAGCCGGCCTGGGGACCGGAGCGGAGGCCGGGTTGGAGCCATGCCGCCGGGTGATGTGTGCAGAGTCACTCCAGGGGATAGCTGCCTGAATGCTGCTTATTTTTAAGCCCATCACTGCTTTTTTTTTTTGTTTTTGTCCCTCCCTTCCTTTAAGTTACGTTCCCCCATGGTTTCTTTGCACAAGGAGTTTTGGCTCAATGCAGCCAGTTCTGAGCAGCTGACGAAGAGCGGGGTCTTAAAACTGGAGCCCAGACACAGAGGGATTATCTGCAGTTTGTGTTTAGGGCCCTTTTCACGCGCTTGTAGCACTAAGCACTCTCGTGCTGCCCACGTTTGTTTACCTTGCCTGGGGAGAGCAGACCCATCCGCTTACAGCTAAAGAAATATTGCAGAGCCACTACCCAGCCAGTAAGTAGCCTCAGATTTAAAAATAAAACCGACATAGCGCAGTGGTGCATTCGGTTGCATCCCCAAAGGCTTCTGTACCAAAGAGCCCGCTGCCAGCCGAGCCAGTGTTTTCGTTTTCTTCAGTCCAGATGATTTCCAAGGAGGGTGAGTGGGTAGTCAGCACTCGGGATGAAGTCCAGTGGGGGCTGTGCCAGTTTCCCAAAGGACAAATGAGGCAGCTTTGCAGCGTCTGTGTTTTACCATGCGGGCGGCTTTCCTTGCAGGCATTAAGAACCCTGCTAACCAACCTCTGCAGACCCTCAGACTCTGCTCTTCTCCCCCAGGACTCGAGAAGTGCAGAAGCACCAGGCTGAAGTCATTGTCTTTGTGGTTTTTCTTGTTCCTTTTGTTATTTGGCATGGCTAGTGGATGAAGTTAGATCTGTGGAGAACTTTACCTGCTTTCACTGGAGGTTTGGGCTGGCTTTGTGTCCAGCTGGGAAGACCGGTTTGTAAGAAAGCTGCTGGAGCAGCAGGGCGGACTGAGGTGTTAGCGCAGAAAATTTTCCAGACTCTCTGTTTCGTGGAGCGGCCGTTGCTGATGTCTAACAGCATCATTGTGTGTCTGTGCCGCTTCCCCAGCCTGCATGGGGGTGGCTGGAGTCACTTGTTCCCACTGTGCTCCTGCCCTCCTGGACCACAGAATGGTGGGGCTGGTGGTCCCATCCTGGTTAGATGGTCGCTCTGTGGCCTCCCCGCTCGAGGCACTTCATTTCGGAGAGTTCCACACTGCGCTGGTGGTGGTCATGGCACACTGTCACTGCCGATGGGTGTGAGGGATGCTGTGGTGCATCTTTGATGCTGCCATATCGGAGAGATACGGTGCTGCGTGCCAGGTGACCCAGCATGGCTGGGCCTGCCGCTTTCTGCTCCGCTCCTCGGTGCAGGCTCCTGAGGGACCGAGCAAGTCACAGCTTTGGGCAGCTGCGGGACCAAACCGTGGGCTGCTCCGGGCTGGGGTCTTTCTGGCCAGTGTTGTCTTGAACCAAGCAGCGGCTCTCCAGGCTTTTTCCCATCCCTTGAGCACGTCTAAACCCAGCGATGAGATTTCTCATCATGAGTGAAGTCTCTCTCTCCTTTCTGTTGCTCTCTGGGCTGTGGCTACTGGAGATGCAGCTGGGGAGCAGGCTCTGATGGGGTAACCACCACAATAGAGCCTCTGCCATTGCCTTAGAGCACGGAGGGCTTCATTTCATGAAGTCTTTCAGCTGTCTCCTGGGGTGGAGCATGATGAGGGTCTGAGCCCCTCCAGTGCTGCTGGTGGGAAGGAGCTGGAGATGCCAGAGATGAGCGAGAGCTTGCCTTGAGCCGGGCCGCAGAGAGCAACACGAGCTCAGTGTGGTCTGTGGCAGGTGGGATGGGGCAATATGGAGTGTGCTTGGCTAAGGAACACCCGTGACATCCTGTCCCAACAGAAGGGGACCTTTTGGGGGAGGAGTTCAGCCACTGAAGGAAGAGAGGGGTGTCCTTGGGGAATTTGAGCAGTCTAGGAGGGGAGGGGTGCTGCTGGTGCCCACGTTTAGCCGTTGTGGTTTCCTTGCCCAGGCTGTGACAGCGCTGGGGTTTGTTTTGGGGTCCCGCTCTGGAGAGTGGACAAAGCCAGGACTTTGTTTGGTGTGAAAGCCTGCAACTCTGCTGCCGCAGCTGGGGGCTGCAGCCCAGGGTGGGCACCACGTCCCCGCGGCTGCTGACCATGCTCTCCTCTTCTCCGCAGTGACCACCACCAGCCCCATGAAGACGCTCTACGTCATGTCGGACGCCAAGCTGTCTGCGCTTACCAAGTCTGTGATGGGTGAGGCTACCTCTGTCCCCCTCAAACTGCCAGGCATCCAGCCTTCCTCCTCCTCCTCCTCTGCCAGCTCTCCCACTGGTGCCGTCACCTTCACCACCTCCCCGCTGGCCAGTGCCCCCAGCCCTCCCGGCAGCCTGGTACACTCAAAGGTGGGACCTGTCCTACAAACTGCTTCCAAGACTGTCATCCTGACCTCGACGCTGGCCACAGTGAAGGGCGACGGAGCCCTGGGACACATCGGGGAGAAGGTCAGCCTGACCAAGAGCGCTGCGGCCCTGGGCCACGCTCTGGGGACAGTGGAGACCCTGGGGAGGGTTCCCTCCGTGGTGGACGACGGGAGCACCATCATCCACACCAGAGAGGCTCTGGCCAACAGACACTTGCTGCCCCAGGGTGTGCTGCCGGGAGGGGCTAGCACCACCCTGATAACGCTGGGCAGCAGCCTGGCCAGCTCCTCCATCATCGCCACGGCGGGGCCCACGCTCAGCCAGAAGCCGTAGGGACCCCCGGGACCCTCGGCTGCGACCGGTGGTTCAGGAAGACTGAGCTCGGGGTGGGAGAGGAGCAGCCCTGTGGGCACAGAGGGCTGGTTCAGGCTGGAGCAAACTGAGGGGATGTTTTTCTGGTTTTGTTGTTGTTTAATAAAACTTTTTGGGGGGTTTGGTTTTTTTTTTTTTTTTCTATTCTTTTTTACTGACTTCATTGCTCACGTCCCTTCCAAAAGCAGCTTTGGTTGCGACCCAGCCCTCAACTGCTTTTTTTTTTGTCTTGCTGTGAAGATGTGGAGGGACAAAGCAGCCTTGTGCAGGCAGGGAAGGATTTGTGCTGGGCAGCAACCAGGGCAGCTCCTCCTGCCTGTGCCACCTGCCCGGTACGTTCCTCCTCGGGGTAGAAGTTTCAACTGATTCCTGCTACTATTGAGAATATTTATACTTGCTGAAAAAGGCTCACCTTAAGGCTCAGGGCAGATTAGATTTAACCTTTCCAGTTGTGTTTGTGTCAGCAAGCAGGGGTAGCGCCGGGCAGCTCGGGCTTGAACCGAGGGAAGCAGCAGAAGGGGTGACACAAAGGTGCTGAGCCACAAAACGGCTGCCGAGATGACAAGGTGAGGCCAAATTCGGCACCATTAAGGGTGGTTTGCCAGGGCTCGGGACGAGTGTTCCCCCTGGGGCTGGTGCTGGGGCATCTTTTCACAGGACAGAGCTTACAGTTGTGAATTAGTGGGTCTTTTTGTGGTTATCGGGGATAATCCTGACACTCTGTACATCTCTGTCCTGTGCTGCGGCTCTGCTGCGCCCTGAGCCCCTGACTTGCTTCCCTGGAGAGACATGGGGTGTGATGCAACATTTGCTGGCTGAGATGTTTTCTGGGAGCATGATACTCAGCGGATGAAGGCCCCGTGGTGCTGGGACGGCCCCGTGCTCCCTGCAGGGCAGGCATGTTTCCGAAATCTCCGCTCACTTCCTCATCCTGCCGGCTTGTGAGAAGATTCTGGTTTTGGCTCGGCTTGGCTGGGACAGCACCCTCCAGGGCAAAAGCAGGGTGCTTGTCCCCGGGAGCCCAGAACCAGAGCAGAATAACCATTTTTTGCTTTGATGGTTGCGTTTGCTCATCGTGAGAGGAGGGAGATGCTGTGAATCCCTTCCTGCCCCTCCTGGGCTATGCACGCACCGCTCCGGGTGCTGTCTGGCTTTTTGGGGACTGTCCCACTTCGCCTTTGTAGCCTTTCGCACACCCGACTTTGCACCGCCGCGATGCTGAGCAGCAGGCGTGAGGATGCTGAGCTTTGCCAGCACCCCAAACCCTGCTGAGCCCTAGGCTTCTCTTCCCTTTTTGCCTGGGGTTTTGTGGGGGAAAAAAAGCCCAGCAAGATATTATTTCACTGGCAATCTGGGTTCAGCCCAGGCAAAGTTTCCTGGAGGGAAAGTTGTGGGCGTGGGATGACCTTGAATCCCAAGGCTGAGCTGGTCCCTGCTGTCCGGGTTTGCTGATGGGATGCCGCTAAACACGGTACCTTCTCCCCAAGCTGACCACAAAAACAGCCGGGATGAATGAAGGCTCCGCTCTAGCACCCGCGGACACAAGCGTGTCCAGTAAAAACAAGGGTCTGCTGTCGGCCTGTGGTGGTTTTAAGCAGCTCAACTCTTTCCACACTTGAAGTCACGGTTTCTCCGCCGCAATAACGATAATCAGGCTGAGACACCCTTAGCGATGCAGCGTCTCCGGTGCCCTCGCTCCAAGGTGCGGAGGCGGCTCCGTGGGAGAAGACTCGAGCCCCGTGGCCGTGTCCTCGTGCACAAACCAGGGTTAAGGGTGCGTGTTTTGGCAGCGAAGCTCCTCGGGTGCAGCCAGGGGGATCTGCTGTGCGTGTAATGTCTTTCCCATATCCAGGCTGGAGGATCCGAGAGTGGCTGAGTCCATGACGCTGCTCTTCTCAATGAGTTTAATGCTGGAAGCATCGCAGAGTGACTGGCGCTGCCTGGGGTTAATTCTCCTTTTCCAATTTCTATCCCAAAGCTTTTCCTTTCCACGGATACAGCAGAAGTGATCCTTCAAAGCTGACTTACTGCTCCTGCCCCACCTGAAGCCATAACCCTCTCTGCGGACAAGCAAGTGCCACCGTCCCTCTGCCCTTTCTGCTTCCACGGCTTGTGGCGAGGTGCCCGGGACGGCGGTGAGCAGACGCACTTGTGGGGAGCGGCTGGCACGAGAAAAGCGATTCCCGTAGCTCCGAGGAAGCTTTGCAATGGCCTGACAGAAGCTCCTGGAGGCAAAGAGCACCTGGAGATGTTGCTGGGCTGGTTCGCACTTGGACACATGTCAGCTCCACAAAACGGCTGCGATTTCCCCAAAACTGATGCCGAAAATCATCTCTTTCCCCACGGGATCGGGGGCAGCCCCAGAGGTAGGGCTCAGCCCATCTCCACAGCACCACAGAACACCTCTGGGGCTCTGTTCTTAGGGTGAGCGTCCCCCCAACCCCTGCCCTGATCCAAGAAACCAAGGACACCCCAAACACCGCCAGCTTGGGACCATCCAGCCAGTTTTATTTCGGGCGCTGCCTTTGCCACCGGCACAGCCACTGCGGCTGTTTGAGGCACGGAGCAGCAGCGAGCGGAGAGGCCGGAGCGCTTTCCGGGCTGACGCCCAACGCAGCAGCCGCTCGCTGCAGTCCCAAATCCCTGAAAAAAAACCTCTGGAACCCCGGATGGAGGCAATGTGATTCAAAATCAAGATTGCATCAGGTGGTGTGAGCCAGCCAGGGCTCTGGGTGCGGTGGGATGGGAATAACCATCGCCCGGCTCAGCCTCCTCGTGCAGAAACGCACCGGGGCACAGCATCTCTAGCAAAATCGAAACCTCCGCAACCTGTTTGGCTCCCCCCCCCCCTTTTTTTTTTAATGTGTGTATGTGTATATATATATATAATATATATATAACCTTGTGATATTGGTAGTTAAGTCACCGGCATAACGATGTCGGATACAAACAGCTCTAAGATCAAGAGTAAAAATGACACAGTCCAGATTGTCTCCTCTCAGTCCCCTTCCCACAGGCTCTGAAGCTGTGACCGGCTCCGGCACGTGCCTCGTTGCCCAGCTCAGCCACATTGCAGCCGGCTCCCTTCTCCACACGGAATGAGGCCGATCCGGAATGGGATGGAAGCGCTACAGCTTGGCGTGGCGGTGGAAAGCCGGCACGTGCGGTGAGGCGTAGGTGGGTTGGGTGTGCCAAGTAGCCGCCGGGTAGAGCCGGTGCCGCAGCGAGCTCTCGTAGGACGCCGGGTAGTGCCCGGGGCCGGTCGCCAGCGGCCGGCACAGGTCGGAGGGCTGCGTGGAGGTGGCTACCAAAGGGCTGGGGAAAGCGGGAATGATGAAGGGGTTGCCGGAGAGGGACGGTGCCGCCGGCACTCCCTGGGTTTTAAGGTGCTCCAGCGGATTCCCGAAGCTCGCCGGGAAATGCAGCATCGCTCCCTTGTAAACGTCCGGGGCTTGCGGCAGCGGCGTGGCGTAGCCAGGGCTGGCCACCACGGCCTTGGGTTTGGCCAGTGCTTGCCGGCCCCCAGGAGAGCCGGCGCCCGTGTCCCTGCCATCAGCCTCCTTGACGAAGGGGGAGATGGCACGTAACTTGGCGCTGGGGCCGAAAGCCGCCTCCTCCTCCCGGCCGTGCTTGCCCCTGGGCGCGGTGGGGGCGAAGCCGGCCCCGGGGGGCACCCAACAGGCTTTGACGGTGGCGCGGGCGGCCGCTCGCCGGCTCTCCCCGCTCCACGGCTGCCCCGCTTTGCTCCGTAGGTCTTGGGGCTGCTCCGGCTCCTCGGGGCGCGACGGGAAGGTGGAAGACGGCTCCAAAAAATCCTTCAAGCTGGAGAAATACCCCCAGAGGGGGTGGCAGCTGACGGGCTTCAGCACCTCGTTGCGGTAGGCGTGGAAGCAGCCGGTGAAGACGGTGGGTGCCGGGCACCCGTCCTTGGCGCGCGGGCAGTGCTGGCTGTCTCTCCCACCGGGGGATGCGCTGGTGATGGGTCCCACCTCATTCTCCACGCTCGGAGCTGTATCCTGAGCTCCCGATGGCTCCGGGCTCCTCTGCTCATTGAGGTGGGGGCCAGTGACCAGCCGGGGGGGCTCGGTGCCAGGGCCAGCATCGCTCGCCGACTGCCGGCCCTCGGGGTAGTGGCGTTTGTGGCAGTGCAAGGACTCTGCCTTGCTCACCTGGGCCAGCAGCTTCTTCTTGGCCAGCGGCGACATGATGGGGTGGTTGCCTTTGGAGTAGAAGCTGGAGAAAAGGCGCTTGTAGGTTTCGGGGTGGGTCCTGCAGGGGCCGGGACACCCCTCCGAGGGGCTCGGGGTGGGGACCACCGGGCTGGAGCACCCCTCTGCCGCCCGGCCCCACTCCGGGGTGTCCCTCGTGTCCTCCGTGCCGGCTGCCACCTCCGGCTTCGCCTTATCCGGAGGCATCTGCAAGCAAAGGAGATTTAGGGTGTGGATGCCGCGCTCTGCCGTGTCCCCAGGCGGGGGTCCTGGCTCCCCCCAGCCCCCTCCCCATCTTCGGCTGCCCTCAAGCCCTCTGCTCTCCTCTTTTCCCAGCCAGTCCCTCCCTGCTCTTCCCGGGGCACCCCGATGGGTCCCCGTGGCGAGGGACAGAGCCGGGGGCTGGCGCGGGGTTCCAGGGCTGCTCCCAAACTGCAGCCGCATCAGGGGGGCGCTCGGGGGGGGGACCGCGCACCTGCTCCCGGCCCTTCTCCTTCTTGGCCCTCTTGCTCTTCTCGCCCATCTCGGTGCCCTTGGAGACCTTGTACTGCTTGCGGGGCTTGCTGGGGGGCAGAGGCTTGTCGTCCTCCCCCTTGAGATGCCGCACGTACGGGAGGACCAGCCTGCGGGAGGGGGGTTGGCAGTGAGAACCGGCGCTAGGAAGGGAAACTGAGGCACGGAGCGGGACCCCCCATCCCACCCCCCCTCTTTGTCCTTACCTCTCGTAGTGCCGCCGGGTGCAGGTGGCCGCGCTGGTGCTGCCGGGGCTGCCCCCCAGCTCGTCGTAAACGTTCTTCCAGAGCCGTCGCCCCGTCACCTGCGGTGGGAGGGATGGGTTAGACCCCCCCGGCACCCAGGGGACACCCCAGCTCCCAGGGGACACCCCGATGCTCGGGAGACGTCGCTTACCAGCTCGTAGGCTCCCAGTTTCTCCACGGCTTTGTAGATCTTCCAGAGGTTAACTGGGAATAAAGAGATGCCGAGGGTGAGGGGGATGTGGGGGTCGCGGCTGCCGCCGGCAGCTCCCCCCAGCCCCGGCGGGACGTACTCTGCTTGAAGCCGAGGTGGGGGATCCTCTCGATGGGCGTGTGGCGGTCCTTCATGAACTTGTAGAGGCTGACGAGGAAGGCTTCCTCCTCCTCCTTCTCACCGCCCGTCGGTGCTTCTTCCACCGGCTTCTCCCGCTCGGAGCCATCCTCCGGGATCGGAGCCTCCTGCGGGACGGGACACGGGGGTGAGAAGAAGCCTCAGGGGAAACTGAGGCAGAACAGATGCCCACACACACACCCACACCCCCCCCCCGCCTTTTTCACCGGCTGCAGGGATGCTTTGCAACCCAAAGGCATTTAACGAGCTCTCAGTTCGTTAGCCGGCAGCCTGGGCCGCCGGCCAAGTTGGTCAAAGCGCTGGAACCGTGCGAGAACACGAGGAACGGCTTCCAGGAAAACAGACGGGCAGAAATTCATCCTCCGCTCCCCCCCCTCCGCCGCCGCCGCCGCCTTTCTCAGCTAAAAATGTTTCTCGTTTGTTTGTTCTACATTTTCCGGAGTTATAAAACTTGTTGCTATTTTTGGGCAAAGCAGCTGCTCGGCTCCCAAGTACTTTTTTTTTTTTTTTTTTTTTTTTGTTAATTCTTCTTCTTCTTTCTATTCTTTTAACCGCTTCTGACAGACGCGGTATTTTAACGGCTGAACTATTTTGAGGCTTTTTTTTTTTTTTTTTTTTTTTTTTTGCTTTTTTTAATAAAAAGCTGCCGGAGGGAGGGCCAGCGCGGCAAAACCTAACCCCCCCGCCCTCCATCAGGCTAAAAAAAATAATTAGAAAAATTAGAAGCCACAAAGGCGGGGAGGGGGCTTATTTCTCTCCCCTAAAATGGCCTGTTTTGGGGATTTTCCCCCCCCTCTTGCTGGGAAATTCACCCTCCTCTTCCTCATTCTCATTTTCACAGGCGGCAAAAGCAACGCTCATCCTCCCAGCACCTCGTCCCCCCACAAAATACCGGGGGTGGGGGTGGGGGTTGTTCAATATCCCCCCCCCCAAAAAAAAAAAATCCCTCTGGGGTGCGGCACTCACCGCCGGTTTGGTGTCGGTGGGTTCTTGGGGGTCTCGTGGCTGCTCTTGGGTGTCCTCCATGGGGGGAGAGTTGTTGATTTTAGGAGGG